>OV651815.1:88744478-89180303 GCA_927349885.1 Psylliodes chrysocephalus
ATAGAACTAGAAGTGGAAGAATTGTGAAACCTTCTTCGCGGTTTAAAATGTGAAGTTACAGATTCCCTCTTGAGTGACTTCTGGTGGGAGGATGTTTGAAATGTGGTTATTTTATGTGTTCATTTTATTTTAAGATACTCTGTATATAATTATTTGGTATATCATACTTACTTGAATGTCAGCGATAAATAAGATTTTACACTAAAGTTGTCATTATTTTTCAATTCCCATTTTTAAGAAAATAAGTTATCTGAGCCTATTATACGAGTACTCACTCTTGTTCTTTTGACCGTCTTTTTTGGACCTTAAAATTCGTTAAAATGGGCTTTAGTGGACTTTCTAATATCGATTTTATTCGACCTCCAGCCCTGTTTTCCGAGTAAAGGTTTTGAGTTGTATCTTGTCAGGATTTACCAACAGGTTTTCCCTAATGCACCACATTTCTGTCAGTCTTAGATTTCTTCGCATAAGTTCGAAGTCACCAGTTTATTATTTTCTTCGGATAAGGGATGACTATGTCATCGACGTATCCTTGACAGTACAACCCTTGACTGTTCAGTGTTCTCAGCAGTTCGTCTGCTGCCAACACAGTCGATAGAGGACTCCATCCTGCAAGTTGAACATTTGTACTAATGTTTTCTATTCCATGTAAGCGAGCGGCATTGATTTGAAGGAGGTGTTACCAGAAGCTTCTTCTGTCAAGAAATGCTCCTAAGACTATTTTTTGGGTACTGAGTCCCCCCTCTATCTTGATTACAGGATAGTGCAAAGCAGACTCTAAAATCAAAATTCTAAAAGTAACAGAATTAAAAATTATACAATTTTTCAAATATTGCCCAAATTCTTACTGGTTTAATAAAGCTTTACCTAATATTCTTTAGTGCATTTAATTGAAGCTTTATATTAATGCGAAGCTTAATTAAGTTCCGCTTATTCGAAATACGGAAAATATGGCTCTTAAAACTTGGAGAAATAAAAAACCTCAGGATAATTACCAGGCTAATGATAGAATGCAATCGGATCATAATGACAAAGTGACTGCCTCTCAACTCGTCAACCAGTCTATTATTATTTTAGAGTAGTTCATGACGTCGCCGCTAATTTGAGGTTCAATATTTTGTTATTACAGGGCGACTTCAGTAAATTTCAATATCCACTTTAAACTAATAGAAAATGCAGTTGTATTATTAAGATCTTTTAAGATGTGTCTAAAGGATACAATGACTGACAGAGACACGAGACATTCGTGATAAGTACGCATGCCTCTGAATTAAATCCAAACAGTCATTTAAAATATTAGAAGAATTATACATTACATTCGTAATGTTTTCCATGGCCTACTTTTTTTGGGTTTTATTGCTTATTATTATGATCAACTAAAAATGTAGTCGCTAATGATTCTTTGGCAGCTGGTTTCAATTTTCGAATGCTACTGGTTCATCGTGGTATAGTAGCGATGAAACAGGAACTTCGCTTTGTTTAATGGGAAAAATCGAAAGATCTTCAACTCCAAAGATATATTTTACTTTTCGTTACAGATTTAATAATTTTATAAATAATGGCTCACCTACTACTTCTGTATTTTGAAATAATTTCAGTTTAAATTAATTTTCACGTAAACACTGTAATTAATACGTCGTTAGATAGCGCCACTCTCAACTCTCATTTCGACTATGAGACTGTGCATGTTTTTCATTGGCTGTAACGTCTGTATGCGATTTTACGTTAAATTCCGTTTATGTCATTCGAATCGGACCAATAATAACGAAGATATAAGATAGTGTCATTTTGGTAATGTTACTACAATGATTTTTTCATGAAATATAACATCTATATAAGATTTTACGTGAAACGTCATTTGTCTTATTTGAATAAGACCAATGTCCTACTGAGGGCTTATCACTCGCCAGTTGAAGATAACCTATCAACTATTCAGTGTAATTTTTTGTTTCAGGATTTAATAATAGCAAAAGGAAGGACCAAAAAACGAAAATGGATAATAACTGGTGTCATAGTGGTAATTGCCGTGAGTTTGGTAATTGCTGCCATTATTTTATTATCAAAAGGAGGAGAGAAGAGTAGCACTAAACCGGTGGCGCCAACACTTACTCTAGAAGATTACCTTAACGGTCGATTTCAACCTAAGTCTTTCAATGCCACCTGGACATCAGGTTTGTACTAGTTTAAACAAACATTATGTACTTAGTTATAAAAGAAATGTAAATTTTAGTATCTTCCTAAGTATATATCTAAGCTGTTTAAAATATTAAAATGGTACATTGGTTAACTTATACGTTCTGAAAGGTGTAATGTTTATGTGAACCTATAAAAAATTGTATAAAAACTGGAAATAGATGCTGCGTACAATTCATCAAATTTCTAGAGGTGTTCGACGCCCAGACAGAGAACGCGCTACGTGTGACTAAGATAGCTATTGTACAGTCTGCTAAACAAGTTATTTTAAATAGTTTTTAATATTTTTAGGTAATTAAATTTTAAAAGTGTGGAATAGTTTAGGGATTAAATTGGTCTGATTGGACTTTCTTAGAACGTTTTTAAAAGCAGCTAAAGATAGTATGTAGAATTGAAAATAATTATTATGCCATAAAAGGTGTTTTGGAATTCCTTCAACCTTTTGAAATTGAGTCAGAAAATATAAATTTTATAGGATAGCGGAAAATACCTATAATTTTTTTGTAGGCCTTTGTAAATCGTGGAAATAGTTTATATTTTATTTCTACTTTATTAAGGAAAATGGTACCTATTATTAATAACGGTTGTTTCTGAAACATTACTAAAATTTTCGAAATTTTGTTTTTCTACAAAATAATAAACTATACTATTTAGAAAAAAATTTATTTCTCTTATTTTATAAAAAATAACAGGGGAATATTTACATTTCTTGATCTATTAAACAAAACGATAAATTATCTCGACGAATGACACCATGTTCTAGTACGGAAGCTAGCTTTACATTTTTGTTGGTGGTTTCATGGGTTTCATATCAATTTTTTGTAATTGTAGTTTACACGTACATATACCTCTTAACACTTGTTTGCTTATTAAAAAAGTGTGTTGTTGTGATTTACGTCGAAATAAGTCAAAAACAACTTGAAACCCCATATAAAATCAAAAAGGAGAAACGGAAAAAAATTGAGCCTGTAAATGGACACAACTCAGAAACAAAAATAGCTATCTAATAATAAAAAAATAAAAAAAATAAAATAAAATGGCTCCTCTTATGTTGAGACATGCTGTTCTTTGAATTTGTTCTAGTTTACGGATAGCTGTTAATTTGTGGGTTTTCGGTACCCAGACAACTGCACCGTATGTTAGCATAGGTCTTATGATAGCCGTGTAAGTCCATGCGACGACTCTGGGGGAGAAACCCTAGGTGCGTCCCACGGTTCGGCGGCATTGTTCATAAGCAATGTATGCTCTTTTATAATAACTCTGTTTTCTAAATGCGAGTTCCATGTTAACTTGCTGTCAAAGGTGAGACCTAAGTACTTCACCTCTGTTGCAAAGTTTAGTTTTATGTTTAGGAGTTCTGGAGGTTTTAATTCCATTTTCGACCTTTTCATTGTAAAAAGGACCATTTCTGTTTTCTTAGGATTGATAGACAGTGAATGGTCCTTGCACCACTGTTCTATAATTTTTAGAGGTCATCTGCATATGTTATTGTGTAGTAACTGTCATTATTGAGGCGGCTGATGAGGGTGTCGAGGACCATATTTCACAGTAGAGGTGATAGCACCCCTCCCTGTGGACATCCTCTCGCAACCAAATCTCTTATATTCACATCTTCTACACTTATGTTTACTGCTCGCTTTGAGAGCATGTTATGTATCCACCCACTAACCATTTGTGGAACATTCCTATTGGTTAGTGAGTATATTATCTTTGGGAAGGTGGTTTTATCAAAAGCACTTTCTATGTCTATAAAAACACCCAAGGCGGACTCCTTATTATCCAGGGATCTTTCTATCCGGCCAGCAACTAGATGAACATCGCAGAGCCCTGCATGCGCTGGCAAGGCTAGATACAAGAGGGTGTCGCCAGGTTCCCTCAGGGGAGTGTTTGCTGCCTCATATCTGCCCCTGCGACAATTCATCCGTCGGCACGTTACCTTACACCTTAGATTGGGGAGTTGCTTCGCGGCGGTAGCCTTCGCAAAAGATTTTGAGGGTTTTTAGGCTCTCACACTCTACTTATGTCTACCACTAACCAAGGGAAACTTGGCCGTCCTCCTATCCACCACCCGAAGACGCGCTCAGTTGGCACTCAACCGCTAATAATGTAGGACTATTTACGAAAATTTTATTTCATGAAAGCAAAAAATTTTACTATAATTTATATTTAGAAATACGCATAAACAATCATTTATACCTGGACATTTTAAAATATAATTACCCAAAACTAGTAATCCTTATTTTGAAAAAACAAGAAGTCACCTAAAAATAAATATCTCATTTAATTTTACAGTAGGTAAAATACATACCTTCTAGAAATAGAGGTTTTATTTCACCATGCCATGATTAAGTCATTTTAATTTATCCCAACCAAACTTATTTAAAGGTCACCCGTTTTATTAAATTTGCTCCATTAAACTTGATTAGACTAGTTAGTAAAAGACGAAACGCAAACTTAAAAATTTTAATTTAAAAGTTAATTGCATTACAAGTCAAAAAATTATTTGATTAGGTAACTGAGACAAAATTAATTAAAATTCCGAACGTTTTAAAATTTATTTTATACCTAATAAAATTACATTTAATTTAAAATTTTGTTCATATTAATTTAATTTTTAATTTCTATTTTTTATTGTTAGCACCGGTTTGATTGAATTTTTTATTAAAATTGTTTACAGATATTGTTAACCTACAGAAAATTGTTTAAAATGACAAAAATATATTTTTTCTTCACTTATAGTTTGTCAGAATAGAAATTGTGTAGTTTACCAAATAATACTTTATACAATATGCGTTTCTTTTTCCAAAATGGGTTCCCTGCTTGATTATATGACCTTCTTATAATTCGATAGTGTCCTCTTGTGGTTTTTCCCTGGATACCTATTCTCTAACTCATGAGAGCACTCCCATACTTCCATGCTCCCATACTCCCATGCCAACGTTGCCAAGTCGACAGAATAACTTTAATCTACTATTTAAGTAGTTCAAATTTGCTTTGTGATAAATACGGACCTAAGGTCCGTATGTCGGACTTGGGAAAGTCGTCCTTGAACGAAAATTGAAGTTCGGTTATATCGCGTGAATTTAGAGATGGGTAGTAACAAATCCGTAAATGTACATAACAGTTACAGATTTGCTAATATTCATCTCTAAATTCCAGTCTAACACCAGAACCACCTAGAACTTTAGAGACGTTGTAACCGAACTTCGATTTTAGTTCAAGGACGACTTACCCAAGTCCGACTCAGGTAAGTTCTGTTTATAAATACTGACCAAAATCTGGCAAACCCGCAATTCTCCCTCCCATGGTACAAAATCTGACCTTACTACGCATGTACTTGGGCTAAAAGTGAGTAAGCACGATATACCCACCTAAGAGTAAGAGAGCAAAATATATGGGAGCACTCCCATGAGAGCACTCCCATGACTTAGTGAATAGCTATCCTGGTGGAAAGAGAATATGCCACAGATTGAAGTAATTTTGACTTTGAACCGTTCGCAATAGTAAATATATATCGTTGTAAGATTTAAAGGACTATTTTTCTTCACCTATAAGAGATAAACTTACAAAATATTTTTTATGTTTCATATTTTATGCTCACCAACTAATTGTTCATCAAGATATAGTTAAATCGTTCTGTTTTAATATTTATTATGAAAGAATGAAGTACGAAAGTATATTTAACACTAACAATAGTTCCATTAAAATATATATCACGTCAAGTTGTAAGGTAAATTGTGGATCTGATTCGAAGGATTTATACTTTTCAGTCACGCTTTATGTTTTACAAAATGAATTTTTATGCCATCACTTACGACTTCTGAATCTATAATAGGTACGCAAAGTAAAGCAAGGATGGGTCAAAAACATTCTAGGTTTATAAATGGATACTTTACTGTTCTTGTATTCTTAACCTGATTAAATCTTAAGAGGTCTACAATAAATAGCCCTATATAATGAAAAGGAATACAATTTGAGAGAGATTACCATTAATGCTATATTAGAAGTAATATCTTTGTTATATATTTTTTTATAGTTAGTATATAGTTGATGCAATTAAGGATATATGGATATAATTTATTGTAGTGACTTGGTTTTTTGACTGTAAATTGTAAAAATAAAATATAGAAGTTTTTCAAACTGAATTTTACTATGTAAAATAATAAAAGAGAAAAACTTAAAATAAACCCAACAACGTGGTCCTTCGAGGAAAAGAAACCATCCGGAGTAAGCAGTCCAAATTGTCTGAACCCAGGAGGAGTACTAGCAGAACGGCGGGCAAAAATACAAACTTGGTCCCTTATATTTTGTGGTCTAGTACAAGGGATAATAATAATTCCGCTGGTAGAGATTCAAACCATACGAATCAAAAAGAAACTGAAAGAGGCTCAAAAATGTATAGAACAAGATTCTTTTTCTTGACAAAATTAAAAAACCTTGAATGAACAAGGATCGAATAAAGGCATAGAAGAGAAATCAGTCTTGGAAATAAATTTTCATGGTTTCAATTTAAACAACGGTCAAAAGCTGACAGATCTAAATTAAAAAAGTGTTCAAGGTTATTGGAAAAGAAAAAGAAAGAATTAGAAATTGAGCGAGTAAAGCTAAAAACACTAGAACTGGAAAATCAAATCGACGAGGCTAAAAGCGTTTCTAGTTTGCAGTCATTCGAAGATGGTAATAATGTTATCCTTGAAGAAGATCACAAGGGAAAATACACTAGAACTAAAGAATGGGTATTTCTGATAAACAAGAAATTATTGGCGATACTAATGAAAGTATAGCTGACAACATAACTAAAATTTGCAATGTATGTCCAAAGTACAATTACAACCAATAAATATTTCTGATGGCAAGAAAAAAAATGTGTATTTTGACGGTAAGGCGCAAGATTGGCCTTTATTTATTGAACACTTTAAAAGACAAGTACTAAAGTACAAACTTGATGACGAAGAAAAGATTTTTAAACTTCAGAGTTGCTTGAAAGGTGAAGCTTTGGAAGCCGTTAGAAGCATGATGTTACACCCAAAAAATGCAGATCAAATTATAAAAACCTTGGAATTAAAATTCGAAAGAAATGAACAAATAATCGAATCTTTATTGTATGAAATTAAGACTATTCCGAAAATAAAAGAAGGCGATATGGAGTCTATTATTAAATTAAGCTGCAAATGCAACAATTTTGTCGCAACACTTGAACACTTAAACTCAAAAAGTTATTTAGAAAATCCACAGCTCATTAAAGAATTAATTACAAAATTACCTGACTCGTGTAAGCTAAGCTGGGGACAAGAAGTAGCTAGATTAGAAGGCAAAAGTAGTCTGGATTCTTTTTCCAAATGGCTAAAAGGCTTAGCTAATGCTGCAGTATACGTCAGTTCACGAACTCCAACCACCTCAATGGAAAATTTAGGAAATAAGAATTTTAATCTCCAAAAACGAAAAACGAAATGAAGCAGTCCTAACATCACAACAGAATAAAAAATAATATTGTATATATTGTAAAAATGAAGGGCATAAAATACCACAGTATCCAAAGATACGGGAAGATACAATTGAAGAAATAATTTCTAAATTAACAAAATTTGGCACTTGTTTTCGATGTTTAAATGGTCGACATTTGTTAAAAGAATAAATGATTGTGGCAAAAGACATCACGAACTAATACATCGAGATCAGACTTCTAACCAAGAAAAGAATTGCTTTCCTATTCGGCAAATAGAAACGCTTTCAGAAAACAGAGAACAAATTGGTGAGAACATAATGTGGCTAGAAAAAAATCACGAAACAGATATTCTCTTAAGAATCGCACCAGTCGAACTATATGGCCCTAATGGTAGTGTTAAAATATATGCACTGTTTGATGAAGGTTCAACTACCACACTTCTAGAAGAAGAAGTTGCTAAACAATTAGGCCTTCAGAAAACTCCAGATCCCTTTTGCATGTACTGGGCGAAAAATATAGTTACTTATAATGATACTTCATGCAAAGAAAATCTAGAAATTTCAAGTATCCATGAAAATGCAAAGGTTTTTAAATAGAAAAATGTTTGTACCATTACAGATCTTTCTTTACCTACTCAAACAATGAATATATCTAATTACAACAAATTTCCACATTTACAAGGTCTTCCACTAGAAGATATAGGCAAAGAACAGGCAAAACTTTTGATTGGACAGGATAATATAAATCTGACTGTGGCGAGAAAAGTATATCAAGGTCCTGAAAATTGGCCGATGGCAACAAAAACCAATTTAGGCTGGGTAGTCCACGGAAGAGTAGAAAAGAGATTAAAAAATTATAATTTTTTCTCTTGTGCGACATGTATAGATGAATATACTGAACTCAATAAGCTAATAAAAGAAAATTTTTCAGTAGAATCATTTGGGATCAATATACAATATAAGTCCAATAATATAGAAGAGAAAAGAGCTATAGAAATACTAAATAAGACAGCAAAGAAAATTGAAGGAGAAAATATATATGAAACTGGTTTATTATGGAAAGAAGAAAATATTTCTATACCAGAAAGCATTTCATCATCTGCTTTGTGTAGAAAGGAAAATGCTAAAAAGCAAATAATATGCTAGTGTATATAAAAATAAAATTAAAAAATATGAAGGAAAAGGATACGTTAGAAAACTGTCGCCAGAAGAGGCCGCTAATACATCAAACAGAACTTCCTACCTGCCTCACTTCGGTGTAATTAATCCAAAAAAGCCAAAATTAAGGTTTGTCTTCGACGCAGCAGCAAAGTCAAATGGCATCAGTCTTAATGATAATCTTTTACAAGGTCCTGATTTTTTAACTAGCTTGCCTGGTGTTTTAATGCGATTTAGGCGAAGAAAATGGGCTTTCTGTGGCAATATTCGTAAAATGTTTCACCAAGTCAGAATCATAAAAGAAGATCAATCTTCACAAAGATTCCTCTGGAGAGGTGGTGATCTCAGAAAACCTATTGATACCTACGAAATGGTGGCAATGACATTTGGGGCCACTTGCTCACCATGCTCTGCTCAATACGTAAAGAACTTATGTGGCAAAAATACAAAAACATACCCAGAAGTGAGAAAAGATATCGAACAAAACTTTTACGTTGACGACTATCTAGATTCTACAAATTATGAAAACGAAGCTATAGAAAAGATAAAAATAATTAAAGTATGTTTAGAAGGTGGTTTTCAAGTAGTTAACTGGGTCTCCAATTCCGCTGAAGTAAATAAAACATTTTCTGGAGAAATATTAATGAAAGAAATTAACATGTCAATGTGCGACAGGATCTTAGGTATTTGGTGGAACATAAAAAGTGATGAATTTATCTTCAAAACAAATTTTGCAAATGTACCTGAGAAAATCTTACTTGGAGATGTACCTACCACAAAACAGGTTGTAAAAATAATAATGTCGCCTTTTGACCCACTTGGCTTAATAACATTTTTAACAATAAGAGGTCGCATCATTATGCAACAAATCTGGCGAAGTGGAATAGATTGAGACAGTAAAATTCCCAATACAATCTACGAAATTTGGCAAAAATGGCTTGAAATGCTAAAAACAGAAGAAATCAAAATTCCACGGTGTTATACAAAATTTTTGAAGATTGATGATCAAGTAGAAGTCCACATATTTTGCGATGCAAGTGAAGAAGCATTTGCTGCAATAGCTTACTAACAGATTAAAAATGACAACATTTGTGAAACTTCATTACTAATAGCTAGAGCTAAAGTTAATCTTCTCAAACCTTTATCCATACCCAGGATTGAACTTCAAGCAGCGGTCTTAGGTAGTCGTTTGGCAACAACAATCCAGCAAGAAATTAACATAAACATATCTAAATTTACCTTTTGGTCGGACTCGACAACGGTTTTGTCTTAGATTAGAGGGAACGGACGAAATTATAAGCAATTTGTGGGTAACAGAGCAAGTGAAATTCAAGAAAACACTAAAAGCGCATTATGGAGATACATCCCGACTAATTTAAATGTAGCAGATCTGGCTACATGCTTAAATTTCAATGAAAAAGGCATTGCCAACTTCTACAGGTTATGGTTTACTGGACCTGATATCTTCAAGAATAGTCATGATACTACAACAGATTGGTTAAGAGATAAAGAACTTCATGGCTACAATTTTGAAAAGGATACTGAAAGGAAAGTAGTATGTTTCGTATGTTTCCTCAATAGCAGAAACATATCAACATGTTCAACATCAGACGTGAGCAGATTTTCGAAATGGAGAAGACTAGTTAGAACTACTGCATACTTTCAACGATTCTGTAAGAAAATTTTATTTAAGATTGGTAGGTGTCAAGATGGAGGTTTATAGACCGGAATTGATTTAACCGTTGAAGAACTTCAAAACGCAGAAAGAAAAATTATTAGAAGGGCACAAGAAGAATCATTTTTAAGGGAAATAAAGCTTCTAGAGAAAGAAAAGAAAATTGAAAAAAGTAGTAAAATATTTAAACTAAATCTCTACTTAGACGAGAATAAACTATTACGACTAAGTGGACGATTGAGTAATGCCACGTACTTACCTGCAGATGTTAGAAACCCTTATATTTTGGATAACAAAAATTTAGATACGAGTCTAATAATAAAAAATATTATCATGAAATGTTTGGACACCAAGGCATTGAAACGGTACTTAATGATATTAGACAAAAATTTTGGATCATCAAAGATAGAGCAGCAGATTTACGGATTGATATTTTCAAAAAATAATGCAGCAGGATAATCTGAATAGACAGCAAAATACGAAAATTTTAAGTATCTAAAAATTTTACATCAAAAATATTTTTCTTGATTCCCAAACATTTTTCCAAATGTGACTTGACTGGTTTATGCATTGGACCCCTCAATTTTAATTTGAAAATGTGCTTTAAAGACTCATATACAAACAACCCTATTAAATTCAGAAATCGTTTAACAGAAATATCGCAGCTTTTTAAACCAATCAAAGGAAAAATCAAACTATTCTTTTAATAGAAATTATTATTAAACTACACTCTAACTGCCAAATGTTTTTGTATAATATTAAAACAAAACTGTAAAAACTGTAAAAACACGACAAAGAATTTCACCACCCTAATTTCATTTCCTAGTTTTAACTTTAATAAAGAATTATCTTTATTAAGGAGGATGTTGATTAAATTGGATTAAAAGCAACTGGTCCTTCAATTATCTTAATGTGTGCATTTTATGTCGAAAATTATGATCGGTTTAATTCGACATGGTAGGTATAAATACAGACTACTTCAAATTTATTGGATCAATTTCCATTTTTCTTGCTCTTTGTGTCATGAGGATCAAAAAATGTTTACCAGTAATTACTTTTAATTATTTTCTTTAAATTATCCATATAGCTATTGAGTTGTGGTGAATAAACAAGTCAGTAATAAATTTCCCATTAATCGCTATCGATATTTACTTATTATATTTAATCAATCAGTTTTAACACAGAGCACAATTATATTATTACTTCTCTATAATTCAAAACAATTCTATTCTAATCTATTACTAAACAGTGGGTGCATAGAATTTATTTAAACAATTTGAAAGCATCAACATGTTTGAAAAGCTTTACCAGTGATTCTCAAAATGCGACACGCTCGTTCACAAAAATGAAAATGTTCGAAAACTACTAAGTTTAATTTTTTTTTGGGTACTATAGCTCCTGTCATTTCGATTTTTCTCTCTTTTGGACCATCATTTAAAATACGATCAATTTCTTTTTCTACACGCACATGGATATTAGCTTATCTACGCGTAGACTACAAAACGAAAGAGTATGCTATTTTGGTCAACTAAATGAATATATTTCATATCCATTCTAGGTAGTGAGAACACTGCAAAACAATGAAATCCACCAATTACAGTTCATATTTTGGTCACCCAACTACTATTATTTTTAATATTTTAAATAAGTGACCATTCTGTCAAACGAATTATCAGTATATTTTTTAGTTATTGATATTAAATATACATTAAAATGAGGTATTTTTGTGTAGAATCGATAAATAATAGCATTTCTATTTTTATTTCGTCTATAATTATAAATAATTCGTTAATTTTAGTAAAACTATATTAAACTAATTTAATTACGAGTATTAAAACTAAAATCCTAAATGTGACTGAGAACGTGAGAACACGGTGTCTGTCTTCCACGCGAGAGGCCTGGGTTCAAATCTTTTTTTTCTTATTTATTTTATAAATTAGTAAACGTTAAAAATTATTTTAAAATTAGTTATTTTGTCTTAATAACCTAAAATAATTTTTTAAATTTGTAGATTTTCGTTAGTGGGTTGTAGAAAAAATATACTGTACAACTCGAGTGGATTGTCCATTTCGTACTCAGACGATTGAGCAATCCGCCTACGGCATCGTGCTCAAATTTCGTCTTCGTGCTATATGGCCATCATATCTACTCTTGTTGCACAAACTAAGTACTATTCTGACGTCCTTCAAGTTCTTGATTAATTTGATGTCAAATAATATTAAAGAGAAATAACGAAAAATTGTATTGATGAATATGCTTTGTTGTAGAAAAGGTGGTGAGATACAATTCTTGAAGTATCTTCCAATAAAATATCAACAAATTAAATTTCTTCGAATGAAGATCAAACTGATCCAAATATTTTCGAAAGGACTAAATGTTTGGCTTCAAATCTGATTCTAAAACTATGTTAATTGATATTTCTAATGGTTATATTATAGAAAATAGAGGTTCAACAAAACTCAAAACAAGAAATGTTTTTAAAAATACATACAATCAGGCCCGCGCCTAGCACTTTTGGCGCCCTTGTGCAAATTTAAAATAACGCCCCAAATTTCTATTACGTTCATATGTGAGTACAGATATGGGTTAAGTTAGGCAATTATTATTCACTATTAAAAAATAATTTTAAAAAGTATTTTCATAAATTTATTGTCATTTTTATATTTTACAAGTACAAGCCATACAAGTATTTTCTCATTGAGGTCAGAGACAATCCAGCGAGACGTGTAACTCAATGTATTTTTTTTGTTCGGTAAAAGTTATTTGGGCGATTGTAACCACAACCAGTCTATGATGGCGCCACTAGTAAATAGCGGGAAAATTAAAAATGCTTTAGGGCGGGAAATTCAAACATGGATTCAGAAATAAATAGTTTTTCTATACAAATTTACAGGAGAAACAAAAACTATTGTTTCACTGTATATTAAAAAAATATAAAAGCTTCCAATAACATCAAATTTTTTATCACATAAATAATCATTTTAATAAAGGAAGTTTTAATCAGTTTAATATAAACAGTGAACATAGTTTTTATTACTCTTGTAAATTTCGCTAAAGAAAAACTTGAAAATTCTATTGATTATTAAATATTTAAACTTGGAAAAATAATACACCAAACTCTTTTTCTATAAATTATATTTTTGTAAGGTACATAAAAACAAACTACAATTGCTTCGTTTAGAAAGTACCTCGTATCATTTTGTGACAAATTACAAAGAAAGTAACAGTTGTTATATATTCATAATATATTTAAAAACTAATGTAACAAATATTTTATAAAGTATAGTATCGATACGTTTTTGCCAGACTATCATAAGTGACATTTGAACAAATGTCACCTATGTTATGTGTGTGTGTTTTGTATGATGGTCTTGATCTCAGATCAATTGGCCAGAGCTAATGTTATTAAAACGAATCTAAACCTACTTACAATTTTCACAAATTACAACAATACAATAATTAATAATGAAGGAACCTAAAATCTATTAAAAGTACAAAATTTTCATCATATTAACAATTAAACAACAGTTAAAACAGTTGTGATACAATTAATTATACATAATTATATTTTAGGCGACGAATTCTTTTTTTTTTATATATATATATTTTTTTTCTTTTTTTATTTTTTTTTTTTGTTTTCTTGTTTTTTTTGTTTTCTTGTTTTTTTGTTTTTTTTTGTTTTTTTTTGTTTTTGTTTTTTTTTTTTTGTTTTTTTTTTTTTTTTGTTTTTCTTTTTTTTTTTGTTTTTCTTTTTTTTTTGTTGTTTTGTTTTTATTATTATTTTTTTTTTTTAATATTATATCTGTATTTTTTTTTTTTAAATATCTTGATTCATTTTTTTCAAATGTTCATATATAACATAGTACAGTTTTATATTTTTTGAACATAAAAGCGCATCTAAGTTGGTGGGGAGTGTTGCTCCTGTTAATTGCAGGTTCTTGTAAAATTCTTCATTTAGATTTTGAAAATTAGGACAGGTCTGGCAAAAAGGTATGGATATGTTATGACTGTTTATTTTAATAGAAACCATGGAAACGAAACACACATACACTCAACACAAATGTATAAGGCCCGAGTCAAGTAAGTTCTCATCCTGTAAACTGGATCGAAACCTGCTAACTCCTCTTATAGTAATCAAGATCAATAGATTTATATGCCATGCCTTCTAAAAGGGAATGAAGGATGACATACTATCATCATTTAAACAGGACGTTGCTGAAGGCTTACCCCTGTTATTTCGTTTGTTTGTGTATCTTGTGTGTGTGCATTCCTGTTGTGTCCCCAGTCATGTAAAAGTTTTCCTAGTCTCCTAATTTGGTTACTAGGTGGACCTTCTCCAACTAGTAGTCTAATCTATTCGATCTGTTTGGAAGCAGGAGGTACTTTTCAAACATAGCAAATAATATTATTAATAATAAACACTATTTAAAGATAAATACATTTTTGTAATTGCCTCTTACCTTTATCTTACACCACCAGGGTATACCTATTTTCCATATTCCCTTAATTATAGATTACCTTACAATGTTCGAATGAATATAACATTTTACTCATGAAAAATCTAATTTCATATTTAACTCTTTTTCAATTTCATTTGAAACAATAATTGGTACCTATATTACAATTTATTATCAAAGAAAATTTATAATAAAGTTATAGCAAATCCTACTTAAACTACTGGTTGTTCTGCAGGATAAATTAACTTTTCTTGGGATTGATCTCTCTATAAAATCCAAAACCGACCTGATGTCCCCAAATTTATTTTCCAATGCATCCTGATTTAAAATTCTGCCCTTTTGTGATTCAATTTTTTTTTCTTCCTTTATAGTGGCTGTTAGAGGTAGGTGTATGTAAGAAATAGCTAATCTCTAATCATTTCAAAAGTCCTTTGCCAATACTACATGTGCAGATTTTTTACTCAGCATACATTTTACTTTTCTAGTAGATAGGAACTTTGTGCTGCCATTAAAGCTGTCCAGACATTCATCTACCTACTTAATGAACACAAGTAGCTGTAACAATGGATCTCTGTTCCAATTCACCTAAAATAATTATAGTCATTGGGTAATATATTATTAAACACACACATTATACAGTGGTTTTCTTAATAAATTGGAAATTACTTACCTCTAGAAAGAAATGTGTAGAAAAACGCGAGTTTGGTTCCAGAAATTGCTTCATGCAAAAAATAATAGGCAAAAATAAACATTCCCCCCCAAAGAAAATTAATTAAACAACAAAATCAGACTAAAAGAAATATACGGGGCCCAAATTAAATTAATTTTAATAAAATGCATAACAACATTCATAACATTGTCAGTTGTCAGTTTTAATACTTTTAATCGATATTTCGACGTCAAAAAACCAGCAACACCAGCGCCCTCTGAAAATGGTGTTAGTTTTATTGGAGAGAGATAGACATATGTAAAGATCAATGTAAAAGAAAAAGAGGGTCATATATGTAATTTAAATGGACCACCGAACATATTTTCCTATTAAGTTACACGTCTCTGTTGTCTCTGTTGAGGTACATAATATAATTATAAACAGAAATATATAACAGTATTACAACTCAAAATTTTTGTATTTTTGTTTCAAATGTAAGAAATAAAAAAAATATTTAAAACATTAAAAATACTCGTTTATATATCACAGGGCGAAACCGATCGACAAATAAAAACAGAACAATATATTATTTTAATAATGCAACATGTCACCTTTTAAAGGTTAATATAATATCCAGGTATTAGGTATTGTTATTAATATTTTAGCTAAGTGAATTGAGCTTTTCGTGCTTTAATTTTTACAAATTGTTTAATTAAATCTTCGGTGTCTAATTCTTTTAGCTGGTACGATTCTATTGAAATGAAAGCAAGATTACTTAGTCGGTTTTGCCCCATGGTCGATCTTAAATAATTTTTTATTATTTTGAGTTTTGAAGAAGATCGTTCTGCGGTAGCAACCGAAACCGGCATTGTCAATAAAATACGAAGTACTATGCTCGTATTAGGAAAATAATCCACTAAGTTGTTAATTGTTATATAATTTTAAGTTTCTTCTGGAGACGTAGTAACTTTTTCATCAAAATTTTGTAAATATTGCAATTCTTTAACAAGTTCCACGGCAGTTATGTCTCGTTCATTACGAGTTTTGTCATTTAATAAATTTTCAACTTTTTGGCATAATTCTAATTGTTCGTTTTCAGAATAATTTTTAAATTTATCAATATTCCATAAAAACGCTAAATTATTAGAGTAAGAAAAAAGTAGTTGGAATCTCTCATCCACTGATTACATCTAGAGCATTAAAAAAACACTCAAATTTGAACTTTAAAGTTTCGTGGTGGATCGGTTCATCGTCACCTTCATAATCAAAAATTTTTTTTTTATTTTTCGTGGTTTTAGACCTCTTTGTTTTTTGAATTAAGGTTCTATTTCTTTAGCATCAATCAATAGATCATTAAAACCTATATCGGAGCGGTAAGCTTTCAAAAAATTATTTAAATGATTAGAACACTGAGCAACATCAAAATTCGGTTTTTGAGTAATTTTACTAACAATGTTAACATTACTTAAAATATTATACCACAATATAAGAATGCAAATTAACTTAAAATTTTGCAATTTTTTGGCCAACGATGCAGCCAAATTTTTTACAGTATTTTCAAAGTTTCCTTCGCTTATTTCAGAGCAACATAAACCTCCCCCTCGTGGTTGACGGCAGACATGTAGAGAGCCATTGGGGCAATCCGGGAGAAAAGAATGGGATGGTTAAGAGCCTCTATGATATTCAATGTTTCTCAAGCAACCTTGCGGAGATATTATCATAACAAGAATATGCACGCTCGCGGAGGTAAAAAGAACCTAGGAAGATTCCGGAAGTCCGTGAGTGAAGAAATGGAAAGAGCTTTATTAGAGCACATGCTTGATTTAGAGTCCAAATTCTTTGGTTTGACGCAAATCGAAGTTCGCACTGTTGCATACGAGTTTGCTGAGCGCAGTGGTATGCCACACCAATTTAATAAAGAAAAAAGAATGGCCAGCAGAGGATGGTTTCGTTCTTTTATATCAAGAAATCCAACTGTATCACTGCGCGTACCTGAGGCAACGTCATCGGCGCGAGCATCTAACAAAGAAGATGTGGCGAAGTACTTGCAAAATTTGGAACAAACAGTTAGGAAGGAAAATATAAACCCGACTATGATTTACAACATGGATGAGACGGGAATAAAAAATGTCCAAAAAACGCAAAGAGGAAAGAAGCAGGTAGGAGCAGTAACAAGCGGAGAAAGAGGATTTCATACTACGGCTGTGGTTTGTGTCAGTAGCACTGGTAACTACGTTCCTCCAGCTCTTATTTTCCTCACAAAAAAGAAGAATGAATTATTATACGATGGGGCACCACTAGGGGCGCTTAAATTATACAATAAACCTGCCTATATGATAAAACCACTATTTTTCAAATGGATGAAGCACTTTGTGCAATACGTCAGACCGACTTGCGACAATAAAGCCCTCCTGATATTGGATGGACACGCAAGTCACAAAGATTACAGTGCCTAACAGCTCGCGAAAGAAAATCATGTAGTAGTTTTTTGTTTGTCATCGCATTGTACTCATAGACTACAACCGTTAGATGTTTCCTTTTTCGGTCCGCTTGTAAGGGGTTTTCTCGCCTCAGAGAAAACGGTTCCTTACGAATGGCGCTGGTTACGGACGGTTCTCGAGCGCCAGATTTTTGGTTATGGTTTACTCCACAAACTCTTGAAACGGCGTCGAAAGTACTCGGGCAGCACAGTTGGAGATGAAAAATTCCAGGGGTCAAAGGTCAAACTTAGACTCCGGTAATTAGTAGTCACAAGTAATGGGCTTTAATCATTACTTGTGGTTGTAAAGAATTTCTCACTGCTGAAAAGTAAGGGGGAAGTAAATTGGGGATTAGTAACCTCAGTAATAGTCAAGGTAATGTTGACACATATATTGGTTTAACTATTTACAGTTAAAATAAAATAACATATTTCAACGCCCACCCTTAGTAATCAATCCCTGAACAAAAAAAAAAAATAAAGCAAAAAACAAAACGGGAACGAAAGGCTGATATAGCTGGCAGGTATTCTCAATCAGACTGCTTAAACTGGATACGGTGAAGGGGTTGCGTATATAAAAAATGTATTCGTAAATCTCAGACTAAGGTCAAAATTTAAATCTCGGATAGTAGGAATTTAAACATTTTAAATTTACGGTAATTACTCTTAAATCGCAACAAAAAAATCTAAATGTAAATCATGGATAATACGAATTTAAAAAAAAATTAAATTTACGGTAATTACTTAAATCGCAAAGCAAATCAAAATATTGATCAAGGATAGTATTAATTTTAAAAATTCCAAATTTTAAAAATTAAACTGTGGCACTTCTGAAACTCGTGAGGACCACTTTTTTTTTTAAAAAACCTCTGAAGCAAACGAGCAAGCTAAGCTGAATCAAACCCACACTACCTCTTATTATTATTTATTATTATAATCCCAGATCGGACAAGGATATCTAGGAAGGAAAATAACACAGGGAACTTTAAGCCCTTACTGAGTTATTTGGGAATAGACAGGAAGGAAAACTAAAGGGACGGAGATTTTATATTCAAAACAGGAAATCAAAACGGGTTTTTTGTAGTAACTTATCGACTGACTCTTTCGATCGCTCGGAATGGAATATGGAATTAAAAATTTCTCTCTCGCTGTTCTCGATCTGGACTCGAAAAATATTTACCAATGGCCCGCGCAAGATCAACTTAAGAAGAAGAAGGTATTCGAGAAGGGGTACGGTGCTGGGTGATGACGTTCGTTCTCGTTTAAAATATTAAAAATGATAAATTCCCAAATCTACAATTTTCTATAATATAAATTCAAAATCCTGGTTCAAAATGACTTTTGAAAACCATTGCTATATTGTAAAAGTACTATGGATTTTCGGATTATTATATATTTCAAAATAATAGATACAGGGTGAAGCCAAAAAGTTGATTTATAAATTAAAATAGTAACGAATAATTAATTTTATTAAATTGATATGCCGGATTCTAATGAAAGTTAGATTTAAAATCATTATTAAGAATACTAATTCGGCAATTGAATAAGAAAAATAGTAATGAAAAATGACTTCATTACACGCTGGGTACCTATTATGATCAAGAAGTTATCAACTGGTTAAAGGTTAATCCAGCGAAAACTGTTTCAATGTATCACATTTCTTCACTGTTGGAAAAGGCCTATAATAAAGCAGCCACCGTTGGGATTGCCGTTAGTGGATTTAGAGCTACGGGTATTTGCCCGCTAAAACCAAACATTTTTCCTGGCCACCTCTTCGCACCTAGTTTAGTTACATCGGTCGAAGAAAACAATGGCGCCGGCGAGGAGAATGTCGGTATTCGAAATTTAGGTCAAAATTTACCTCAAAAACCTAATGTCCATGATGATAGTCAACCCGAATGTTCAAAGGATACTGGCCCACGCAGTAAACCTGGTCCCTCATCAAGTACTGAGAATGATCCCGAAATGACAAATAAATCGGTAACTGAAATTCTGGAAGAGATACATCTTAAACCTGTTGCCAAGAGAGCTGTAAGAAAAATATGAAAAAAGAAGCTCAAAGCGTTTTAATTATTTCTCCTTACGTTAATGAATTGAAAGAATTCGAGATTAGAAAAAGGGAGAAAGAAGCTAGAAAAAGGAATCGTGCCCGAGAAACAAAACAAGTGTTCAGTTATTCAGACGACGAACCTGAACCTTTCGAAAATGAGTCTGACGACGACGAGGATCCAGCGTGTATCTATTGTAACGACTTTTCAGTAGATCCAAGTCCAAGGAACAATTGATAAAATGCCAAGCTTGTAGTATGTGGGCCCATACTGAGTGTGCGGATGTATCTAGCAAAATAAAGAACTTCATATATGATGTATGTAAAGATTAGTGTAAGCAAATATTAAACTAAGGAAACTTGTTATTATGACTGTAACCAAAGAATTTTTAAGTTACCTAACTTTTTTATATTGTCCTTTGTAGGTTTATTTGTTTCTGACCTGTTTCGTTTTCTATCTTGTAAACCACAAGAAAAATATTTTTTTTATATTTTTTACTTTATATTCTCGTGCAATACACTGTTTGAACAAATATTTTGTGCTTTGATTTTTGCCATTAAATACCACTGTTAGGATGTATGCCATTATGGCTACACGTGTATATCAATTTACCTACACCCTGGTGGGCAAAATGACACTTTCAGGTCTATGTTTAGTGGTCCGTTTCTTGTGTAAATTTAGATTCTTCAGCCTTAGGCTTCTTTGGTCAAAGTCCACATATACCAAAGATATTTCAGGCACTAAAAAGATACCTTCAACTTTCTTCGAAATAAATTTATTAAGGTCTAAACAAAACATATGACATTTTGTCTTACACTCTCCTAGACAGTTGACATTTTCACAGAATATGTATTTCTGTTGCCACATAACACAAAATAATAAAATTAAATTAAAAACTAAAGGGGTTCCCTTACTAGAAACGTGTTTTTGCTCGATCTTAATAAAGTATATAAAAAGTATCTAGGTACATAGTATCAAATCTTGTACGATGGTGTAGAACCCTTCATGCGCGAGTCCGACTTGCACTTGCCGATTTTTATATTTAAATGGATCTGAAATAATATTGATTGCATATTTCTATTAATTACCAGTCTTGGTTTTTCTATGTTTGCGTCGTTTTTTCCTATTGAGGCACATATTTTTCTAGTTGTTTTCTTAATAGGTAATTGAATCTATTTAGTTTTTCTCTGGTAGTCTCATTCGTATTACTCCTACTCTTCTATTTCAGTGCTTTCTAATCTACTTGATTAGGTATTTAATTTAGCATTATTCGCAAGAAGTTTGAATAGAAAAATATATTAACAACGTTTTGTAGAACTTTTTGAATTTGTTTAGCGTAAAATTGATCG
This sequence comes from Psylliodes chrysocephalus, assembly GCA_927349885.1. Taxonomy (NCBI): domain Eukaryota; kingdom Metazoa; phylum Arthropoda; class Insecta; order Coleoptera; family Chrysomelidae; genus Psylliodes; species Psylliodes chrysocephalus. The sequence continues at coordinate 88,765,932 of OV651815.1, forward strand.
AATTATTTTTTAAATGAATACGTTTCAGTTGCGGATTGACTTTACGGGACTTGTTGAAAGATTTTTACGAGTCATGAAATCGCTTTCATGTAGATTTTAATCAATATCTACCGCCATGAATTTTTTTCTTATCTGATCCGTTATAATGTTTACAAAAAGTTAAGGAAATTTTTATTTACTATTCAGGAAATTGCTGTTGTAAATCTTACTTCTTTTTATGGTTACGTAAGAGGTATTTAAATTAACAAAAACCTAAGGGTTGTAAAAGCAAAATGTATTCGGTGTTTTATTTTCACAGTTTTGCTGGTTATGCTACTTTTATTTTTTTATGATTTCGTGCGTAATATATGCAAGGCTTTTAGTTGATTTTTATCAGATATAAGAAAAATAACATAATTTTAATGGAATCTTTAATGAAAATGTATATTAAGAATTAATAGTGGGTTATTTTTTTATCAAATATTGTTTATATAGAAAATTTTCAGATATATTAAATTGTTAAACGAAAAATGTGTTTTTTAATAGTTATCAGAAAGCGCTATAGAAACACTGATACAAATGATAAATGTGTAAGAGTGAGTTCTTGGCATCAGGAAGCATGGTGCTCAGCCACAGAATTATGTAAGGAACAAATATTTTTTATATTTGGATGTTGGCCTTCTTAAATAATTGTACTAATCCATTAAATATATTTTTATTATTTGAAGCTAATAGATGAGTTAAATTTGTAGGTAAGGAAATCTTATTTTTAGTAAATATTTCTATAAATTTATTTATTAACTGTATATTTTTGGATGTGTGGTATTTTGTTTGAAAGATGAGGATTGAGGATGAATGAGGGTATAAGGATTGGTTGATTTATTTACATATTCTTGCCAGATGTATTTCCAATTGTTTTTTTTTATTGCTTTAGCAACGGTATGAAGTCTGTGGTATTATAAAATTCTAGAACACACTCCTCCATAACAGCATCTTTTGCCATTTTATTAGCAATTTCATCCCCTTTTATACCAGCATATTCCTTTGCCCAAATAAGTGTTATTTTGACATGTGATTTAGTATTTGTAAACGAGTTATAATGTTCCAAAAGAGTAAATGTTTAGCGACATTTTTTTGTTCCGATGGTTTCTTTTCTAGTGCTGATTTTGAATCGGTTATTATGACACTGTTACCTAAGTTATTATCTTTAATGTATATGAGAGGTTGCCATATTGCATACATATCTGCTGTGTATATTGAAGATGTGGTATGTAAGTGCATTTTGAATGAGTAACGTTTGTTCGAAATGTAAAAAGCACATCCAGTGCCAGTGTATATAAATGCTATTCTTAAACATGCAAATATTTAAAAATTTGTGAAACTTTTCGATTTTTACTTAAATTAATGTATACAAAATGGCTTGCAGTCGAATGTAGTAAGTTATTGTAATACTTAACCTCTAAACCAAATATGTCTATGGGCTCACTTATCTGTTCCACAAGGAGATATATAGCGATCAGATACATTCATTTTTTTCCAAAATTTACTGCATGAGTAAATAATAAGGATTAGCTTCGATTAGTTTAGCTAGTAAAGGAATATAGGGCCATCTCTAAAGAGAGAGCAGTCGGGACAAGGCACATCCCCAACTAGCCATTGACAAAAGTGTATTTGTTGTGAAGTCATCATGCCATCTCTAAATCGGAGTGAGACGACCGATTATCTTTCTGACAGCGCCTCACGATCATCTACTAACTGTATAGTCCAGGAGACAGTGATGATTTTCGGTATTTATTTTCCCAGTCAGCAAACACGGATAAAGAATTGTAGGGTTAGCAATTCTAAGCAATATTTATATATCTTTAGAGGGGGTCCGATGGGTTGAGGCCAAAAATACGTCATAACATACGAAAACACAGCCCCTTTTTTCCAGTGATAAAAATAGTTTTAGTAGTAAGAGGTATACTGAAGTTAGGTAAAAAAAATAGTCTGATTAATCTGTATGGATAATATATTTGGCAAGTGCATAAAATACACTTTCCAACGAGTTATGTACACAATTTTTCCTACGACCACAACTATTTAAAGAATGTTCCAGTTTTTTGTATATTAAAGTGTACACATAAGACACAGAAATAAAATCATATATCACAATGTTTCACCTCACCAATTGGTTTATTTATAGAAATAAAACATAATAATTGAAGAAATTACAAAAGAAAATAGGGATATAAATTACATTTCCTTCTACACTTTTATATAATAATTATTTTATTTAGAATTCACGAAACACTTATTACTGTTTAGTTTTAGAATTTCTTTAGTTTTGTTACAAGCCTACTCTACATTAATTATAATTATTGTTAGTTTCGTTATGTCAAATCATTTCTGTGGAACGCCCAATATAGTTCCCATGCAATATCATGTCGTCATTATGACGTGATTTTTTGGTGTGCGTTACGTCATTTGATGACGTGAAAATAACGTTATGGTAACGTGAGAATGTCACAGCGAAATGACGTCATTCCATATCGTCATTTTGACGAATTGATATCACGTTGAAGTAACGTGCATATGGGGTGTCCTTGGCTAGGCAAATTGACGTCATTATCACGAATCTACCTAATGTCAAAGTGACGTCTATATTGGGTGTCCCAAGGTTGGATGGAATTATTAAAAATACTGAGCAGATGAAAGTTATTTATTTAATCCAAAAAACACAAAAAATATATTTTAAAAAATAAATTACACTGGTAAATAAAAAAGTCATGAGCAAGAAACCAAAAGGAATAAAATGACAAAAGAACTGACACAACACATCTAAAATTGTAGATTTAATTTTAATTAGGGGGGGGGGGCGAGCATGCTTTACGATTTCATCATCTTCATCATCGAATCACCGCTTTCTAGTTGGCACCTGTTTTCTTTTATTAGGTACTTTATCAGCCTCGGAATGTAGATCTGAGGTAACTTCGACTTTTTTTAATTTGGTACATCACTTATCATTATCATTTAAAATAAAAGAACTATTAAAATACAGACCACTGAAAATTCTTAAAGATAGAAAGTAAATTGTGTATCTAGTTGTAAAATCTGAGAGGATTACTTCACCGGAGATTGAGGTAGTAGCCCCAAAAACTACCTCCTCAGAGGTATACATATAGTCTAAATTTATAATAAAAGTTAATAAAAAAAAATATCATATATCCTGTAAGATGATAAAAGGTATCTAAATCAAGTGACCCCCTACAAATCTTTCGTTTTTAAATAAACAATTAAAAAAATACTCTGAAAGAATTCATAATCAAAAAATAAAAGTATAACATTACTCACTGTACCGGTTTCAAATACCCGCACATTTAAATAAGCCGCCAATAACTATGGTGGGGTGGACCCGTCAATGTCATTTCGGTGAGTGAGATTCGGGGTGTGCTTTAAGCTAAGTCGGGCTGGTCCAAAGTGCGCATAGTGCAAGGAGTCGAGAGGAGAGTAAGGTACCCCCAGTACCTTACTTAATTTAATAATTTGTACAGCAAGAGTGAAACTCAAAATTTCGACTTAAAAGTTGAATTTAAAAAAAAACGTGAGGCTTAAAAATCGGTATTTAGATTCTCCGTTGGAACTTCCACATCGTGTCATGATTAGAGCAAAATTTGAATATACAACTATATTTCAAACGAATTAATGTACTGATAATAAATTAGCACCTGCTCATAAATCACGTCTTGATGGTTGGAAAGTATCCAGCCTGAATAAATTACCTATTCCTACTAAACGAAGGTTTCATCATGAAGTAATCGATGGATATGTATGTGTATGGTCAAGGTTCCGTATTTATCTTTTAAGGAAAAATAGCGATATGCACGAAAAGGACGAATTAAATGTGTTGTAAACAACATTTGGAATCTTCAGGGAAGTCACGGAAGAGCCACAAAAAGTATTACTAAATATAACAAAAAAAAAACAGAAAAGAAAGCTAGCTAGAGGTAGAAACATATTCGTGTATACAGCATTAATATACGTATAACTTAATTATACATTTTTTTTCTGATTAGGCAGAACTAAGTGTTTAAATCTGAAATATAATATATTACGTTGACGTTCAAGTAAATATCTAAATGACTTTCGCATATTAAAACACAAGCACGATAAAATTAATTAATATTAAAATATTCGTTTTTGTTCTCTTTGAATAACCTTACCAAAGAAATTAGTCCGTATGCTCTAGTATAATAAGTATATGAATCTACTAAAAAATTCTTGAATAAAAAAAAATAGTTTCGGCTTCATCATCTCCTTACTTCACAGAAATCTGTCGAGAAAAGCAACTACATATTCAGAAAACATACTTCTTCTGTTAAAGCAATGCTGGATATCTGATCATATTTGTAAGAATGATTTTATTTTCTATACAAATTTAATAAGTTTTATTTTACGAAACACTCGGTTTTTAGACGCACGAAATATTTGTCACAGTCACAGTCAAAGCCTATGTTTATGTTAACACTACGGAGGTATTATATATATTACGAGCAAGCGAACTAAGGGTAACATCTCAAGCAGGCATAAAATGCAGTACAGATCATTTGAAATTTAAATTAGTTGCATTGCGGAACAAAATTAAAGTTCGTTTCAATACCTAATAATAAACTTAGTGATTAATAAATATAATTTTGGTGAGTGGCTGTTTGCTGAATAGAGTGAGTAATTATGTTTTATCAATTAGTTTTGTTTTAATTTGTAATCAAGTTATTTTGTAAATTCTATTACCCAATTTTTATCTACCAACCGTTTATAGTTAATTTTGTCAATTCTGACGTAAATATATTTTTTTTATTGGTGCCCTATTTTACTAATTTAAAGTATGCCTCAGCGTGTATAAAACGAACTTTAAAAAACGCGCGTGTTTTAAAGTTACCATGGCAACATCAACAACCCGAGAAACGTGATGTCTAAATGCCAACTTTTTAAATATTGATCTGACAGGAGTGCCTTGTAATGTCAAATAAAATATTTCTTAGAAATTTTTCAAAAAATGTATTTATCAGCTAAGCGTAAATCGCACAATTCACATCTTCTACAACAGCCAAAGATGCCACAAAAGCAACCACCTTCAAAAATAAATACGTAATGTCCGGTGCATCTGTAAAAAACTTCCGCAAATCGTCTTCCTCGAATACATATGCCTTCTTGACTACCTCATTTTTGCTAATTGCCTTCATGAATGCATGCATTTTGACGAACGATTTTATATCGACCCCTTTGTTTATCCTCAACATACTTTGTAATTTTGAATGGATAGTCCACATAGTCGATACTTTATACTGTTCCGACATTTTCTGGAGATAAGCGAGAACAACTCGTTCATCTATATGTGTAACCATTTGCTCTTCCATCCACGTGTTGAATTTATCGTATTCTTTCTTATAAACCGCTTTGGATTTTTGTGGTATTAAGCGCGATTCTGCTTTATTATTTAACTACTCAATATTTGAACTCATTTTAAACAATAAGATCTGTTGCGACAATTAATCTTACGTGACAGATTGGAAATAAATTTTTGTTTGTCTCGTTTTCATGACAACGAGGTATACTGATGTTACATCATAAATTCAACCATTTTCAGTTATTAGTTCTTATTTCCATTTTTTTGTAAAAATAATACCAATATTTAGGATTTCAAAGTATACCAATAAAAAAAATTGCGTAAAGTATTCGTGGATAACTGGTCTTTAAAACACTTGCTCTATTTCGAGCACTCCGGCTGCGCCGTCTTGCTCGAAAAATCGCGCGTGTTTTAAAGACCGTTATATCCACTTAAACTTTAATATACTATTATCAAGTATTGAGAGAACCTTATATCCTAAATTAACAGGGTCGTATTAAAGAATTAAAACTTATTAACCGACTTCAAAAAAGGAGGAGGTTCTCAATTCGTCGCGATATTTTTTTAAATGTAAGTTCAGCGATAATTCTTTAACAGGGTGTCCGATTTCAATGATTCTTTTTTTGTTAGAAAGGGGGTACTTCAGGGGCGGTTCCATATAAATTTGGTCAAAATATAATAATTGGGTCCATGAGAAAATCCCCAAACTATGTATGTTTAGCAATAATGCTTTACCACCTTGTCCGATTTATGTGATTCTTTTTTTGTTAGTAAGGGGGTACCTCAGGGGTGGTCTCATATAAATTTGATTAAGATGTGGTGATGGCATCTGCACGTTTTTGAAGTCGGTTTTTTTTTATTTTTACAATTTTCTTATATTTTGCTTTCCTCTACAAAGTGTAATCAAAAGTATACTGAGTTACATTATCTATTCTGGCGTAGTATCTTGTAGTCAGAATATGCGTTTATTTTGGGATTACTGTGGTCAGTTTTCCAGGGTCGCCGTAGCATGGTTGGTGCGGGCTACTGACATTGCGGTCAATGTGCAAGTAATGGCTTGATTTATGTATTGATCGATAGTTTGGGCATTGCGGTCTGTAATCAACAGAATGGAGAATCTAACGTTGTGTCAATTATATTTTTTGAAAGCAATATTTTGATATAAAGAGTTATCAATATAATTTTCTCGTATTTTGTTTACGAATATCACCTTTCCATAACTTTTTTTAATACGTGCATTAATTATTATTTTTATTTATATTAATAGTATTTTATAGAGGGGTGGGTTGGCTCAGTGGTTAGAGTCATGACTTTGAGATCGGAAGGTCTCAGGTTCGAATCCCACCGTTGGCCGGGCTTTTTTTATTTAATGTAATTATTTAAAATTAATTCTGATGCCTTGGTAAGATTCCCCACTCGACCATTCACTGTTGGGTTCTAATTAACAGTGCTGTTCCTAAAGTGGCGCTGGGAAACAGTAACAAAGCCTACACAGAACACGAGGCTAATGGCGTTTGTAGTCGACGCCGATGACACCAAATTAAAAAAAAAAAAAAATAGTATTTTATTTACGTTTTATTGTTTTAGTCATTTAATACTTATTTATTTCTAATTTAATTTTGTTGTTTTTACCTTCCAATTTAAAGTTATTAAATCTTTTATTAAATTAATTTTTAGTATTTATTTGTTTGTTTAAGAATCTATTTTTAAGTTTTGTATATTTTAAATAAACATTTATATTTTTAAATGTCTTTTTTAGTCTAATAACATTTTAGAAAAAAATTAGAATACATTATTGAAATATTACTATTTAATATTTCTAAAAGATTTAAAATTTTCATTTCATAAATATTACTGTGAAATATTATATTTACAGGACATTTTTAAGTTTCAGGCACATTTCAAAAATGTTTCTGGGATGTTTCATAATATTTATACAACATTACAAATGTTTTAATGCAACATTTTCTAAATATTTCCGAAATGTGTTTGTGCTGTATGGGTGCTTACCCTATATACAGGGTGTTTCAAAAAGATTGGTCATAAATTATACCACGTATTCTTGGGTCAAAAATAGGTCGATTAAACCGTACTTACCTATATACAAAAGTGCACCCAAAAATAGTTACAGGGTGTATAAGATCAAAATTTAAATAAATTTTTTTAACGTTTGACATTTTTTCGTGAAATTTTATATGACGTGTTGGAATACCATGACTAACAAAATCAAGGTAGAGGCAATATATCTTTTTTTTATTTTTGTAGGTTTTTGGAGGGTGTCACTGCCCCTTTCTGTACTCAACTTTTTTGTAATATAAATTTTATTAAAAATCGAACGATACTGAAATGAAACATCTATTTGGAAACTTTTTTGTCTCTTAGTATTTGTTTGTAAAATGTTTGGTTTAAAAGATACAGCCACTTAAAATGACATCTTAACAATATTCAATGTCAATTATACGTATGCAAAAATATCAAAATTCGATTTTCATTGTTAAAACTATGTAGTAAGTGTATACAGGAGAAGAATGTAATTTTGAACAGCTGTTAAATTAATTTTTTTTATTTCGATGACATTAGTTTGTAATTTAAAAATAAACTTGATTTGGATATTTTTCATACGTAGAATTTCCATTGAATATTTTTAAGTTGTCATTTCAAATGGCTGTATCGTCTAAACTAAACTTTTTACAAATACTAAGAGACAAAAAAGTTTCCAAATGGATGTTGCATTCCAGTGGCGTTTCATTTGTAATTAAATTTTATACTACAATAAAGTTGAGTGGAGAAAAGAGCGGTGATCCCCTCTAAAAACCTATAAAAGTCAAGAAAAAAATATTGCCTCTTCCTCGGTATTATTAGTCATGGTATTCTAACACGTCATATAAAATTTCATGAAAAAATGCCAAACGGTTTAAGAGTAACGTTAAAAAAATTCATTTAAATTTTTATCTTATAACTATTTTTGAGTGCACTTTTGTATATAGGTAAGTACGGTTTAATCGACCTATTTTTGACCCAAGAATATGTAGTATAATTTATGACCAATCTTTTTGAAACACCCTGTATAACTGACTGGAAGTATAACTGGTTTTGAGCCAGAAAGGAACCTTATCCACATACAAAACGTGAAAATCTAAAATAATCTCCGAAGGTGACTGTTTCACAATTACAATCAGTGGCGGAGGCCCGGGGGGAGGGAGGGGGGTTAGAAGGGTCAGAACCCCCCTTGCAGGCCTTCGCGTCACCCTTTCCGCTATCTTATTGGCGCTGATCGCTATTAACTATTTGTTAATCCCCCATAATGGAAACCCCTCCCATGAAAAATTTCTAGCTACGCCACTGATTACAAAAGTAAAAAGGTCAAAAACTTTTAGCGCAATAGTTTGAGTGATGCATTCCCGTTCTAAGGTTCAATTGGGATATTCTCAATAAAAAAAAGAAAAGTACTTTTATGTGATATTATAATACTCGTCTCAAATTTGTTTTTCTCTGGTGCAAAATTGTTGGATTGACACTGGCTCATAGACTGAAACACGTCCTGGGGACAAATTTCAATATACAATTTGCAAGACATTTACCGCCTGCGATAATATATGCAAAACGCTGGTAATATATCATTCTCAAACGTTCCTTTCCGGAAATTGGTAATATACCTAACTATTTACATATAATATTTTCAAACTATCCGAAAATAAAATAAATTGCATAAGAGACATGGCAGATTCCAGAAGTGTTACTTTATTGTTATAGTATAAAAAATTACTTGAAAAATTATAGTACCATTGAATTTTTTAAAGTTGTACCTAGGTAACCTCTATACAGTATAAGTCAACATTTCCTCTGTCAATTTTATGAAAATAGCACTAGACACAAATATCCCCCAAAATAACTTATGTTATACGATTTTTGTTATTGCCTATCAGTGTCATATTTATTAACTCGTAATAACCAAAATATGATTTTTTTAAAGTACCTAGTTTAAAGACAAATCCAAATATCTCATTTTGAAGCATACCAAAATACCCACTATAAAGTAACACATTTTAACAGCTGGAGAATGGAAAAAGATATCGACGTTCAGGTTTTCGCTAGACTTATTATATTTACTTCAGTTTTTGTTGACATAGTTGCCAAATATATATTTTCTCCCTAAACTGTTGGAAAAAATTGCCTTTTTTAAGCCAAATTATCGGTTTACTTTAAATAGAACACCCTATATATTTTCGTACAATCTGTCCATTTCGTCCTCTTTATTAATTAAAGGTTTAATGGAGATTTTTTATGAATCTACATCAAAAACATTGTAACTGTAAGATTGTTGGAATTTTCTGTTAAGATTATTAATTTTTTATAAATTTTTATGGATGTATTTTTTGGTATACCTACTTCATATAAAAAATAATTCGATACTCTTTTAATCAACTGCGTCCTTTTTCCAAAGCCGCCTGACATATTAGACGTTTTATCGAGGTTGCTTTGAAAAAAATATAACTCAAGTTAAGAAACGTCAAACAATTTATATGATGTAGAACAAGAACGAACTTTGGAACTCAAAAAAAGCTATTTTTTTCGGAAATTTCGGGAAAAAATATTCATTTGGGCACTTATGTCAACAAAAACTTGAAGCAAATGTAAGAAGTTTAGCGAAAACTACACGTCGACATTCTTTTCCATTCTTGAGTTTTAAGCTGTTAAAATGAATTACTTTATAGTGGGACATCACTCTGTATTTGCCAAAAAAAAACTACCATTGGTGTACATATTGGAAAAAGCATAACATACGATATAAAGAATACAGAACAAGTCATATTGGCAGAGCAAGTGTAGATTATTTGGACCAAAATATGAGGAATAACTAAACACGCATAATATGCTGTTGAAAAAGACACAGCTAAAGTGAAAATAGTTTTTTCGTTTTTTTTTGGCCATAATTTCACAACATCAAATTGTTCAAAATGTTAGACAAGGAATATTATTTTATCTATTTTTTACATTTTATTACGATATGCGATTTTTAGTAATTTTGATAAGAAAACAAAACATGTGGTAAACAATTTTTATGCAAAATGTTTATTGCTATTTCTGATGATCTATGACTAGGTATACTCTGCATCAGCTGTGGCTTTATTCTTGCCGTCCACCATCAATAAATAAGGTACCTAAGCCAATTATTGCATCCTAAAGATTTTTTTAATTTAACATATTCGACTGATTCAACCTGTACGTCATAGAAAACAGTCTACAGCATGTCTTCTAATATGGAACGTATACCATTTATTTGTAATTTTAATTTAATATTTTTGTTTTAGAATTTTTTTAAAACATTGCAAAATGACAATATTTGGAACAGGAAACCCAAATATTGCCATGTAGTGGCAGTATTAGAACCATCACTGAAAACACTGAAAAAGGCAAAATAAAAAACAAAACTTTATTTACATTTACACTTAATCATATCGTAAATGCTACCAAGATGCAAAATAAAAAGGAATCTTCTTATAAAAAATAAACTAAAAAGGAACATTCTTGTTAATGAAAAAACTAAGTCTAACAATCTGGACAAATAAACATTTCTTTGTCGGCCTTAGATAGACCGACACATTCTTCGTAAACGTATCTTTTACATACCGAGCACAACCTGCTATCGATTTGTCTTTTTATTTCGCACAGATTTTGGCTGAGAACTGAATAAATCTCTAGTTATTTCTTGGTTCCTTGAATTAATAGCAGGCTTTCTTTGTGACAATGCAACTTTTATCTCAGGAGTAATCAGAAAACCCATGCCACTAAACGACTTATCCAAATCATCACCAGTTACTTATTTCTCCGTAACATCCCCTGAAGAAGCTGACATTAATTTAATTAGTGGTTCGTTGTCACTTTCTGTGAAGGAGTCATTATCGAGGGAATCCGATGAATCACTTTGTTTTTTATTTTTAGTTATTGATGAATTTACTCCACTTGGCCCGGGAATAGGACTTGTTGGCTTAGTAATATTGGATTCATTTTTATTTTAATCTATTCCTGTTACGACGCTGGGTGCAGACGCAGATTCTGGGATTGCATCGGGAGGAAAAGGATAGATGCCTGTACTTCTAAATCCAGAGAGTATATTGAACGGTGTCATTGCTTTCAACCACACTTTTGAAAATATTTCTCCGAACCTTATTTTGGTTAAAGCTTTTCCAGGTTGTGTTGTTAAAAAGTTCAATACTTCCTGATCCCAAAATGCTTCATAGCTACGAAAAACTGACTTGTCTAAGGGTTGTAACTCGTGCGTGGTGTTAGTAGGTAAGCAAAATAGAGTATTTCCGTGATTTTTGGCAACATCAACAATAGATGTGTCGAGGTGTGACTTGGCCCCATCAAAAATGAGAAATGTTGGTCCTGGGTTCTTAAACATGGCTAAATGGTCGAGCCAGAAAATAAAAACTTCGCTGGTCATGCTTCCTTTAATTGTAATGTTGATCTTGGATCCGGGGGATAAATGATCTGCCCATTCGGGTTTTCCTTTAAAAAGGATGCCTGCCTTAATGCATTTCCACATTTTCACCATGTTCAGGGGCCACCAAGTGGACACGCTTTACACCTTTTTTGCCTGGTTTGTCGAATAACTCCAATTTAGTGTAGACTTCCTTTAATTTATTAAAATAATCATTACGTCTCACAACATCAGGATGTCTCTTGAAAAATAACTTCAGCCACTTTCTGCCTGCTATTTTGAATCCTGGGAAAATGGATTAGGAATGTTACGTGTCGTGGCGTAAAAGTATACACTTCAACTCCCTATGTTAGGCGCGACTGGCATCCTATCGAAAATTATCAATCCTAGGTACCTCCTGTTATTGTACCTATTTTATCTATATTACGTTGATTTAGTTCAAGAATGTGTGCATTTTCACAGTCACAGTTCCTCTAATAAAACTGCAGAGTGTGCAGTGAAGCCTGGATCAAACTCACTACTCAGTCTCTCAACGTTTTTGAGGAATCAATCTGTGTCTAATGTTTACCCTAACTTGGATATAGCTCTCCGCATCGCACTTTCCACTCCGGCTACAAATTGTTCTTGGGAAAAATTATCAAAGGTCTTCATTGTCTGAAGAAAAAATGAATTCTTTAGCTCTTCTCTACACATAGAAGCAGAGATAATGATATTATAGATGATTTTGCTATTAAAAAGTCCCGCTCTTTCTTAATGACTAATTCATTCGTTTATTTAACTTTAGTGCCTTCCTTACTACAAATGGAAAATTATTATTTGAGAAAGGTACATGGGGCGGTACACTCATAAAAAAATATAAATCCGGCACTGACCAAGTCATCGATATAATCTTTTTCAGACTTACAAGTAGATACATAGAAAATATATGACTAGTTTATTTTTATTTCTGTATAATAATAATTCCAAGGAGCAGAAATGTGGTTTATGATTCACAAGGTCAGGAAATTATATAATTATTATATAATTATAATAATTTGTTGTAAAATTTACTTGTTAGACTGAAGTTCCAGTTACCAAGGCAGTGTGGAATCTCTTAATTTGATTCGCTGTCGCTGCAAGTATCTAAAAAAATTAAGCATGATCATACATATGGATTAGGTAATAAAATATGAATTTATTGGGGGATTGGTATACGCGACGACGTTTAACACTAATTAATTGAGTTATAATGAATGAACAAAACCGCTATCTAATTGAGTACAAATATTTTAAATATAATTTTGTAAAAATAAAAATATCTACACACTGTAAATTCTTCATATTGTAATAATTAGTTTCCAACCATTTTCTCCTCACTTTCCTGGAAGCACACCTTTTCTAATAAGGGACACAACTAAGGTAAGCAGACCCCCAAGAGAAGCCGCTGTAGTGGCCAAACACATATGCAGCAGAAATCGGTTAAGGTGGGCCGTAAACACTTTTGAACCGTTTAAGTCTCCAGGTGTGGATGGAATATTTCCTGCCCTGCTTCAGCAGGCACAGGAGGAATTACTACCACACATAATCCGGCTATCCCGGAGCAGTCTGGAGCTGGGATATATACCAGAAGCATGGAGAAGGGCCAGAGTCACCTTTATTCTAAAAGTAGGGAAAAGGGATACCACACATCCTAAATCTTTCCGTCCAATCAGCCTCACATCCTTTGTATTAAAAACAATGGAGAAGGCTGTTGATAATTATATCAGAACAGAAGTCCTGGAGAGGGTGCCACTCCACCACAGCCAACACGCGTACCGAGCAGGAAGATCTACAGAAACTGCCCTGGTACAGTTGACATAGAAGGAGCTTTTGACAACACGCCACATGAATCTGTAAAAAGAGCACTTGCATACAGAGGAGTAAATAACATCACATCCAAATGGATGGCTCAGCTGTTATCTACGAGAATTGCAGAGACACAGATAGGGCAGGACACCATCTCCATCTGCACAACCAGAGGATGTCCACAAGGAGGAGTTCTATCCCCACTAATGTGGAGCCTAATCGTAGACGAAATTGCCCACTAAAAGGACACCTTAAGTAAACTAAGAGTAGTAGAGGATAGTGAGTGCAGATTCTGTGAGGAAGAGGACGAAACCTCCATTCACATCCTAACTGAATGTGTAGCACTCCAGAATCCAAGAGCACTATATCTAGGAGGATATCAAATAGAAGAGGGAGATTTATTTAACTTGAAGCCACTTCAAATCCTACACATAGGATTGGAAGGGTCGCTATAGGCATTGAGACATTTCCTTAGTGCAGTGGCGACAGAAGGGGGCACAATAGATCTTTTAGGTCGCAGTGTATTAACACCCGATTCTCAACATAACATAACCATTTTCTCATTTTAATAACTGAAAAAATTGACGGATATGAGTAAAAGCTAAGCAAAGAAAATTTTAAGCTACTAGGACTGACAACACTGCTGTGGTCCTAAAATAAAATAAACGATTTGTTAATTTATTTTAATCTAGCCTTGAAAATGGCTGATTAGCCGAAACCGTTTGTCAAATTTTATGAAATTTTGTGGTACTAGATTTTGTGTTTAATTTGCCACACACACCAGTATATTTAAGATTTAAATTTCAGTTATCTACGGTTTAATGAAAATAAGTAGTTTTGGTTCGCATAAATTATTTTTGATTTCAGATAGGAACATTTTTTTCTTCGTTCATATCCGTTTGCTTTAAAACTAAATAAAACACACAATAGTTCTTTTATCACTAAGCCAGCAGTGCGCCACTGAATGTAAGAGATCCTTTGATGTAAAGTGATTCTCGTTGCTGACAACCTAATTAATACTGAAGGAGGAAACAATGAAAATCATCTTGTTACTTCAGAAATCGTGTAAAACGATCCGAAATCATGTATTTTCTCATTGAATGAAGTACATCTACGGTTTCTAATTTAATTAGATTTTAAAGAATTTTCTCTTTGATGTATCTACATGGCAGTTTTAAAAAACTTGAGAAGTAGGAAATCTGAATATTTCAGTCCTAGAATGTTGATTATTGTAGTGAGTTCTACCAGTACAATTTATAAATAAATAACTGTAGTTTTAGAGACGAAATAATATAAAAAGTAAGAAAAAATGATATTTTCTCATTAGAAACTAAAGTTTCTTCTGACATTTCTTCCTTAGACAATAATGTTTCTTCCTTAGAGGATAAAGTCTCTTCTGATATATCTTCTTTAAAAGATGAAACTTCTTACAATTTGAAAAGCAAAATATCTTCTATGGAAAATAATTTTTCGTCTAATATTTCTTCTTTAGAAGAAAAAGTGTCTTTCATTGAGGAGAAAATAAAACAGATGAAAAAAAAACAGAAGAACTGGAACATACAGAACCGGCCAAGGACGGTGAAATAAAGTGCCATGAGGTGGAGTCAAAGTTGAAATTGGAAGGAGCTGTAAATTCTGCTCGTGTTAAAGCCCCAACTTTCGACGGGAAGATGTCATGCACCAATTACCTTAAACAGTTTGAAACAGCTGCCAGAGCAAACAAATAGTCTGTACAAGAGAAGGCAGTAAATTTGACCATCGCCCTTCGAGGAGATGCTTTAGATGTTCTTCAGACAATACCCGTGGAAGAGACAGATGATTTTGAGCAACTCAAAAAGAGACGAAATATGCGATATGGCCACGAACATTTGGAGCATTTATAGCAGTCACAGTTAAAGAATCGTAAACAGAAACGAGACGAGACTCTTAAAGAATATGTAGATAATGTAGATATTGCCAGGTTGGTGCGATTTGATTACCTATCAGCTCCGGAAAATGTGATGGAATGTTTGGCAGTTCAAACATTTGTTGGTGGACTCCGTGACTCCGCTGCTTTAGAGTATGAGGCAGCTACGCATGCTTCTGGTGGGTACAGTAAAGTGAGGACAGTAAAAGAGAAAGAAGGGGAAGATAAACTCGACCAACTGGTTAACATGATGAAGAGCCTTACTAATAGAAAGATGAAAAAAAGAGCATCAGGTGCTGGAATTGCGGGGAACTGGGACATGTACGCAAATCGTGCAAACGCCCTAGGGTCCCAACAAATGAAGACAACACGCCGCAGGAAAACTAGAACGGGTCGGCCTAAAGGGGGCAACTTCGACCCGAAACCGTTCCAAAGACCCTCTCATACTGATAGCCTCTTTGAAATGTCGCGATGATAGTGTATACGTAGACGGCGAAGTAAATGGTAAAAAGTATACACAGTTGGTGGATACTGGAGCTACTAGGACCATTATACGACCAACAAGCATAAATAACCGTAAGAGGCTTCTACCAACAAGATTGCGACTATAGACTGCCACAGGTGAAAGTGCCAACATCCATGGGGAAATACAGGTTCAGTTGGAAATTGGTACAGAAAAGTTCACTCATACTGTTATTGTCGCTGATATCGAAGATGTTATACTTGGAATGGATGTAATGAACTTACATGGTTTCCAGTTAGACTTACTTTAAGAAGAGAGTGATCAAAGTTGGTGCTCAAGAGGTATTCCTACATCCATATGGGGACAGTACCGTGCCAGTTGCTACGGTGGTACCTGGCAGAAGTGAAATCGTTATAGTAGTACGACTACAAGAAACCAAGGAAGAAGGAACACTTATCATGATGGAACCTTAGAACCACTATAAAGAGGTTGGGCGAGGAATTCTGATCGGAAAGGGTTTGGTCACGACTGCTAAAGAGATTCCAGTTCATCTTATAAACGTTAATGATTACCCAATTACCATCAATTATCATAATTCGGCAGACAACAACTTCTGATAATTCCAACGACAAATTCGAGCAAATGATTGCAGTCAATCTTTGAATCAATTAGAGAAAAAGAAAATAAAGGAATTTCTTCGACGATATCGTGACATTTTTGTACCAAAAGGAGGAAAAACAGGAAGAACTTCTGTTATAAAGCACATAATTGACACTGGTAACGCCAGGCCGATTCGTCAATCAGCTCGAAGATTACCAAAGGCCAAGAGAGAGGAAGCTGAAAGAATTGTTCAGGAAATGAAGGAAGACAGGATAAATAAACAATAAATAAATTAAACTATCGTTATAGTATGTTACACTCACATTTTTTTTAAAGCGGCATTTAAATCCATAATATAATAAAATATCAAATTTATAAAATGTTTGCTGGGGGCTATTTTCAAACTCGAGTGAGACTGAATTCTCTTAAAATTTTCATGAGATATATCATATGTCAACTTGAAAACAGTATTTGTAAAGCCAGGGAAATTTAAAATGCTTAGGAGAATTTAAATTCCCTCGAAATTAACCTAGAGAAATGGTTAGTGGCTTTAAAAATACTGTTTTCATGTTGACGAGTTGACATATGACATTTTCTTATGAAAATCATGAGAGAAATGAGTTCTCTCAAGTTTGAAAATAGGTCCCCTGATATACAGAGAAAATAACAAAATTAGTATTTATTCTGGTCAATAACTTTTAAATTCAAACAAAGAACAAAATGTTATTTGAAAATGTCGATAAAAATTAAAATTTTTGTAATGTAAACCTCCCTATTTTGAAGTTGTGAAGTTTATAATTATCCTCGGATTTCGAAGAAAATCCTGAATTACCGAACAAGTAGACGAAACAAAATAAGGATAAAAGTAAAACAACAACACAGATACTTGATTTTCCCAGACGACATTCTCTACTCGTATTCCTCGCGCTTTCTTTTCCCTCTTGACGACTCGTTGGGTATCCAGCCACCCAACGGACGGGGACCGGGGTTTAGGCGTTACACTTTCCTTCTTTGCACCACGCTGAAGTCCCGTGTGTGGGGCAACGTCGACTATATCAGCCCCTGGTGATTTTGTCTAATATCACACAATGAATATGGTTTTGACAGCAGGCTGACGATGTGATATTATACTGTAATCGACATCCTCGGATTCGTAATTGATATCACATCATAACAAATTGAAATAGGGGTTGATTGTCGGCAGAGAGTGATTTCGCAAAGCTCAATGAATCGATCAATAAATAATGTGGATGGTAATTAACTGGAGCTCTCTAAATTAAGGAAGCATAGACAGCGACTCAAAATGTTTACTTTTGTAGTAGTAAGGGAAAGTGATACAATATCGCTACCCTTGGGAATACCCCAATTTCATTCTAAACCAATAGAGGATTTCTATACAAGAGAAGTGCATCCAACTTGACACAAATGACATAAGAAATCGGGTCACATAAAAAGTCTGTTTTTTATCCAATTTTTGGTTTTTCTTGTCTACTTTTATACCATTTACATATCATGTAACGTACAAAAGACTTTTTATTTTAGGGTATTTTACTTTTAAAGGTTGAAGAGATTTGTCAATATCAGCTGTCGCTAATGTCATAACATAAGCGTAGCATTGCGATTTATTTTTTTATTGTTAATAGTCTATTTGTGTTTCTCCCGGCTTCTCTAAACATTTTAATTTGGTTTTATATATTTATGTAAAATGCAAACATGCTGCTGCAACAAATACAAGTTCCATACACTATACAACCATATACAACAGTAGTTACATTGTGCCCATCTATAGTTACGCCTGTGTTCTACCATCAACATAATTGACAGCTGACAATAACAAATTTGTTCAACCTTTAAATATAAAATACCCTAAACTAAAAAGTCTTTTTTAAGTTACGGGTACAACAAGGTATGTAAATGGCATAAAAGTAAACAAGAACAACCAAAAAGTTAACTAAAAAACAGCCTCTTTATGTGCCCGATTTCTTATGTCATTAGTGTCAATTTTATTTTGTTAAGGGCCGATTCCACCGTTGCGTTAAACGAAGTTTAAAATGACATTTTTACATTAACAATGTCATTTTAATCTCCGTTTAACACGACGGTGGAATCGCCCTAAGTTGATTGCACTTCCCTTGTATAGAAGTCATCTAATCTATTTTTAGTCATGGAGGTTCAGGGGGTTTCCCAATGCGACGGAATAGTATAGGCGAGGAATGAAACGGGTTGATTATATTATTTAGGTCAGTGAATTGCAACCGGACTTGGGAGCCGTTAGCTGCTTTGTTCTGGAATTGTTGGCCAAGTTAGGTATTTTCTACATCTTGAACCTTTTACTGACACCTGGTCGGATTGATTCTACTCTTTTTCTTTTGACTCAAGGCGTTTCTTATTGGAGCTCAAGTAATTTTTCTATTTCAAACAAATTTTTATTGCATATCGTTTGTATGTTTAATTTGTATTCATGGACCATCCATAGTTTAGGAAGTGATCATAACTATTTAGTTTTAAATATTTTGAGCCCAGATAGTAGAAGAAACTAATTTTTTTTTTGTTGCAGGTAGCGAACTAATTTATTCTCTAAATGGCAATCTTGTACTCTTCAATATTGAAACAAATACGTCCAAAATCCTTATCGAGCAGTCAGATCCGGTAAGTCTTTTTATACTTTTTAAACCAATGTTATTTCAAATAAATTGAGAATGTATTATAAAATTAGAAACCAATCATTCTGTATCTGTAACGTGTGGAGGGTGGGTTACCTCCACGGCACTTAGGCCTCATTAGGCCAATTGTGCATCCTCCTAAGATGATAGGCACCTCCTAGCTCGTGAGCCAGCCTACAGATTTAATGTAGTTGACAACATCGCCAAGAGGTGCTTCTCTTATATCGGCCGGTGTTAGCCGATAATCGCCGAACACAAATCTTCTAATAAATGAGAGCGTCGAGCAATTGTAAAGGATATGCTCGATGGTCTCATCTTCTTGTTCGCACCCTCTGCAAAGTGCGGATTCTGACAGCTCCATGATATGGAGATGCTGACCAGTCAGAATGCCTGTGACCAGGCGCAGATTCTGTCTAGTCATAGTCAAGTATTTGTTTGCTGCAATAATGTCAGGATAACTTAAGAGCTCCCTGGCAACTCTGCAGTTTCTTGTTTCACCCCATCTTTCCTTGAATTTCACAAGGGAATGTTCTATAATTAGGTCTGTCACTACCGATTTTGTCAGGCCAATAGAAGGGCCAGGTCCAAAAAGTATTTGGCTGCTTTGTTGGCTAGTGAATCGGCAAGACGGTTACCTTTCGATGTGGCGTGACCTTTAATCTACATTGTTGATGGATACTTCGGCCAAAGCTTCGTGACATTCTAGTACTAACCCTGAATAAATTCGCGGTCTGTTCAGGGTGACTAGTGCTTGTCTGCTATCTGTATCGATGAGCATGTTCCTTCCAGTGATATTGTTTCTGGTTATTTCTTTTGCTGCTATGAGAATCCTCGTTAGCGCTCTTTGAACTACACTGGCAGTATTGCTCACAGCCCATTTTATGTTTAGGTTTAAGAATCTGGAGTATATTCCACATCCAGAGCCTTGTTTTGTTTTAGAACCGTCGGTGTAGATATGAATCGTACCTGCCACTTCTGAATCTTCTATTTGTTCTGTTATAACTTTATATAGCTTATGAAAGATATATATGGGAGGCTTTATTTCTATTTAAAGTAATTTAATAGGTATTTCTATTTTAAGAAATAAAGTTGACGGTCGTTACTTATTTTTGAGCTACCCCGTATAAATAAGTTTACTAACAAAAAACCGCAGTCAAAAATTAAAATCGACGGGTCTAAGCGTTTTTCCAAAAAACAAACCCCTTAATTTTAAATGAATTTGTTCCAACCCACGCGTCCTCACTGTATATAAAATGGTAATAAAATTTCAATTTGTCATGAACACTTATTACAGAACTTTTAAATGCATATCTTAAACGTTCACCAATAGAAATCATCTCAGGGTTTTCTAGTATTCCAAAAATCTGACCAAAAGAAAGTGTTGAAACATCCTTTTCACTTGCAATGAATGTTTTCTTGCTTGTGTCAATACAGTTTAAAGCAATAATACTAATGTCGTCCCCAACAGTGTCTTGTGTACAAAACATATATAATGTAAACTTCTGAGCATTTAGTTTGCCTCCTACAAAATTAACCAATACCAAATCACCATTTTTTAGTTCGGTAATGTGCTTTAGAGTCTTTACTTTTTCAATCTCTTGGTCTCCTTCTTTATCTTCTTTAATATTCCAGGTTGAATCATCTGATTCTACATATTTCACATCTTCACTGGACTCATCTAAGATTTTTATTTTCTTGTAAATTATTTTTACTTTCTCTTTTTTTCCTTTGACATTTTGTTTTGAGCTTTTTTTCCGATCCTTTCGTTCCTTTTCTAGAATCTTTTTCTGTTGTATTCCTGCCATGGTTCTAAAGTTATAACTGAAGGTATTTTTTCTTTTTCCTTTTTAATATCTTTGTGTTTTTCTCAGGCCAAAACAAGGCTCTTTTAAATGGCGATGGTTTTATCGGCTTCTCTGAAGTTTTGCTAGCTGTAATATTGATGTTAATACTAAGAGAAGTTTAAATTTTCTTCTCTAGAACTTCTTTTTGTGCTGTTGAATAAACTACAATGTCGGCTATTATGTTGGAAGATGCTTTGTGAGTTATGGAGTTAGAATTTACAGGATGTTGCGTTTCTGGAGTTACTAATATACATATAAATCCTTTATTTAGTCAAAAACAACTAATACATAGTCAATACACTTTCTCACTAAAAATATATGTCTAACTAAAGTAAGTTATTAATCTAACTGTAGTCATATAAAATGAAATATAATTAAACAACACACATAGAATAATATTAATAACAAATACTTCAATACCTGAATTACCTACTTACATCTAACAAATATTGCTTTAGTTTACGTTTAAATACATTAATTGATTCTAATTTCTTTAGATCTTTTGGCAAGTCATTAAATTGCTGTAGGCCTTTAAAAAAGATTGAATTTTGAACATGACTGATGTTGACGTTACTAACATAAAAATCATTTCTAAGTCTTGTATTATGGGTGTGAACATGATGGTTATAAATAATTTTATTTTGGAGATAGTCAGGTGTGTGACCTATTTTTATTTTAAATATAAACATTAATGCCTGGTAAAGGAACATGTCTTTAATTGAGAGCCAGTTTAAAGATATCTGCATTTCTACAGTAGGTGTCAATCTAGGACATGATAATATTATTCGCATAGCTCTATTCTGCAACTTTTGGAAACTATTTCTTTCATTTGATTTAAGAGATATAATACTGTTGAGCAGTAAGTGAAGTGAGGTAGAATTAGAGAATTAAATAAAACCAGCCTTGACCACTTAGATAAATGCCGTGAACATCTGAAAAGATAATTTATTTTAAATGAAATTGTTTTTATTAGATTTAAGTTGTCGATCTATAGTAACTCCGAGATATTTGAATTCATCTACCATATCAATTTCCCAATCATTATTTTATGATCTTGTTCAAAATATTAGTAAGTCATTATTATTTCACTGTCATCTCTTTTTCTTTCATATTCATCCTGGTTGCTATTACCTTGAGTTGTAGATTTTATGCCAAAAGCAAATAATGCTTTGTACTCTATTCATGTTCTATCTTTGTGTTTTTTTAAATTCCTCCAATTACATGTTCATCCCAGTAACAATCAATCAATTACCAGCTCCGGATAATCCATTGCCAATATTATATTTTGTAATTGTGAAAAGGGATGCTGCTTGTGGATATCGAAAAAGTGGCTTATACTGTATGTAGCATGTTCACAGTGCAGCGAAAATAGTTGTTTCAATACTCCACCAATTATTCAAATAAATGAAGTCGAAGAAAATATTTAATATGTATAATAATTGTTTAAATAAAAAAACTTTTTATTAGTAATTTTCTTTTTTTATTTAATTTTCCTTCATTTACTTCTTTTTCCCGATTACTATCTGAATATACTATTTGAATTAATGCAATTATCATTTATTTATTTTTAAGGAGGTCCTTTCGCCACACCTCTCGCCTCAAATGTTAAAAAAAAAGTTATTAGATTATGACTAAAATTAATTTTTTTCTAATAGTTGAAGTCCTTATTTATCTAATACTGAACTTTTAACTATACCTTACCTAGCAAATTTTTGAGAATTTTTTTTTAAATGTGAGTATTTGTACAGTGCCTCACGAGAAAGTAAGTCCTCAACAACAATTCTCGAATTATACTATTATTTATTGATTAGATGGAGTAGAAAAAAACTAAAAATAAGGTTTTTGAAATATTTAGATTTTGTTTTATACAATAAAATATATACAGTGCGTCCATAAAGTAACGCATAAATTCATTATTGGCTAAATGAACAATAAAATTAGGAATTCCCAAAACAGGTCGATTTTTGATTTCAATTTACTATTGTTTCAAATCATAATCTAATATACAGGGTGAACCACTTTCGTGTAATGACGTCATCACCATTTTTTTCAAATGGAACTCCCCCTTTTTTTTCAATTTCCAAATTGCCTTTGCTGAGCTGATTCCAAAAATGTATAATATGTTACTTCAAATTGGTACAGGGTGGGCAAAAATGCAAAAATTTACTTACAAAGTAATGAAAATAACGAATAAACGTAATAAACACATTAAATGAAATTACGTATTGTTATTACAACTACTTTGAAAAACTATCAAGAACACACAGCATTATTCTTAATAATTGTATCTTACAGCTTTTATTAGTGATCCAAGCCCCTGGACTATAAAAATCTTTTTGTTTGGCATTATCTTTTACCAGTTTTTTTATTTGACATACCAGTTTTTTTTATTTGACAACACTGTCAAAAACATTGAAGCACAGTTTCGTATTGTTAACGCTGTAGAGAAGGTACGTTCGTGAACTTTTTTTACAAAATGCCTTTAACCGAAAGTGACAGGATTGAAATATTAATGATGATTGGTATTGGCGATAAGATGCGGACTCAACAAGAGGTATGCCGATTATTCCATAAAATGCACCCAGATCGTGAACCTATTTTACAATCTACGGTAAGTAGAATAGAGCGAAAATACAGAGAATTAGGACATGTGAGGGATGCAGCAAGGCAAGGTAGACCAAAAATTGATGAAAATATTCAACAAGACATAATTTTGTCGGCTGTAGAAAATCCACACTGTACAGTGCGAGGATTATCTAGGGATTTTGGTATTGGAAAGTCTTCAGTATCAAACATTTTCAAAAAGGTAAAATACCATCCTTATAAAGTACGTCTCATCCATGAATTGGCTGAAGACGACTTTGACCGAAGAACTGAATTCTGCGAGTATATGATGAACCAAAATAACAATTTCATTGATAACGTTTTATTTTCGGACGAGGCAACGTTTTATTTGAACGGTCATGTTAACCGGCAAAACACCCGTTATTGGTCTGATGAAAATCCACACTGGATGCAAGAGTACCATACGCAAAGACCACAAAAAACTAACGTATGGGCTGGTATTGTGAGAAATACAATTATTGGTCCATATTTTTTCGATGAAAACTTAACAGGAGCATTATATCTGGATTTCCTACAAAATACATTAATTCCTGATCTGATCCAGCTTTTTCCTGATATTCAAATACCCACTAATGTAGACCGCAGAATCTGGTTTCAACAGGATGGCGCACCGCCACATTACGCAGTAGCTGTGCGCAATTTTTTAAACACAAATTTTCCACAAAGGTGGATAGGAAGAAGGGGACCAGTGGAATGGCCTGCTAGATCACCTGATCTGAACCCATTAGACTTCTTTTTATGGGGTTATTTAAAATCTAAAGTCTACTTCAACAGACCTGGAAATATCCCTCAACTACAAGACCGAATCAGACAAGAAATACAGAGCATAACACCCGCTATGCTACAGAATGTTAGAGACGAAAGTAATGCCCGGTTCAGTCATTGTCTAACGGTCAATGGAGAACAATTTGAACATTTATTGTAAATTTTCGTTCGTTTGTTTGTTTTTGGAAGTGTATCACATTAATTGCATAACTACATAATTCCATTTAATTTGTTTATTACATTCAGTAACGTATTACTTTCCATAAACAATTTTCATATTTTTTTTTGCATTTTGCCCACCCTGTACCAATTTGAAGCAACATATTATACATTTTTGGAATCAGCTCAGCAAAGGCAATTTGGAAATTGAAAAAAAAGGGGGGGTTCCATTTGAAAAAAATGGTGATGACGTCATTACACGAAAGTGGTTCACCCTGTATATTAGATTATGATTTGAAACAATAGTAAATTGAAATCAAAAATCGACCTGTTTTGGGAATTCCTAATTTTATTGTTCATTTAGCCAATAATGAATTTATGCGTTACTTTATGGACGCACTGTATAGTAAACCGTGGAACTTATTGAGAAATTAATATTAAAAAAATCACAAAAAAAATTTAAGTAACCTAGTTGAAATTTTTTTGTGATTTTTTAATAATAATTTCTCAATAAATTCCACGGTAACCTATATATTTTATTGTAAAAAACAAAACCTAAATATTTCAAAAACCTTATTTTTAGTTTTTTTCTACTCCATCTAATCAATAAATAATAATAAAATTATTTATAATTCGAAAATTGTTGTTGAAGTCTTACTTTCTCATAAGACACTGTACAAACACACATTTTAAAAAAAAAAATTCTCAAAAATTTGCACGGTAAGGTGTAGTTAAAAGTTCACTATTAGATAAATAAGGACATCTACAATTAGAAAAAAATTAATTTTAGTCATAATCTAATATTTTTTATTTAACATTGGTGGCGAAAGAAGCTCCTTAATTAAATCAAGATAACAATTTTTAAATTGGTAAACTTTTTTATATATAATAGTATTAAAATATTATATTTTGTATTTTTAAATTTCTTCCACTGCAGATCAAGTTCGAGATTTTCATGTTTTTAACGCCCCATGCGCCCCACTAATAGTAAATAAGGAATTATCAAACTCGAGAGCTACCGTACCCGATCTTGATTTTTACGCACCTACATAAATTTAAAAACATTGTATCTTTTTTGTTTTAGATATTATCAGCTACATTTGATTTCCAGTTATCTGCGGATGGATTATATTTATTGGTGGCTTACAATTATCAGAAGGTAAGATTAAAATAAATACAATAAAGTAAGCAGAGATATAAAAGATATATCTGCTTACAATTGTACTTTTTTATTTTATGATATGAAAAATATTTTAATTTATATACCAAACCAAGTACATAATATCTACAATTTGGAATAGTGAATTTATTTAATTTCATGTCTATTGCGTTACTGATTCTAATCTCGATAAATCTAATTTGCCAAAATCTTTATATATTGTGTTTTACGATGTGAAAATTATATCATAAATCCTGAAGATTATATTTGAAGTATCTAAAATCACTGTTACGTCATTGGTTGTTGATAAAACTTTTCTCTGAATGTGAAATCCTAAAATCAAAGGTAGGTATTTACTTTTTCACCACAATAAAAAAAAATAAGATAAAATCTAACCGATTAATTATATTTTAATTTTTATCTTATTTATTACACATGCAAATACGGAAACAAGTATATTTGGTTTTCCCCTAAAAATACAGTAAATGGCATGTTATAAATTATTAAGATTAAATCTTAGACGAAATTTAAATACGTTTTTTAAGGAAGATTGTTAGATGATAAGAGAATAAAACCTAGCTAATTACCGATTTGAATGACACGCCTCAAAAATATTTTCATTTTCCACTTCTATACACTTAACTTCATATTAAATTGGAAGCACAAAACCGTGTAAACGAAAGCACGCCACATAGCGAGGGTATTTTTGACAGTTTGTGGTCCAAACATTTATAATTTTGCCAAAAATACATTACCTAATATGAATATGATGATCAATTTGTATTTAATTTTCGTCAGAAACAGTGGCGGCTCGTACCTTAGCACATAGGTGGAGCCACGGATTAACATTTTCGGATGCCTAGCCCAGGTTTTGACTCGAAGTCGTTAAAAAGCATATCTTGGGTAATATTTTAAAGTATATTAACGTGCGCATTTATCATTTTTACAAAATAATGAATAACATAAAAAAACTTACCAGAATTTAGCTTTGAATAGTAATTTATTGCACTCCAAACCTATACAGTAAAATATAGAATATTTTACATTGAACGATATTTGAAGTCTAGTCTCCGTTCTGTTTTATTAGCGAAAAGGTTAATCACTCGTCTATTAAAGTTGTCAATGTTATTTAGAAACACTTTTTCAGCTGATTCAACATTACTAGCGCACTTAGTTTTTCTTCTTTCATTGAGTTGCGTAAAAAAGTTTTTATCCTCTTTAACATAGAGAAACATCTTTCAGCTTCGGATGTTGACATAGGTGTTGTCACTAAAACTTTCAGTAATTTAGCAGTGTCTTGAAAAGTGTACTTCATATATTCCTGCGAAACTAATGATAACAGAGGAATGGCTCCAGAAATGGTTTGCAACTCTTCTCTTTCGTAAAGTACTTGCAGTTCCGATTTTAGACGATTTTTTTCTAGAAATTGATACGCGTTAACTGTATCAGAGAGCAATTGATCAGGAAAGTTTTTTTGGTATTCGATAAAATGTTCTTTCATGAATAATGCGTTAGCTATCGGATGTCCTGTGAAAGTGAATCGTGTCCTTTTATTTTATTTTTCTATTTGTTGAAACAGATAAATCGAAACGAGGGTAACGTCGCCTTTTCAGAGGAACAAGTTAATCTTCGGTTTCTAAAAGCTCCGAGTTTATTTTGTCAATAATTTTATCCATTTCATTACGAATTTTTTGCATTACATTTTCAAAGTTTTTTAGATCTTGATAGAGTCGGTATTAATCGTCTGCAGTTGCTTAAAAATTATTTCGACATGTGGCATGACTTTATGAAAAACTGTTAGCCAAAATATGAAATCTCTGTCCTGTAATGTAAGTTTATAAGCACCGACTTGTTCAATCGTAGAATTTAATTTAATATTTTTGTCGTTCTCTAAAATATCCATAACGTGTATCAGTTCATTTCGGTATTCATAAACTGTATTAACTCCCCGTGATTGGAAATTTCATCTCGTTTGTGATGGGCGTGGTAATCGTCTAAGAACTGCTCATTATAAGGTTAATCTGATGTGCATAGCAATGAACATAATTTGCTAAAGAATATTTATCTTTAATTATTTTTTGTACCCCATTCATACCTCCGCTCATGACTGACGCTCCGTCGTAACTCTGCGCGATCAACTTATTTGGTGTGTCATTAATTAATGGATTAATTTCATTTAAAATGCAATTTGCTAATAAAATGGCATTGTGTCCGGGAGAATTTACAAATTTCCAAAATCTTTCTACTGGCTTACTGCAGGCAATGTATCGTAGAATAATGAGTAATTAAAATTCGTAGTTTCGTCAGCAATTAAAGCTACATAATTCATTTTTTTTATTTCTTTAGCCACTTCTTCATGGTAAACGCCAAGCATGCAGTCCAACAGTTCGTTCTATCTGGTCTTAGAAATGTTGAAATGTTTCTTTAAATCTGCATCTAATTCAGAACTAAAATCTATCAATTCTCGAAACACTCCTTTATTTTTGGATTCTTCAGTTTCATCATGTCCGCGCAATGCTAATTCTAATGCACCACAAAATCTAATACAGTTAATAATTATGTTTAAAATATATCTGTCTCCCAAGTTCCTTTATTTGGATTTTTTTTCTCGAGCGAGTGCGTAGAAAAAGATTTCAGTAACAGATTGCTTATTTTATTCATTTTGCTTCGGACTTCTGGATGATTTTTAATTTATTATACTTTAAAAACTCAACTATTCTAACTACCTAACAAACAAAAATTCAGCACGCATAAAATGTCAAAAGCAATACGCCGAACTCGCCGAGCACGCGATTGAAGCAATACTATTCTAACTATTCATTCCGAGCCGCTTGAAACGTGGCCCCGTTTGATTGTATAAGAAGCGCTTTCTACAGGCGAATGGCGTGACCTTTAGTAAACTTTTACAATGGATTGATATGTAAGCAGCCGGGCCACTGGTCGATGTGCTCGGATAGATGACAGACAGTCAATTGCTTGAATTATTAAATTTGTTGTGTCTAGGAATAATACGACGCAAGTTTTTTTAACGGGATCAAATTAAATAATGGTAAATAATTTATGTAATGTATCGTTTAGCCATAATTTGATCCGACAATTGTAATAATTATTATAATTATTGTAATTAATATAAAAAGAAATATTTTCAGAGACCGAAATATTTACAAATTTTGCGCCAGAGCCAATGCCCTTTGGCCCCTTAGGACAAGCCGCCACTGTTTAGAAACCAGCAACTTTTGATATTTTTTAATTAGAGAAATATTCTCTAAATATTCCATACAATAAGCAGTATTTTAACGTTTTCTGATATTGTACTGTTTTCTTGCATAACAGCAGCACAAAATTTTCGCCTAGGAATAAAAAGTGCCACTTCAATACCTTGATGTATAATATACTATATTTCACTTTTAAAAAATAGACTCTTTTACACATTCTTAACCATTAATAAATGTCATCTCTTTTGCCAGTGTTAAAATATTATAATGTGCAACAAGTGCAGAAAGTAACCAATTCCACATGATGTGTGAAACTTGTGGCACGAGCGAATGCGATTTTCGTTAGTGGGTCTTAGAAAAAATATACTGTACAACTCGAGTGGATTGTCCATATCCCCTCTTGTTGCACAAACTACTATTATCCAATTGTACAAACAATAATGCCAATGAGTATATTATTTATTCATTCTTTGAAAAATTCGGTATGACTCCTTTTGGACAGCATTAAATCTAACAAGACATTATTTTTTAGCTCTTCCGACATAGCTACATTGCCTCCTATATCAGCATCGAATTAAGTACAGGTGAAAAGCAACCATTAATCCCAGAGGGAAAGCCCGCACAATTGGTCGTATGGGCTCCAGTGGGTAATGCTTTTGCTTACGTTACCGACAATAATATATTTTATAAGAAATCAGTAAATGATTTGGATGTAGCAACTATCACTAATACAGCAGGGTATGTTTCCAATGGAGTTCCAGACTGGGTAAATGAAGGTAAGCACTAAGAATAAAATTTGTTAATAATTAATCGTTCCCACTGCAGGAAAATGTATGGTGCAGAGTGTCTTATATGCAGTGTACATAATTTAGTACACATTACCGATGATGTTGATATGTTTGGAAAATTTAATTCATTTGAAAATTATTTAGGTAAATTTATAACTTTAGGTCGCCAAATAATCCTCTACGTACAGCAATTATTTTGTCGTTTGTAGGAATAAAATTTTACATATACGAGTACCTCTCAAAATTTGAAATGTAGTTGTTGTTTAGTGAGACTTGGTCACCAATCAAACGCATGGCTCTCTTCTGAAATATTATATCTACAACCGCGAATACAAAAGATTGAATACCGCTGAGTAATGCTAATAATTCAAAGTAAATAGAAATGAAATATTTTATCGAAAAACAAACAAATTTTATAGATATAATTAAAAATAAACATTTAGATAACTGTCTTCTGAATCATTATTCTCTAGGTTGACCAGTTTCAAAATTTTTTTAAAACAAAATTGATTTAAATAACTTATCTCTTAACATTAGCTTTATTTGTTTATTTTAAATTTTTTAGCTTTAGCTAGAATTTTTATTGTTTTTAAATCCATAGGCCACAAGGTGTGTTTTTGATACGAATACTGTACGACTGAGGCGGCGGTCGTAGGTCAAGAAATTCGAATAAATAAAAGTTGTTATAAAGCGCTGAAATTTTGAAGGTACACTCGAAACTATTTGATCAAAACCTTTACAATGTTTACAGAACTGACAGAAAATTCCACAAAATGTCTGCAACACTAGGTGGAGGTAACTTAATTGCTGTAAAAAAACAATTCTCGTCCAGTATCTTTGACACCGAACATATTTTTGAACCTCTTATATCTATTGATGTAACATCTATAAAACTGAAATTGGGTAAAGCAAATGTTTATGTTTTCTGCATCTACTTTCCTCCGCTCATATCTGCTAATGAACATGATCTTTTTGTCGATATTTTCATGTTTATACACTTAGTTTACGACCAAAATTTTAGAGCAGGCATAATAAGAGATCCATTTAGAAAAATATCTTGTTTAATGAATTTCCTAAACTTTTTTAATATGTCTCAACATAATACAATACTTAACTGCAATAACAGAATCCTTGACCTCGTTCTCTCAAACATTGATGCATGCACTGTCTCTGAAACATCTGAACTCTTGCGACTAGATCCACAACACCCTGCCCTTTCTGTTGATATTTCCATTAAGACTACTCTAAAGACATTATCTCCATCATGTTCTAAAGAATATTATTTTAAAAAAGCTCATTTTCCCAGTTTATAGATTTTTCTTAGTCTACTGTCCACATCGTGTCCATGTCTTGTCCTGTCATTGATATGTTTTTCTTTTTAATTTGTATCTACTTTTTATTTTTTATTTATTGTAAGCAACGTGATAAATTTTTGGATTACATTTGTGTCAAATATATTATTTATACATAAATATAATGACATACTTACATTGCTGTTATATCTATTTATATTTATGTTCCTGTTCCTGTTATATCAATCTTGCATTTTGCTCAAATCTGGTAACTACGCCCTTCTTTACAGAAAACGAAGTTCTGATTGCCCTAAAAAATTGAAGTTAAAAACAACGACCGGCCCTGATCTAATTCCTTCCTTTCTAATTAAAGACTGTGCTCAAATTTTTTGTAAACCTTTACAATATATCTTCAACTTAATGCTATCATCGGGTACGTTCCCAACTATCTGGAAGCTTTCTCGAATATGCCCTGTTTTTAAAAAAGGTAATCGGAACGAAATATGCAATTATAGGCCTATTATTATTCTGTGCAACTACTCAAAAATATTTGAGCTTATTTTGCACGATCATCTCTCTTTCAAGCTCCGTGGATTTTTCCAAAGCCTTTGATAGGTTGGATCATGGCATACTACTAACAAAACTTCACCAGGTCGGAATGTTTGAACAGCTAATAACTGTCATAAAATTCTATATATCTGGACGCACCCAATTTGTTCAATGTCTGGGTCTCAAATCACGTGTATTTTTTCAAACTTCCGGAGTTCCTCAAGGCTCTATTCTGGGTCCTCTTCTCTTCAACATTTTTGTTAACGATATAGTAACTAATATTGATGTAAAATATTTACTATATGCTGATGATTTAAAACTATTCCACACCATTAATAACTTGAATGATTGCCACTCTCTACAACGTAATATTAACCTATTAAATGATTGGTGCGCTGCCAACAAATTGTCTCTAAATGCCAATAAATGCAACATAATGACTTTCTCTAGAAAAGAGTCAATCATGCAATTTAATTATATACTTCAGGATATTACGCTATCAAGGCCTGAGTTGATAAAAGATCTCGGTGTCTACTACGATCCCAAGCTAACATTCGGTGCTCATATTGATAAGACGGTATCATCTTCTTTTCGGATCTTAGGGTTTCTAACTAGGAACATGAAAGATTTTAGAGAGTTCCATACAATGAATAACTATTCATATATTTCACATTCCGCCTCATAGGACAAATATACAGTGAGCATCATAAGTCTTACCCCCCCTAACTAACTCGTTATTGGAGTCTTGTTAGGAAAATCGCCGAGACACGTCGATTTTTGAATTCTACAATGTATATTTTTGTATGAATAGTTTACCCTTAATTTCATTCCTTACTGGAGGGGAGCAACCCTTTCGAAAAATTTAAATGGCATGGGGTGGTGAGTGATAGCTCATTTGAAAGGGGGTTTTATTCTCTATTCAACCGTGCAAAAAATTTTGAAATTTGTTGCATTACATGTTGATTTATTAATGTTTAAAAATAACAAAATATCACAAGTGGGAAAGCAACTTAACTAACAGTGACCTGTCTAATGACAAAAAGTCTTACTTCACGTCTGAACCAAAACCGATATCATCCAGGGCCGAATTTTCATTCTAAGGATGAGTGCGCTACGTTAATTTCCGTTATTCTGAAACAATAATTAGTCGAGAATTAATGAAGCAAATTTTAAAATTTTTTGCACGGTTGAATAGAGAATAAAACCCCCTTTCAAATGAGCTATCACTCACCACCCCATGCCATTTAAATTTTTCGAAAGGGTTGCTCCCCTCCAGTAAGGGATGAAATTAAGGGTAAACTATTCATACAAAAATGTACATAGTAGAAATTAAAAATCGACGTGTCTCGGCGATTTTCCTAACAAGACTCCAGTAACGAGTTAGATAGGGGGGTAAGACTTATGGTGCTGACTGTATACAAATCATCACCTCTTAATCAAGCTGTGTCAAATTATTGTCTCTTAGAACAGAATCTGGACATATTTCACAATTATAGCGGTTCAGGTAAACGTTTATGCTCATAGTTCATTCCTTTTGTCCCTTTTTTTTGCTGTTATTGTGAGTCTTTATTTCTCAATTACTTGTATGGTTTAAAAGTTTGTCTACTACAAATGCACCTTTTGTTTTTTGTTCTTCGTTTTTTGTCATTTTTGGTGTTCGTGAAGACATTCTTTTAACGAACCAATTGTTATTTATTATTGTAAAATATATTATCTGTTTGTTAAATAAATACTCTTGTAGTCATAGCTTTATAGGGTCTGACGTATACTGCCTTCGATCATGGTGGACTGTATTTAAATTAGATTACCTGAGGTGGAGGCCTTATGCTCCACCCTGTAGCCTCTGGAAGATATTCTTGAAGTTCTAGTTGAAGCACTGGGTGTTTTAAAATAAAACCATCACCCTACATTTGAATTTGATATATTCACTGCTTGATACATTCACATTTAACACATTTACAACTTTTTGTTACATAGAAGTATTTACCAGTTACATATTAACTTTTTATAAAATCAAATCGCACATGCTTGGAATGGTTACCGCGAATGCCGGCTTTTTAGGTTAAAGTTTTTGTGACTTGTTGCTTGTTCGACTGAAAAAGTGAAAGTGATTTTAGTTTGCCCTGCTTGTCAACCCGCACCGGCTTTTTTCCTTTCTTCTAATTGGCTCTCTTTAATCGTATGTTTTTACACACGAGACCATTGTTTTTAAGATCTGTCTTATGATTGGGTGAAAAATCTCGCGTGACTAGCTTTAACTGTATTAGAGGCAGCAGGTGTCTTTAAAGGTTACTTGAAAGTTAAAAGGGTGGTTGTTGCATAACTTTAGATAATTGGTTTATACAGGGAGTGTATATTTAGTATTTTATTCTTTTTTATTTGTTAAGTGCGGAGGTTTATACAGTCTATTTAGTATTTTATTCTTTTTTGTTTGCTAAATGCTGATTTAGATTAATCTGCCCTGCTGATAGAACATGTTGAATGTAATTTCAACAACTCTCATGAACATATCCGAATTTTAATCGAATCGTATGCTAGCTTGCTTCGTTAATAATAAAAAAATAATTCTAACATTGTTTTTTGCAATAAATTTTGAACAAAAGGTCCGATGGAAAACTTTTGCATATAAAATGTGTTTCCGTTTTTACAATTGCTAAGAAAATATATCATATTTTTTTTCTTTCAGAGGAAGTATTAAGTTCAAACAAAGCATTATGGTTTTCACCAGACGGAAAAAAAGTTGCCTACGGTAGGTACAATGATACTGACGTTCCTATAATGGTCTTACCTATTTATGGAGAACCTGGGAAACTAGCCTACCAGTATCCCAGAGCAAATGTCATCAAGTATCCAAAGGTAAGGCGATTTCTCTGACTATTTAAAAAAAATAATACGCAGACTGTAGAGTAGCAGTACCTTTTATTAAATTGATGAGATTTTTCAACTAAAATAAGACTTGAAATTTTATTAATAATTTTTAGTGAGTGACACTTCGATAAGTGGCGTTTAAGAACTATTGCACTACTTTCAAATGCAATCAAAATATGACAATTTTGAAAATTTAGCTCTATTGGCACAATAATAAATAAATGTTTTATTTTTTTACAATAAAGGAAGTGGTTTATCTATAATTTACACAAAAATAAAGTTTTTTAGCTACAACCTCTATGAATTCTTTTTAATTATATTATTTTAATAAAAGTTTTCTTTTTAGTCTGGAGCATCTAACCCTTCAGTTTCTCTACACTACGTAGACTTGAGTAATCCATCTACAGACTATGAACTAAAAGTACCCACAGATTTTAATGAGTAAGTGTAAAACAAACTTATCGCATTCTTTAATTTCTCAATTTTCATTATTTGATTTAGAGAGGAAATTTTATCTGCTGTAGAATGGGCTGATAATGACAATATTATTGCAATTTGGTTAAACAGAGTCCAAAATAAAAGCGTTCTTACTTCTTATAACACAACATCCAATCCTGCGACTTCTAAAATAGTAAGTATTTAAAATGTTACCCTATCCATTAATTTGGGAATAAGCTGTAGGTACCAACAGAACTTTCCATTCTTAAAAAACCTTTTGTGGCTACTGATATTATAAATAGATAATCCATAATGAACAAAGTAAGTAGGATATAGTGTAACAGGCACTATACACATCTTATTTTAGAAAGCAAGGAATACATGACTGAAGTAGTGAAAAACAAACCAAAGAACAATTGAAAAATAATCATCTTTGGTGGGAACCCAGTAGCTTGTATGCCGAACCCATATTCTAACCATTACATGACTGGAGCATACTGCGATCTAGTACTTTGTTTCTATATGATTTCTGACTTTTTAGGTAAAAAATCTAGTTTCTAACATCGGTTGGCTAGACCTATTCACACCACCCATATTCTCCAAAGATGGATCTAAGATGGTTCTGATTCTTTCACAAGATCAAGATGGAACTGATGAAGGATTCAGACATATTGTGATG
Source organism: Psylliodes chrysocephalus (assembly GCA_927349885.1). Lineage (NCBI taxonomy): Eukaryota > Metazoa > Arthropoda > Insecta > Coleoptera > Chrysomelidae > Psylliodes > Psylliodes chrysocephalus. The sequence goes on from OV651815.1 coordinate 88,801,579, forward strand.
TTCGATACTACAACAGTAAATGCACCTCAGCAAGCACTGACGCAAGGAAAGTTTGTTGTTACTAGCATATTGGGCTGGAATCATGAAAACAATTTAATGTACGTAATCTGGCATATTTTTCCAGTACTCCAAACTACTTTACTATCAATTTAATCGTTTTTTTATTATACTTTTAGTTACTACTTAGCAAATACTGAATCAGACTCTGCTGTTCAGCATCTGTACACAATTTCTCCAGAAACAAAGAATTCTACTTGTCTTTCTTGCTCTTTAAAGTCAAAATTTAATTCGTCCAAAGATTGTACCTATAACACAGCAGAGTTCAGCCAAAACAAAGCTTATTACGTTTTAAATTGTGCCGGCCCTGATGTACCACAAATCTCAATATTTACCAAAGATGGCGTCAAAGTTACCGATTGGATTGACAACGAGGAACTGGCTTCTTATTTGAAGCAGAAGGAACAACCGACTCTAAAGAAATTATCATTAGAAATTGCTGATGGATTTACTGCTAATGTCGTATTGAGGCTTCCACCCAATTTAGATACAAGTGGAAATGTTAAATATCCAATGTTGGTCAATGTGTGAGTCATATATTTTAAATTAAATTACTAATAACCAAATAAAATTATTTTAAATTATCAGGTATGGTGGGCCAGATACTTTCCAAGTTATCGATAAGTTTGTTTTGGATTGGGGTAGTTACTTGGCAGCAAACAAGAGCATCATTTACGCCGCTATAGATGGAAGAGGATCAGGTCTTAGAGGAGATAAAATTATGTTTTCTGGTTACCGAAATTTAGGAACAGTAGAAGTCATAGATCAAATAAATGTAACCAAGTACGTAGTTAACCAAATAATATTCACTTTGTTCTAATTCTACTTCAATTGGGTGTAAGTAAATTTACCGACGTAAATTTTTAGGTTAATACAGAAAGAATTGCCTTACGTTGATCCTTCAAGATCTGCTATATGGGGTTGGAGTTATGGAGGATATGCTTCTGGTATGGCTCTAGCCCAAGACACTGAGGGCGTATTTAAATGTGGAATATCAGTAGCTCCAGTTACAGATTGGGCTCTTTATGGTAAGATAATTTGCAAACTTACAAAAAATCACGATAAAATATTTCTAATAGCTTATTGAGTTTTACCCACATTAGTTTAGTACCCATTCTATTGCAAGTCTTTGACCTATAGGTACTTCAATAAATCTTTGGTTGTCCAATTTCACAGTATGTGTTTGGCCTTTGTATGAAGATATTTAACGATTTTGGCTGTTTCTGGTTTCTTGTGACATAATCGATAAAGTAGGTCTCGCTATTTTGTTCAAGTGTCCTTTTACTAGGGTATGCAGTCATGAGACCTCAACTGGTTCCTATTCAATGCACTTGTTGTGGGATATTCTCCCAGTAATAATTACCAGATCGGAACCAGATATTAACTTTCTCTGAATCTAATCTCGGTACTCGAAGGTTAATATCTGGTTCCGCTGTATCTCCTGACCCTTTTTGCAAGTTCCTCGGCCTGTCATTGCCTCCTATCCCTTGATGGCCCGGCAGCCAAACTATTTCTGTCTACCAGTGTTCTCGCAGTTCTTCGGTATAATCGCATGCCACCCACGACGTCACTTTCTGACATTTTGTTATTGAAAAAATTCGCTATATAGTATCTCTAAATAAATAATTATAATAATTTTATTTTTACTAATTGCAGATTCAATTTACACGGAAAGATTTATGGGTCTTCCTACAGAAACGGACAATTTAGAAGGATATGAAAAAGCCCAACTATTAAAGAAATTTGAAGGACTAAGAAACAAAGAGTACTTTCTTATACACGGTACTCACGATGATAATGTTCACTATCAACAATCTATGATGTGGTCAAAAGTACTTGAGCAGAATGATGTTTTGTTTAGGCAACAGGTTATTATCTATTTTTCAATCATTTTAGATCTTAATTTATTTATATTGTATGGCTATACTAATTTATATATCGCATTTACTTATTCACTATTTATATGGACATTTTTACTTATATTGTTAGAAGTTAACAGAATTAACTTCAAAATTATTGTTTTAAAATGATTTATCACCATGTATACTATAACACCCTGTCACTTCATAAAATACGTGTTAACATGGTTTTATAACGTTTTATTAAATATCTCGTAAACAATGTTTGAAATGTAATTAATTAAGGAACAAAATAAAGAATGTCTTTAAAGGGCATAAGGCCTATCACTTCATCGCGTTCGGCTTTTTCCTGGTTCGGGACACTGCAACGGGCAGACGTGGTACCATCGACCCCAGTGGCGGCGATATCCTAATTCGCTGACTCTAACAATATACTAATTTTTGTATGTGTACTAATCGATCTCTTAACTTGAAGTGTCTATTTATATACCCAAATAGCACTTGCTATTTATATAAAGTACTTTACTTTACTAATTGTTATTTTTTTACAGAGTTACCCTGATGAAGATCACAGCCTTGGTTCAGTCCGGCCTCACCTTTACCATTCCTTGGGACAATTTTTGGACGAATGTTTTATGGAAAAGGAAGAATAAAAACTTTATAATTTTACTTATATTACCAACGACTGCGATTTTTATGTTTTAACTAGTCATAATTTAGAATAATATTTATAGGTATATTGAGTGTTCTATATACTTAAGAGAGATTTTTAAATTAATATAAAAGATGAGAATGTAATGTTTTAAAAAAATCCCAATAAAAATGTTATTTAAGAGCACTGTGTATCATATATTCCAAATATAAAGAGTGGTCCACAAAAAATGTTTCTCGTCTCCGAATTAAATCCAAACTGACACTTAAAAAGAAGAACTGTACACTTAACGTACATGCATTTTTCCAATAGGTATGGATAAGGAAGTGAAAGTGAATTATTATATTATTATTATCTGTTCCAAGTGAACGACTATTTTTCAAAGCTGATTTGACAGCAACGAAAAGCCGAAACTATATCTGGTCAGAGTGACTATTAATATTTTTGAGTTCTCTTCTAGTAAGCTTTCAAATAATGGATCATCAACAATTTTATATAAATATTTAAAGCTCCATAGTAAGTTTGGCTCGTCTATATTTTTTAAAATAATACTTTTTCGTTGTGGTATCTATATTTAAAAAAAATAAATGTTTGTATTGTATGTTTTATTACCTATATCTGAATAAACAAATCGCATTTTAACCATTAATAAATGTACTTTTGTTCATTTCATTAAGAATATATCGATATATTCAAAATATCGATATTTTTTATTAATATATTTATTTTGTCATCCCTACAAACAAGGCTCTACTACTAAATACTGAATAACACGTCTCAACATGGCTCAAAGCACGAAAAGATGGGACTTGCAAAAAAGGCAACGCGACATATGGGCCACGCGGCCCGACTATTCAGCTGGCCAAGTGGCATATAACGAGTACCTAAAAAAAATTAAAAAAATCAAATGAATATGTTAAATTGATACTAAAAACAAGCGAATTTTACAATACTAAAGGTTTGGCCCAGTAAACCAGATTTTCAGATTCTACTGTGGCGCTTAACGTGTTAAGCACGTCTTTTAGAATTGACTGAAATATAGCTTAGCGCGAGACCACTTTAACTGAAAACCGAGAAGTGGAAGTGACTGATGACATGACAGATGGCTGACAAACTTCGTAGTTAGCAGACCATTTCAAAATTACAAAAAGATTAATTTCACAAAATAACTGTAATTTTAATTGGTAATTAGGGTAATTAACAGTTTTATTTATCTTTTTGTGCAATTTGTAACTTTTTAGGTTCATACGGTCTTTCAAATTATTGCCTTGCTAATTTTTAGTATTAAATATTAAATTATGGCACCGGTAGATAGCACACCTAATATAAATTTAAGAAATTTTGAACTGCAGTATTCCCTGCTAGCCTACAATAAAATTCCTATTTCGGAATATATTTCGAAAAAAACTGGATTGACTGTAGTTATAGCAGAAGTGGACGGACCCGTTGTTAATGGATATTTTTGTTTAGGTTAGTTCTCTATTTGGTATTTGAATTTTGAATTTTTTTATAATAAAAATAAATTTTTTGTATTAATTTAAACAGCTTCTTTACGATTTATTGCTTATCATTCATTTAATCGAGTTTCCCCCTGACCAATAAGACACGCAGACACTTTTTTGAAACCTCCGCCTGGACTCCTTTCAAACTAGAACAAATCCGGGGAAATACAGACGGATGGCGGCCCTAGTTGTATGACATGCTAAGTACCCAATCTTAGCCACTTCTAATTCTTTCCGTAGCCTTGTGAATGGTTGCACATTTTGTATGAGTCCAGACCACCAAACCAATTTTTTTGTTGCAAGATGATACCATAATGAAAATTATAACTTTTAATGATAACCTTAAGATTATTACCAATAAGGAACTCATATACATTTATACATTCTTCAAATAAAAATCACACTATCATCTTGTGCTTATGAACAATCAGTTCCTATTGGGCATAAGTCATTAATTCGTGCTGCTGCTGGTAGAAAATTGGGATGTCTCTTTAGATTATAGTTTTCCCTGTTGAAGAAACAACACTTTATTCCTTTCAGAAAAGTCAAAATCACTCAGTTCATTGTTCATCCAAGTAGCTAATACCATACTTAAAGTATCAAAATTTTGAAACTACTGATTACCTACACACTAAAATTTTTAAAACATCAACATACTGAATTAGTTTTCTCTAGTAGTCATCTTGGTCATTATAATCTGTAAAAATTAAGTTGATTAGGTATTTTATATACATCTATTTTCAGCTACTGAAGCATTTGATGATGATGGTTTACCACACACTCTAGAACACCTTATTTTTCTTGGAAGTGAAGAATATCCTTACAAGGGTGTACTAGATTTATTGGCTAATAGATGCTTAGCTTCTGGTACAAATGCATGGACTAGTGTAGACTATACGTGCTATACAATGGAAACTGCTGGAAGTGAGGGATTTTTGTCTCTCATGCCCATATTTTTGGAACATATTTTATATCCTGTTCTTAGGGTAATTAATTTTTTTTACCAAAATAAATTGTTGGGAACATAATACTTAACATTTTTAAATTAGATACTCAAAATAAACATTTGTACAAGTTTTAAATAAGCACAAACAATATATATTATGGTTTTTAAGTGACAAAAAAGAAAGTTATATTTATTTCAATAAAACAGTTCGAAGGTAAGTATGATTTTTGTATTTAAATTTCAGGATGAAGCTTTTGTTACTGAAGTACATCATATTACTCCTGAAGGCGAAAATGGTGGGGTAGTTTATTGTGAAATGCAAGGAAGAGAAAATTCTGCAGAGTCTAGACTCCATTTGACAGTTGCAAGAAACATGTATCCAGGAAAGTGTGGTTATTCCTCTGAAGTAGGTGGAATTATGAAGAATTTAAGGGAATCGACAAATAATGAAAAAGTATGTAGTACTAATAGCACATAATATTCATTAAATTTTACAATGTTAGAATGCCTAATTGTTTATTTTACATTTATAAATATGGCTGAAAATTTTATCTTAGGTGAAAAGCTACCATAAAGAGTTCTATAGACCTGAAAACCTGAAAGTTATCATCACAGGTCAAGTGAACTACAGTGATGTCTTCAAGGCCTTAGAGAAGTTAGAAGATAAAATAATTTCCAAGGTATTATCAGTTCAGTCTATAAGTTTATTTTTTAATGAGCACGAAATATTTTAGGGTCCACTAGAACCTTTCCAACGCCCCTGGCAGAGCCCAGTACCACCCATAACTGATGGTTCTAAGGACTTGGTTATTAAATATCCTGCTGATGAAGAAAACAATGGTTTATTTTGTATTGCTTGGAGAGGGGCTTCTAGCATTAAGGAATATTATTTAGTTGAGGCCACAATGCTTCTTTTGAAATATCTTAATGACTTTTCTGCGTCACCTTTGCCTAAAGAATTTGTTGAAATTGATGACCCATATGCAAGCAAGGTATTTTTTTTTTTTTTGAGTAATTAATTGGTCATTTAAGAAGTGACACCTTCTATCTAAACTTTTTACTAACATTTACAGAAAAAGTCGCTTTGTCTTTAAAGTTGTTTAAATAATTCAAAATATAATTTAGTGACCTCCATGTATGGAATGATAAATTAAATATGTTATCTATAAGAATATGGAATGAAAAAGTGAATTTTTTTTCTAAAGTAGGGCATAAAAACAATTATTCTTTTCAAATGCCAGTTTAAATTTAGAGTGGTATTATTATTTTTGTTATCTAGGTATCTTACAATGTAAGCGAAAATTCGGAAATCTGTTTATATATTATCCTGGAAGATGTTCCTGTTCAAAAGTTACCAGAAGTAGGACCCAAAATAAAAGCAACTTTAAAAAAAATTTTAGATGAAAAATTAATCGACATGGAACAATTACATAGCATCATTAACAAGTATAAATCGGAGAATTTGAGTAGTTTAGAAAATTCTCCTCATGATACTATTGCATTTATGGTTGTAGGTCATATGCTTTATGGTAATTCAAGAGAAGATGTAAGTTATAAATTTCAATAAAAAAAAAATATGTTTTATAGTCAAATTCCAATATTTTAGTTGCAACAGCGAATAAATCCATTGACTGATATTGCGAAACTACAGAAAGAACCGCAATCTTTTTGGTTAGAAATTTTGGATAAATATTTTGTAAATAACACATCTCTAAGTGTTCAGTGTGTGCCTAGTATACAGGAACAACAAACAATGGCGAAAGAAGAAAAAGACAGAATTGCTCTTCAAATACAAAAATTAACTGAAGATGGTTTAAAAGAGAAAGGTGAAATTTTAGAAAAAGCTATTGAATTCAATGAAAGGGAACCTCCTGGTGACATGATCACCTCAGTGCCTATTCCAAGTTTAAATTCTATTAAGTTCCATAATATTACTAGGTTTAAGAGTGATGCAGAACCAAATCAGAAGATAAACTTATCAGTAGCACCAGTTTTTACATATTTTGATCATCTAAAAACAAATTTTGTTTATGTAAGTACTGTTTCATATTACATAATTTTCCATTGTGTATGGCGGCCCATCTAATCAAAAAATGTTTAGAATATGAATTAAAGAAAAATTTTATACGACCCCTATAAAATACCCCCAGATGCTCAGACTATGCTCAAAAATTAAACAACTTATCTCATTGCAAAACGTAAAAATAACTAGAGATCAAAAAAAAATATAATTTCTATACTTTCTTTATTGGTTACTTGAAAATAAAAATTAGTATTCAGACAGGCTGATTTTTGGCCTTTACATTTGATTTAATTGGCTTAAATGAAATAAAAGTTGTGAATTTAAGGCGCAAATCAAAAGTCATAATAATAATAAAAATATATTCTCACCGGATACACACATAATTATAGAGAATATACTTCCAAAATAAATGGAAAATTTAAAAAATCCAAAGACTAATGAAAAGACAATAAAAAAAAGTGTTATAGAATTGCTCTTGAGGTTCTATATGGGAAAAGTCGAAAGTTTTTTTGGTATTTTTTGTGTAAAACAATAATTTTTGAAAATATGAAAAATGTAAAAGTAAAGTTTTCTTGGAATCAATTTTTACCTTTGTTGGAGTGTGTTCAGATTTTGTTTTTTCTGAGCCATCATCTGATATATCAACAATAAAAAAATAATAATTTGCTTAATTTGAATTTTCATCGATTCAATTACTATACTAAGAAAAACAATTAACCAGAAGTGCTTTACCTAGTTCTAAATTATTAATAAACTTTCCTCTGATGTTAAAAGAATCAATTCATTCAACTTATTTAAAGAAAACTAGAATGGTTTTCATGAAACAGCACCTTACAAAAATATTCGCGTTATTGTAGAACAGAAATAGAAATTAAATTTCTCACTCATGCTCAGTATTTTCCTTCTGTGACGTTTCGTTTTTATTTACTAGCATAACAAATTATTATATCTATTTAGATATTATCGTATTTTATGATAAATTAAAATTACTATTACAGATTACCAATGCTAATATAATTAAAAAGCATAATAATGAAAAATTGCATTCATATTAAAAACTGCCTAGTCCAGGAATATTAAAATGACCCTTCATAATTGAAGGTCTGCACTTTTTTTGGAGAAATAATAGTATATTATGACACTAATGCATAATCGAGCCTTTAAAGCATGAGCAACGAGTGCGAATTCTTTATTTATTTATGTAGCACTTACAGAATGTAAAATTCCAAATAGTACAATATATCTAACCTAACACAAACAATTGTAGAGTTAAAAACAATATAAAATAAATTAAAAAATATATATATAAAATATTAAAAAAAAGGAAGAATAACACAACATCGCGGGACGACACAACGGCCTTATTACATGGATAAAAGTATCATAATACATAAATAATAATATTAATAATAAACAGTAGGTAATTACAACTAATATTACTTATTCAGTAAAGTAATAATTAATCAAGAGTAATGTAATAATTAAATGCAAGTTTTCGGAACATATTAAATGCTAGTGTCCAATCTACATCAATACAAATGTTAATATTATTTGCCAATCGGAGCATGGTCACAAGAGGTGACCTGGCAGTGGTAAGAACTAAAGGAATATTAAATATACATGGATGTCTCATTCTTCTCGGAGGTATATTAAATCGTATTAAGTATAGTAGCTCAGGTGAGTTAATTTTTTATAGTTAATAATTTTATATAAAAAAGTAAACATTATCATATTCCTTCTGGTGTGAAGGGAAGGTATTGTAAATTCTTTTCTTAAGTTTGCAAGTCCCTTTTCAGCGCCAAAATATTACAATTAAATATATCACAGTCTGAGTAAAATTTGTTATAGTTCTTGCAAAAGTGATCAATAAATGCTTTTTGTCCGTAATTGGTTCTGTGTCTTTTTACATTCAAAAGTGATGTGTGCCGAGTCCGTCGGGCAGGCACCAATAGTTGAACTTTCTCAAGCAGTGACCCACACTTGATGGAACCACCTATTAATTTAGTCAGGAATAGGAGTAAAGCCTGTTTTCTTCTGCATTCCAGGCTCTGCATGGCGCAAATCATTAATCTTATTTGATAACATGTGTTATGGCTATGAAATCGGTGTTTAAAGAGCAAGTATTTTACGAATTTACGTTCACTCTTTCAATTCTGTTGATATGACAGGTGTAAGTAGGTTGCTAAATAACAGAACAGTATTCCAGGACACTTCTCACCAGGCCATTGTAAAGTGTCATGATTGCTTTTGTGTCATTCACGTACCTAGTAGGTCTCTTGATGAAGCCAAGCATTCTGAGGGCTTTGCATACTATGGAATCTATATGGTTGTTAAAAGATATTGTGGTATCAAAAATAATGCCCAAATCAATAACTATCGAGGATTATTTAGGTTGACGCTGTCAATACTGTAACAGTTAAAAATAGGATTGTGGAATCTTGTAAAATGCATGGTTGTGCACTTAGAAATATTTATAGAAAGAGAGTTATTTTTACGCCAGGTAGCAAACCTGTTTAGGTCAGACTGTAATGCGGAGTTATTACCAGTGTTTCTACTAAAAAACTTTTAAATCATCCGCGAAAAGAAGGCATTGGCTATTAAGAAAGCAGGACGTAACATCATTAAATAATAAGGAAAACAATAGGGGACCTATATGTGAACCTTGAGGAACACCGGATAAGACTGAAACGTCACATGATACGGAATTATGGACTATGACTCGTTGACACCGATTACTCAATATTTAATCCAGTAAAAATAAGAACCAGAGATACCGATTTCGGAGATTTTCTTGAGTAGCAAATCATGACAGGCACTGTCAAAAGCTTTTGACAGATCGGTGTAAATGGTGTCAACCTGGTAACCATTTTCAATTGATGGAATTAAGAAGTCTTGATAGATTGCCAGAGATTAGTTAATGTCAAGCGACCTTGATAGAAGCCATGTTGTTGAGGTGATTATGCATTGTGTCATACAATATTTTTTTAGTATGAATGCGTAATTACAATAATAATAGTAGTAATAACTACAATAATTTTAATTTAAAAATGCAAAATAATGTCCGTTAATTTGACAATTCAAAATAAAATCTAACATAATCTAATATTATTTATTGAAGCGGTTACCTAGCAACCTTTATACGCATGGCGTGCGATAAAGACCCGATTATGCACGCTTTTGGGTTTGTTTGGGATGGTTTATGATACATGAATACTAAAAAAGTGTTTTCTACAACCACATGGATATTAGCTTATCTACACACAAACTACAAAACGAAATAGTATGCTATTGCCTTTAACTGAACGAATATATTTCATATTCATTCTAGGTAGTGAGAACACAGCAAAAAAATTAAATCCACCAATCACAGTTCATATTTTGATCAACTGACTGCTATTATTTTTAAAATTTTAAATAAGTGACAATTCTGTCAAACTAATTGTCAGTATATAATAGTCAGTAAATAATAGAATTTATATTTTTATTTCGTCTATAATTATAAATAATTTGTTAATTTAAAAAAAAACTATATGAAGTCAATTTAATTACGAGTATTAAAGCAAAAAAAAATAAACGCGTAGATAGTCCTGTGGTCAGGGTTCTTGTCTTCCATGCGAAGACTCGAGTTCAAATCTCAGATGGAGAAAATGGAAATAATTTTTTTTCTTGTTTATTTTATTTTATAAATTAGTAAAAATCTTAAATTATTTTTAAATTAATTATTTTATCTTAATAACCTAAAATCATTTTTAATATTTGTAGAATTTCGTTAGTGGGTCGTAGAAAAAATATACTCGAGCGGATTGTCGTCGTGCTCAAATTTCGTCTTCGTGCGATATGGCCATCATATCCACTCTTATTGCACAAACTACTATTATTTATTTTATTCAAAATATACAAAAATCTCTTAAATGCAATACTATTTTGCATATCATTAAATTGTAAATTCATTGTAATGTTAGCACAATTATTGTTTTTGTTCCTATATGAATTACTTTATTAAATAGTTTTCGTTAACGACTTTTTAGATATTTGCAACATTGGACACATCTCAAGTTCCATCCGAACTTAAAATGTACTTACCCCTATTTATAGAATCGCTCTTACAACTGCCTCTAGAACGTGACGGCAAAATCATTTCCTACGAAGATGCTGTATCTCAATTAAATGATGACACTGTAAGTACTTCAGTGTCTCTAGGATTACAACGAAACGGACTGTTTGTGTGCGGAAGTTATTCTTCAACTGTCACGCTGATGCTTCAAGTTGAATCAATTAAATATGAGATCGGCATGAATTGGTTAAGAGAATTATTATATAAAACAATATTCACGCAAGAAAGATTAAAAGTGGTAGCTAATAAGATAAATAATTCTGTAGCGCAGTATAAACGCAGTGGCAGAAGCGTAGTGGGTTATGTAATGAAAGGAATGCGATTTTCTGAAGGTGAGTGTAACTAACGACTATGGCATGATTGGCTGAGGTGGAGCAACTAATGTTTATCTAGAAAAAATAAGAATTATAGGTCAGGAAAAGAGGTGACACAGGTATATTTTTGAAATATATTAATCAGTGGGTATCCAATGGTGTAATTATTATCTCTTTATCAAATTATAACACGGAGTGCCATTGTTTTAACCATTTTGCTCGGGATAGTGATTAGGTACAGGTGTTGTTTGGTAAATTACAATGTTTTTACATTATTTCATTTCGTTATCAGGTGACGGCCGGAATTTGTAGTGGGATCTCCTAGTAAAAGCTCGTCTACTTTGGCGCCTGCGATTTAGTCACCTGCGGGTAGAATTCGATTAAAAAATCTATGTCTATGAACTCCTTTTTGCCAGCACTCTGCTGTTTACCTTATTAAATAAAAGGACAGGCTTAAAAGAGTTTATCTTTATATAGTACTTTACTTCAGGCCTTGCTATACAATTCCTTGATTATCAGACAGAAATTTCCGTTTTTAAGAGATTTAAATAAATGTTTGTTTTAGAAAGCAATATTTTAAAGAATGGAGTGTTGCAACAGAGCAAATTTTTAACAGAAACAATTAGTAAATTAGATGGCGATACCCCTAATGAAGTATTAGACAAATTAGAAAAGTTAAGGAACATTGTTACTGATCCGTCAAATGTGGTTTTATATTTGGCTGGAAATTTGAATCTTTTGAAAAATGCTTCTGAACCAATTATTAATTTTCTACCTCCGAATATTACGGTTAAAGAAAAACAAAAACCGTAAGTTGTGCTTATATTTAATTTGAATTTAAACAATTATTTAGAGTTTAAATTAAATTTTGCTTTTCAATTTTTCAGATTAACTGTAACGCCTGATTCTAAATTCAAAAAGGAATTAATTGATCCATCACAAGGATGCATTGTAGGATTGGGATCTTTAGAATCTTCATTTTTTATTCAAACCACTTCAAGTATATCGTCTTATGATGATCCTGATTTACCGGCTTTAATGTTATATTTACAGTACTTAATCCAAACTGAGGTAAGAATTGCAGCACTGAATTATAGATTGTTATTAAAAAAATCATTGTTTTTTAGGGACCAATGTGGAAACAAATCCGAGGAAAAGGTTATTCTTACAATTATAGAATGTTATTGAAAGTTCAAGAAGGTTTGCTATATTTGGTGTATGGAAGAGCAACAAATGTCGTAGGCGCTTATAAAGAGACCAAAGAACTTATTTTTAAACAACTACAACAAAAAGAATGGGATCAATCTTTGTTGGATTCTGCAAAAAGTTCAATTACATTTGAAATAATTGATGAAGAAAAAACTATCGGGGATGTTGTTAATTTATCTTTTACTTCCTATTTTGATGGCGTAGATTATACTTTTAACAGGTGAGTAATATCATAGAGATTGTTAAAGGAGACGAAATTATTGAGAATCTGTAATGGATTATGTTGTAAAATTCTTCAACATTTTGCTAAAATTATAGGTATGATGAGTAAAAAAAGGTTTAATGAGTGTTTAAAATTATCATTACTCAGTCATACAATAATACTACGAAAATAAAAAAAAATATTTTAGAAGTTTAGATGTTTAAAAAACCGGTTTACTTTAGGACACAACTATATAAGACCTTTTACGCAATTTTTATCTCCTCCATCTATTACAATTGTGTGAAGATATTCTTAACACCCTGTATATATTTTTTATTAACAATTTCATCTTTACATTTAAATTTATTTCTGATACTCCGATTTTTTTTTATCAAACTCATCTTAGTAATATGAATGTAGACTTACTTATTAATAGTAATGAAACAAAATTATTTTTAGGGAATTTGGCCTGTACAACATTGTTACAAAACCAACACAGGTCACCAGTATTAGCTCAACTTTAGTTGATCCACTTTTTACAAATATTGAATATAAAAATGTTACTGTTCAAAATAATTTCCTATCAGACCATTCACTACAACTCTGTGAGTTCAACTTACAAATAATAATAAAAAATCAGGTAGAAACTACACAATCTTTTGTTAGGGATTTAAGTGACAGTAACAAGCTTATCTTTAAAAATATAATTATTAACGAGTTATGCATGGGAAGACATGTATAACTCATCTGAGTTCAATAACAAATTTAACAGCTTTTATTCGACTTTTTTGTACCATTTCAACAACGCTTTTACATTTAAAAAAGCTGTGTGAATTACATAGTATATACATAACTAGTAATAATGATATTATTAGGGATAGATATTAAAAACTCAAAATAATTTATGATAATAAAGTCAAATCAGCAAAACTTTCCTATAATAATAAAAGGGTAATTAATGCAAAAAATTCAACAAAAGAATGTTGGAGAATTGTAAATGAGGCAAAAGGAAAATCAGTTAAAAAAATTACCCGTCGAGATGCTAAATTGTCAAGGCAACAAAATTTCTGATGTACAAAATATATGTAATGCTTTTATTAATCAGTTTATTGATGTATACTATCTTCTACCAAATTATAGTGAAGCAAGGTTTCAAGATTTTTCTATAAGCACTCTATTTTTAACTCCAACTACCCCAAAGGAAATAACAGAAATTATACAGAAAACAACTTGTAAAAAATCTGTCAGTATAGCTGAAATGGATGGAACAATATTGTCTTTTATTGCTGAAGATATTAGTGTGCCTATGTCCTACTTATAAACGAGTCTTTTTATGTGGTGACTACCTAGCATATTAAAAAAATCAAAATCCATTCCTATATATAAAAATAAAGGGTCTGTAAATGACATGGCAAACTATAGGAACATCTGCATTCAAAGTCAACTGGCTAAAGTATTCGAAATGGCCTATAATAACAGGTTCATTAAATTTAAAGAACAACTAACATTTTTAATATACAAAATGATCTGATTAGGTGCAACTGGAATCTTAATACTATTGATGTTGAAGTAATTTATCATGAGTTATATTCAAATTGTGAAAGAGTTATTAATAAGGTTGCCCCTATTCAGACATGTAAGTATAACCCTAATGTACCATGGTTTGATAATGAGGTTTACAATAAAATTAAAATCCGAGATAATGCTTACAAGTCTTTCAAGTCATGTGCAGAACATCAAAAGCTGAATATGTGGAATAAATTTAAAAAATGTAGAAATGAGGTAGTTAATGTGCTAAAATCAAAAAAATTACTTATTATTTTAATAAAATTGATTGTTTCAAAGAAAATCCTAAAGAGATGTGAAAAACTTAAAAAAAACTAGTAAATATTAAATTAAATGATGTGACTGATTATGTTCAATTTAGTGATCAAACATGCCATATTATCCTTTATGATAATGTTGACATAGCAACTAAATTTAACGAATATTTTGTTGAAAGTATTATGGATATTATTGGAAGTATTGATGCAACTGTTCCCTGGCAATTTATACTTACCATTTCACAACTTTAATTTACTAACATGACTTCTATAAAATTTTGAACTACTTAGATAATAAATATTCTGCATTTAATATTCTTAATTCTAAAGTTCTAAATGAAGTGTATGCAACAATTGGGCACATTATTT
Source organism: Psylliodes chrysocephalus (assembly GCA_927349885.1). Taxonomy (NCBI): domain Eukaryota; kingdom Metazoa; phylum Arthropoda; class Insecta; order Coleoptera; family Chrysomelidae; genus Psylliodes; species Psylliodes chrysocephalus. The sequence continues at coordinate 88,816,649 of OV651815.1, forward strand.
TAAACTTGATACCGGCAAAGTTCCATCTCAAATAAAAATTAGTACTATTGTTCCAATTCAAAAAGTTAATAATACAATAAAATTGGAAGAATTTAGGCCTGTAAATATTCTCCCGTCAATTGAAAATATATTAGAGCTGGTTGTGTATGAACAACTACTTAAACATGTTAATAATAATTCTATTTTAATAACTAACCAGTCTGGGTTCAGAAAAAAGTATTCCTGTGAGTCTGCATTACAGTTAATGGTGAGTTAATTTAAAAATGATGTGGATGAGAATAAATATGTAGTAGCTGTTTTTTAGACCTGAAACGTGCATTTGAGACCATTGATAGGGGTATTTTACTTAAGAAAATTCAACAATATGGTGTATGTGGAAAAGTATACCAGTGGCTGAATGATTATCTGCAAGGTCGTAGACAAAAAGTACATTTTAACAATCAGAGATCACCCGAGATTAACATTGACACAGGGGTTCCGCAAGGAAGTGTCCTAGGGCCTCTGCTTTTTATACTATATTTGAATGATATTGGACTGTTTGTTAATTGTGAATTCATTAATCTCTTTGCTGATGACACTCTGCTAGCATGCTCTGATATAAATTTAATGAGTGCAATCGAGAAAATGAATAATATACTGGAGAAAGTTGCCCAGTATTTTCAACTTAACAAATTGAAATTGAATGTAACTAAAACAAAAGCACTTATTTTTACAACTAAATATAAATATAGCTTACTTGATATCAATGATGTTAATTTACAAATAAATGGTGAAAAAATCGCAATAGTCCCAACTGTTAAGTATTTAGGTATCCAATTAGACAATCTACTTACTTTTAATGATTTCTTTAATTATATTAATAAAAAAAATTTGAAAAAAAATTATATTGCTTCTCTAGAATTTCAAATAACTTGTCAACTTCAACTAAAATAACAGTATATAGTACAATTATTCAGCCTCGCTTCGATTATTGTGCCTATATTCTTAATTTATTTAATTTCAACAAGTTAAATCAACTTCAAAAACTACAAAACCAAGGCATGCGCATAATATTAAAAAGTAATTGTCTTACACCAATTGCCACAATGTTAAATTCTCTTCAATGGTTTTCGATTCAGCAGAGGTTGTACTACTTGACAATTATGTTGTTTATTAAATAATTCATTCTTTGGCTCCATCCTACTTTCATCAATTTATTTGTTATCATGGGGATATTCATGATTACAGCACAAGATCAACTAACGATATATACAAAAGTTAATTATTCGAAATCACCGGCATCGTTATTGTATAAAGGTTTCCAAGAATATAATGAACTGCCCAGGGGCTTGAAGGATTGTAATTCATTAGCAAGTTTTATAAAAAAAAATTGACAACTTTTATTAAAACTGATAAAATTTGATTTTAACTTTTATATATTTGATTATTACTTTTTTATTTTACTTTTTTATTCTTCTTTTTTAATATTTGGGTTTATGCTTTCAACTGTTTTATTGTTAATTAAGGCTGTCTAAACTCAAGATTAAAAGTATCTTTGTAATGCGTAACAAATTTTATTTTTCTTAACTCAGATTATGTTAATGTTAATAATAATTATCTTTAAGTTTTAAGTGTACTGTATTTGTACTACTTCAATAAATATCTATCTATCTATAATATACTTTTGAGTAAATTTCAACATCTAGTGCTATAGGGGAGTTATGCGATTTTGTTTACACATCTTTAAATAACAAGGAATTAAATATTACCTTATGCTACAACTTCTCACGAGCCTTTGACTCAATTGACCATCGACTGCTAGTAGATAAATTGTACCGAATAGGTATAAGGGGCCCGCCAAATAAGTGGATACAGTCATATTTAAACAACCGTGATCAAGTTGTAACCATCGGATGTAGTAAATCAAATAGTCGAAATGTGACAACGGGAGTACCGCAGGGCTCAATATTGGGTCCTGTTTTATTTTTAGTTTTTATTAATGACTTAGCTCTATCTTGTACAAGTCAAAGTACCAAATATTTTTGAACTTTTGGAACATCAGCAAAAAATGCATCTGAACTTCAATATATTGCTAATAGTGCTGCACATGAATTTTATAGTTATTGTATTTCACACGGCTTATGTAAAAAAATCTGAAATCATGACCTTTCTACCAAAAAATATAACAAACGACTTCAGCTATCTCGTTAAACTAAATCATCGTTGAAGAAATTAAGCAAGTAGCAAAAAGTAAATGGGATCTAGTTTCTTCAATAATTAGATTTTACTGTATCGATGAAAATCAAAAGAGTTGTCATGTCAACTGTTGATACAAGTGTCAAACATAATCGTCGCGATTTAGAGATATAAGCAGACATTTTGTAAATTCATAACCTTCAAGATCTCCTGATCTTGACCCATCGGATTATTGGCTGTATCTAGTCTAAATATTTTTCTTTTCTACAAAATTTTTAATTTGTCCAAATTTTTTTACAAGCCACATCATTCTCAACAGTTTGGTCACTTCTCTATTAAGCCACAGCCTTTTTTTTCAGTTAATTCTACTATAACTAATAAACCTTTAATATTACAGGACTTTATTAGATTTAATCAGCAAAGTTACAATTGAAGATTTAAATAGAGTTGGCAAAAAGTACGTAACACCATTGTTTGATCCTAAAGCAGCCAAAACAGCGGTAGTTGCTAATCCAGCTAAACTTAAGGAACTTGCAGCTGAATTTAAAAAGTAAACATTTTTTACATCATTTTTAATTTATTCATTCTAAATAACCTACTTTAAAATATGTGTATTTTTAGGTTAGATTTGGATCTCACTACCTACAGTTCGCTAGAAGAAAGCTTTCTGAATAAACTCTGATTAGGTTTTTTTGCACCGATACAAAATTATAAATACTCGTAGCTTAAGAATCTAAAAGTGACGTTTCAGGCAGTTTGTTAATATATTTTTATTATTGAAATAAAAAAATAATAAAATGAATTTGTTTTTTTTATATCTTGCTAACCATGGTTTTAATAAAAGGTAAGATTAAAATATTTTTTAAACTTAAAAAAATAATTAAAATTTATCAGCCTGATTTTTAGACCTTGAGTAATTTTGAAGTTCGTATCATGCAGACAGCTGTCAAAGTTTATGAGGGTCCTACATTTTAAATAATTTAAAAATCAAACTACTAGAGATTGTAACAGTGACATTGTATTTATGGCCGAAATCTTTAAAAAAAGTGACGTTGAGGATTTTTATAAATAGGTACCTGAATAGTCAAAGGCCATTAAACTAAAGAAAAATTACAACCAAACAAATTTTTAAATATGTTAAACAATAAATATCTATAGAAGCGTAGAAGGGCCATATTTTTTTTTATTTTTCCGACTTGGAACTCGGGAAAAATGATTATTCCGACTTAAATCTCGGATAAATTGATTTTTCGAACTAAAAACTTGGAATAATATATTATTCCCATTTAGAACTCGGAGAAATAGATAATTCTGATTTATAACTCGGAAAAATAGATAATTCTGACTTTGAACTCTGAAAAATAGATTATACCGACTTAAAGCTCTTAGAACTCAGAAAAATAAATTATTCCGACTTAAAACTCGGAAAAAACAATTTTTCTGACTTAGAACTCAAAATCGATTTTTCTGACTTAGAACTCGGAAAATAGATTATTTCGACCTAAAACTCGGAAAAACCTATTTCTCGTACTTAAAACCTGGAAAATAGATTATTCCGACTTAAAACTCGGAAAAATCGATTTTAATGCCTTACATCTCGGAAAAACCTATTTCTCGTACTTAAAACCTGGAAAATAGATTATTCCGACTTAAAACTCGGAAAAATCGATTTTAATGCCTTACAACTCGGAAAAGCCGATTTTTGACACTTGGAACTCAGAAAAACCAATTTTTCTAGCTTAGAACTCGGCAAATAAATTATTCCGATCTAAAACTCTGAAAAAAGGATTTTTAGAACTTGGAAGAATAGATTATTCCGACTTAAATCTCGGAAAAACGATTTTTCTGACTTAAGTTTCGAGAAATAGATTATTCAAACTTATAACTCAGAAAAATAGACGATTTCGAGTAGTACTTACTTCGCGACCAACCAAGAAATTATACAGGGTATTTGAAAAAGTTAGAAACCTATTTTTTATTTAAATGTTGATACCTCCATTTTGGTTAGTTAAATTTATCAAAGTAGGTCTCGATAAAATGGGATTTTCTTTTTATACCTTCCACATTGTAAGACCCGAGAAAAGACGTTTCTGTAATATATTCACAGTGACACCCAATTGTCGACAAATAATTATTGCGGGTTTTATTGAAAATTTTAAATGTGCTCGGTATACTTTTTTAACAAAAATAAAAGAGAAAGATGAGAAAATTTCTGAAGAGTCAGAAACCGAAGAATCAACAAAATAAATATAATTATGAGTTATGACGTTGCCAATGCTAACCAAAAAAACTTAATTTTGTTACATGTCATTTGCATTACAATAATTCCGAGTCGCTAAATTGATGGTTCCTACCTTACCGAGACTGAGGCCTCTACAGGCAAACTCATAGCATAAAAGCAATAAACGATTTGATTTTCAACGAAAGACTGAAAGCCAATAGTATTGAGATGTTGAATTTGCAGGTTTGTAAAGTATTGACGTAACTTATGCTGAACCACGTCGTAGAGAATCTTTATATGAGGCATATTTTTATCAATCTCTAATAGTGTGTACCAAATTAAAAGTATTTGCTCAAATTTTTACTTATCTTTTAAAAAAGAGGAGCTTTCATTAAATAATTTCTTTAATCTTTTTTAGACCTTTATTTCGGGTTTTCTCACAATATAGGGTCTAATTCAGGATAGTTACATGAAGCCTATTGATTTTGAAAAAATCTAAATAAAAATCGGAAGTTGAAAAAAAAATCAGAAATCAAAAAGGAAAAGCGATATTAACATGAAATTTTTAGTAAAAATCAGGGTTTATAACGTATAATGAAACTTATGCATTCTAAAAAAAAATCAAGACAAAATGTAAGTGTTGGTGGAGCTACGGTGAATCCAGGCTGAGCCATTCTTTTTTGTCATTGCTAAAATTCATAATTTTACATTTTTGTATTAATTATCAATTTTATCTTAACCCTTAAATATTTTCTTACGCCGCCTTTAATAAAAATTTAAAAAAATATTTAGGAAAGAAGAAGATTTGACAACATTGTCTCATGCAATTTCAAAAAACCGTAGATTCCAAAAAACATCAAATACCTATACAGGGGATTAATTTAAAAAAGCAATACCAGAAGTCGCCCATTTTGTTTAAGTATAACTGTCAATTCGAAACTATGTCCACATTGGAGTACTTTTCGAATCCCACACGGCGCATCTGGACCCTATTCTAATGTATGTGGTCAGACGCGCCGTGTGATGTTTCTAAACGCACTCTTGCGCTCGATCTGCCAAGTTCCTTTAATTAACTATTTTAACACTTTTAACTCTAAACGACCTTTTTAGCGTTCGGTTTAGTCCGATTAGTGACAGTTCAATACGCTTAAATGTCATTTAAAAGCACCCTAAAAAACTCCGCTCCTGTCCCGTTCCAGCCCCTGGTCAAACCAAACGCTACTATAGTAGGTTTGTCCCAAATTTGATCCAAATCGCTTCATAAATGGTCAAATAAATGCTCAAAGATAGATATAGGAAATCTTTATTAAACTAACATTATTTTTAAGAGATAAACTAACGATAACGAGGCTAAGCAAGGTACAAAGACTTGCCTGCCTCGGAATAACGGGGGCAATGAAAACAACCCCCACTGCTACAATGGAAGCACTAATAGGACTCCCACCTCTTCACTATGTTATACAAGGGGAGGCAAGATTAGGTGCTTACAGATTAGGGAATACACTGGGAAATCTTGACATTAGGTCAGGTCACATGAGTATCTCAAGGTTAGTGACAGGAGACGTGCTAGACATGAGATCAGACCACATAACCAAGAGGTACTCTTTTAATAATCCATTTGAGGTTTTAATACAGGAAAGAGCAGAGATTACCATAAGGGAGCCCACCCAGACAACACACCAAATCCCAGAGATATCCACAGAATATCTTTTGTGGATATCCAATACATCCACAGGATATCAGAATTATCCCCGTGGATCTAAAATGGATATCCAAATGTCCGTCTATATCCAGAATATAAGAAAACCTATGGATATATCCAGCAAAATATCTAATGGGTATCTCCAGACAATACAAGAAATCCCAGAGATATCCAATATATCCCAGGATATAGAAGATATTCGGATATTCAGCAAAATATTTATGGGTATCTTTAGTAGAGGTTCATAAGTAACCAATGATTATTGAATAACATCGAAAGAAAATAGCAGAGATAAAAATATTTTCAACACTCTGCCTTTGACTTTGCCCACTAAGGAGAAAGTCATTCTTATTAGGACTCTTCACTCTTCAGCAATAAATGGAAATTCTCGACTCGTCTCTAATGGAGTCTGGGAAAAAAATTTCGATCGAACTCAATTACGGCGGGTTGAGCATGAGCACGAGCGAAAGTGGTATCGCCATCTATACTTAGTAAGCAAAATCAATAATTACATATAGTGGATATGCACCATGGTTTGCGTTCGCGTCTAGACTTTGATATATTTAGTGGATGTCCATGGGATATTGAATACACCTTAAAAAAATTAATTTTAAATATCTGAACGGTACTATTAGCCACAATGGCGAGCACAATGGCGTAATTTTTTAATAATTTGCTATATAATTACTATTATTTATGGACATTTGCATGTCTATAAATTACATCTCATGGATATAAAATAGATATCCACCATGGACTGGACATTCAGTGGATATTGGGATGTCAAGTAGATATCCAAAGGATTTGGTGTGCTGTCTGGGCAATGCCCAACGACAGGAACAAACCTGGTATACAGACGGGTCTAAGACTGCGGAAGGCACTGGGGCAGGAGTATTCTCCAAAAACTCTGATACTAACCATAGCTATGCTATAGGAATACATTCCTCGGTATTTCAGGCCGAGGTATACGCAATTTTGCAATGTGCAAAAACGAACAATGAAAGCTGTCGAAAATTAGCATATTCAAATAATGTCAGACAGCCAAGCGGCACTTAAGGGCCATATCGAGTCAGAAAGTTACGTCGAGGCTGGTATGAGAATGCATCGAAGAACTAAGAACACTGGCAGACCGAAATAGAGTAAAACTATTTTGGGTGCCAGGTCACCAAGGGATCGAAGGCAACGAAAAGGCTGAAGAACTTGCAAAAAGAGGGTCAGAAGAAACACCGGAACCAGACACAAACCCAGGAGTACCAAAAAGTACAGTCTGGGGTTTCATAAACGACTGGATTCGGGAACAACATATTAACTATTGGGGAAGCACACCAAAACAGGCACATGGAAAAGCCTTCATAGGCAGACCATGTCCCAAAAGAACTGGAGAACTACTCTTAATAATAATAATAATAATAATAATGTTTATTTTACATCAATATAACATAAATATATAAACAGGAAAAATTACAATAAATAAACATGAATAATCACAGAAGCTGTGTAGGACGTACTCTTAATGAATAGGAACCAGTTGAAAGTGATAACAGGGTTCATGACTGGGCACGCCCCAGTAAAGGGACACTTGAACAAAATTGGCATGTACAATGGGGAACTCATGTGCCGACTATGTCACAAGAAACCAGAAACGGCCAAACACATACTGTACGAATGCGAAGCTCTAGATCGCAAAAGACAGGCTCTTTTTGGACAACCCCAGGTTGATCCAACAACGTATAGAACCCACTCACCCAAGGATCTGTACAAACTTGTACAAGGTACAAAGGTGACAGAGTGGGTGCTATGAACTAATATAGGCTTCAGTGTTATTCGGAGGCACATAGTCAGACGAGCCCAGAAAAAAAAAAGAGATGAACTTGAATAAACAAAAATATATTATTTTGATTTGGGACACACTCTATATAATATACGAGACTGATTTTAAATTGTCCATTAACTTGTATATTTGTACCAAACGAATTTTTAAAATTGTTTGTATTTTACTCTTAAGGCTTCATACCGTTGAACGTAGCACACCCTGTATAATATTACTTTTAATAATATTAGGGCGAGTGCATTCAGCTAATAATTATGAAAGCCTTCATCATAATAGATACACACTGATATACCTACTCGTCAATTTCATTTATCTAGTGTCTAATGTATACTTAGTTCCTATATAGTCTTTTATTTTATAACGGTGAGGTGCCTATATAGGGAGAAATATTTTGTAAGCTAAAATTTGGTTTAAACGCCCTGTAATTCGCAGATTTTGAAAAGCGGATATAATTTACATACAATCATGTTTATTGCCTTCGTCGAAAATGTTTTAGAACCTGTTTGGTTAGAAGGTTAACTTATTTTTACCTTTTAGTGTTAAGCAGTTTCAAAATTATTTTTTTATGTCGTCAATATTAATTAAAAAAAAATAACTAGTTCGGAGACATCTATCCTAAACAAGGTCGTAATAAATTAATAGTTTATTAGCCATTGCAGTGTTAAAATATATACAAAAGAAATAAGATTTAGTAAAAAAATGGAATATTGGGCAATGCTGCAAACAAACTAAAACCAGCCAAGTTCAAAAGAGCATGGAACTTGCGATTAAATCAAAACATATAATAGGAGATCACTCGCACATATTTGTGACTTTAAACAACATATCCAGCAATTTGTGGGAAAAATCGATCAGGTACTAGGATACATGATCAAAAGTAGGAAAATACCAACGCCGCTACTGTAGATATATGATAGATATAGGCCCAATATTCATTTTCGTTGCTAGGTACTCACACGCTAAACCTTCTTCCTTTTGTTTAGTTTCCTTGGGCTAGGATACAAATCCTTGGTGGCTATACTGCCTCCATGGAGATGCTAGTATTTTCCTACTAATGCTGGGCTGTTTGGCTGAAGCGAATCTTTTTTTTTATTTCCTTGTCGCCTATTCCACGATCTTTGGAACTTGGCTGCACCCATGAAGACCAATAGTGCAACAGTCGGAAACGTGTCTACGGCAGACCTACAAAACTCAGATTTTCAAAGGGCCAGTTTGAAAAAACAAAAAAAAACAAAAGAATACAAAAAAACAAAGAAAACAAAAAGAAACAGGAAAAACGTCCTCACGTTATAATTCTGCCCGGCTTTAAAAAAAATGTTAGCTTATAATTGCCTAAATGCAAGTTTGTTACTGTATAGTTTGACGTAGGCGGGCCAAACTGGTCAACGGCCAACGAGTCGCCAAAACGACAATGGCCGTATGTTGTGTAGGCCTGGTCTACGGTTTGCTTTTCGCCTTTTTTTTATTTGCTCGATGTAGCCAATATTTCTTTTTTTATCAAAAAATATATATACAAAATTAGTTATCGGCTCCATGACAAAACATCGCAAGGATAAAATGGCGCAAATCAAAATAGTGCTGAAAAAATAGCGCATGACCAAAAAGCACAAGGATAAAATAGTGCAGTACAAAATAGCGCAAGGACAAAATAGCGCAGGGCAAAACAGCGCCGATAAAATAGCGCAGGACCAAATAGCACAAGGACAAAATAGTGCAGGACAAAATACCGCAAGTACAAAAATAGCGCAAGGACAAAGTAGCGTAAGGACAAAATAGCGCAGGGCAAAATATCGCATGACAAAATAGCCAAGGACAAAATAGCGCGCAACAAGAGAGATAAGTTTTTAATTAATGTAATTTATTCAAATAATCAGTAACAAATATTGTTCCGACGACGCATAAGCGATGAATGTTTGGAGTGTAGCTCCGTCTCTTTCACATTTTAGGATTCGATGATCCATTTTAGTGCGAAACAATTTCGAGAGGGACAAATTAACTGCGACAAATTTACGCCGAGAGAATTTAAGAGTCCGATATAAATAAAGTGAGATAAATTAACGCCTGGTCAAATTATATTTAGTAAAGTTTGCGCTTTTTCAAAAGAGCGAAACAAATTAGCGCGTGATTAAATATTCCAGTATTAATTAAAATAAAAAAAAAAAAAAACTAAACAAATGTACCAAACCTTTGCGGCCTAGAGCCATCGTAGGTGGTTGTATATGGCTCGGGGCCGCACGGTAAGTTAGGTAAATTAATTATTATTTTTTCAACTACGGTAGCGTAGGTGTCTACGGCGCTAGCATTCATTTGCGAGCCATTTTTGTGGTAAAGCGACACAGGTTTCGAATCCTACAGAGAACCATGTGAATGTATTTGCTTGCGTTACCGTTTTCGATAATGGTTGGTGGAGTTTTCCGGGTTTTCCTCATCTGTAAGTCAAATGGCGCCAGCAATCATCTTTAAGTCGCCCCGAAGCGCCATGGCAAATAATAATAATAGCCGTCCTTCCCCTACACAAGTCGCTCAGTCGACTTGAGGGGTTAAAATTCACCACTCGTTTGGGGGTGAATTAGGGAGAGTATTATTATTATTATTATTAGTTTTCTTTTTTTCGATGCAGCCCGCAATTGTTCTGCCCATGTTAGGTAAATTAGTCAATTTTTTTAATTATAATAGCTACTGGAATAATTTATCGCACGCTTTTATGTCCTGCGCTATTTTGTCCTTGCTCAATTTTGTAATTGTGATATTTTGCCCTTGTGCTATTTTGTCTTGCGCTATTTTATCTGCACTATTTTATGCTACGCAATTTTGTCCTGCGCTGTTTTGTCATGGAGCCAAAGTCGTATTCAATATTGTAATCCCACAACTTTTTATTTACTTTTTCAAAAAAGAGAGATTGCCTAAACACGATGACTTGGGATACCCGGTATAGTAACAATAATTATAATAATTTACCAGATAATTACATAATACATAAGAATAACAAAATAGAGTAGGTACCTAGTATGTATATATTCAGTGAGCATCATAAGTCTTACCCCCCCTAACTAATTCGCTACTGGAGTCTTGTTAGGAAAATCGCCGAGACAGGTCGATTTTTGATTTCTACAATGTACATTTTTGCATGATTAGTTTGCCCCTAATTTCATCCCTTACTGGAGGGTAGCAACCCTTTCGAAAAATTTAAATTGCATGGGGTGGTGAGTGATAGCTCATTTGAAAGGGGGTTTTATTCTCTATTCAACCGTGCAAAAAATTTTGAAATTTGCTTCATAACGTGTTGATTTATTAATGTTTAAAAATAACAAAACCTCACAAAATAGGAAAGCAACTAGACTAACAGTGACCTTCTAATGGCAAAAAGTCTTACTTCACGTCTGAACCAAAACCGAAATCATGCAGGGCCGAATTTTAATTCTAAGGATGAGTGTGTTACGTTAATTTCCGTTATTCTGAAACAACAATTAGTCGAGAATTAATGAAGCAAATTTCAAATTTTTTTACACGGTTGAATAGAGAATAAAACCCTCTTTCAAATGAGCTATCACTCACCACCCCATGCCATTTAAATTTTTCGAAAGGGTTGCTCCCCTCCAGTAAGGGATGAAATTAAGGATAAACTATTCATACAAAAATGTACATTGTAGAAATCAAAAATCGACGTGTCTCGGCGATTTTCCTAACAAGACTCCAGTAACGAGTTAGATAGGGGGGGTAAGACTTATGGTGCTCACTGTATATTAGAACCGAGATTAGAACTATTAGGCAAATAAGTATAATATTCCTACAGAAGAGCAAGTATGAATTAGAGTATCTGTCAGATATTTTAATAATACCTTCTTTAAAATAACATTTAAATATATTACAGTACAATAGAGTAAATACTGATAACCATATAACAGAAATTTATAACTTTTGTTACTACTACCTAATTAATTTAAAATTTCAAAAGCTAGCCACCTATACAAGAGTTTATAATTTTAACCCTAATTGAAATAGGATCTTTTTTATTTTTATCGACATTTTCTCGTTTCTTCGGTTTTATGAACGGTTTTAATAGTAGCGACCCACTTCCTCAACGAAAAAAAACGGTTTACGCCGTCTCTGAAGAGCTGCTCGATGAGAATAATATGGTATGTGAAATAGACTCGGATGTACATACACTCTTAAATACACCATGATTACTTAGAAAGCGGCTCAACTAATGTCTTTACCTACTTATTGAATTCAGAAAGCATAAAATAAAATGCAACAAAATAATACGAAATAAACAAGAATGGATTGCATTTGTTTGTAACCTCATTATATCTAAGAGAAATTATTTAATTTAATAAGTCTGCTAATAAATACCCTAAAGCATGATTTATATAATTGTAGAAGGGATCTAACTACTCTAATAGTAAGACAACTCAGAATCAATCCCATATAAAAATGATTTATTACCAAAATTTGAATATATCGCAAATGGTTTCGGCCCAAGGAGCATCATCAGGCCTATGATTAGAAAAGAGTATTAAAAATATTTGTGCAGAGGTAGAATCATATAATTATAATAATATTTATTTTTTAATTAAATTACACTTTTCCAGATACACATATATATAAAATGAACGGAAATAAGTATAAGATCCATAGAAGCATGTATGGCTAGTGTGTGGTTTCTCTAATATATTTCTGTTTTTTTTTTATATTGAAATGTCAACACATTTTTTTTGTCTGTTTTATTTTATATTGAGTAACCTAAATTTAATTTTGAATATTTTCAACATTTTATTTTAAATCAAAAATTCAAATTAATCATTATAAATTAAACATAAATTAAACATTATAAATTAAACATTATAAATTGAACATTATAAATTAAATATCGTAAATTAAATACTTTAAAGTAAACATTTTAAATTAAATAATTCAAATTAAACACTGTTAATAAAATATTTGAATTTAAATACTTTGAAGTAAATACATATTTCAAACCTTAAGTAGTACCTTAAATCAGTTACTTTAAGTTAAAATACCTTAATTTAAATATTCTAATTCAAAGACTCTAAATGACATATATTTTAAATTAAATATAATAAAATACAATATAATATTTGAATATATAACTGTAATAAGAACTGCAGAAGAATTAAGTGAGGTAGGTATTTTATTTTTTATTCGTATTTTATTTTCTTTAATTTTCTTTTAAATTATATTAGTATCATTTTAAATTAATCAGATTACTTAAATAAAGTATTATACTCGAAAAATATCTGTAATATATGGCAGTTTGTTTTAAAAAAATGGCCAGTTTGCAGTTTCAACTCCCTGTATATTAAAAACTGAGTTGTGCCCAAATTACATCATACTTTTTAAAATTTCACAGAAATATTGAGGAAGTTCTGAAAATACCCTGTACTACATTTTTAAGTTTTCTACTGTCTTTTGTCATAAATAGACTGAGTTTAAAAAAAAGAAATTACTACATCAAATATACCTGGAGCCTAAATCAAAAATTCGTTTATTAAACCTAAAAGTAATTTTAAAAAACCTACTTCAAAATCGTGCAGTTGCCCTTAAAAATTGAGTTTTTTTCATTTTTTCATAGATCATCAGATCCTGACCAATTGTATAAGGGACCACCCCTGAGGTGTACCTTTTCTAACAAAAAAAAATCATTATTTTTTCATTATTAGATCTTGACCAATTTTGGGTACGGTCGACTGTAGGTCCAGTAAAATTTTAAAGAAATTTATTTTTTATCAGAAAGAGCGTATTTTAAATAGTACATTTAAAAAAAAAATTGGCGGTAAATGCATTATTTAAGCCAAAAAAAATTATTTAATTTCTATAAAAATCAGATTTTGACGACTGTAAACATGGAAACTCGATGGTTTCTGTCAAATTCAAAAAATATAATTACAACGTTGCCGGATTGTGATAAAATTAGTAGTTAATGGGAAATTGTGATTGCGCATACCGATCCATAAATATGCAACAAGAAAACGAAGCAATAAGTCGTAGAGTGGCGGCTTCGCCGCCACCAAAAAACATCAACCCATACCTGGCTACGCCGACCGGCACAGACTCCAACGGCCTGGACACAGCTCAAATTGAATTGAAAACGTAAACTTTTTTACCTAATTTCTTGCGATTGCGCATACCAGTCCATAAATATGCAACAAGAAAACGAAGCAACGACTTCGCCACCACCCTACAATAAATCGTAGAGTGGCGGCTTCGCCGCCACCACAAAACATCAACCAATACCTGGCTACGCCGACCGGCATAGACTCCTACGGCCTGGACACAGCTCAAATTGAATAATTGAAATGAAAAGTCTCATATAAACACATTTATATTCTGGTTTTATCATTTGGCTTGGAGCTATTGAAAAAACAGCCACTGTCATTCCTGTTATGTACGTTCTTTTACTATGTTTGACAACTCCACATTTATAGAAATAAAAATATCAGTTGTCATATTATTCATAAAAAATAATATAGAACGGTATTACCATAAATATATTTATTTATAACAAATATCAATTGGCAACATCGCTAAAATCACGCACAGAAGTGTAAAAATATTATGGTTTTACTTAATCTTTATGGAAAAAGTGACAAAATTACTGGACCTAATATCGACCGTAGCCCCAATTTTATATGGAACCACCCCTGACATACCCCCTTTCTAACAAAAAAGGAATCATAGAAATCGATCAGCATAGTAAATAATTATCACTGAACAAAAATATTCCGACGAATTGAGAACCTCCTCCTTTATTTGAAATCGTTTAAAAAAACGGGACAGAAATTCAAAAATTGTAAAAAAAGTTCAATAATTGAATGATCGGACATAATAACATTGTAACAGATCGTCAAACTTTGTGGAAAATGTAGAAAAATATTTTAAAACCGGCTTTATCTATATTAATTTTTTATCTAGTTTATAACAAATATACAAATCTAAATGGAACATTTAACTATCTCAAGATATTATAACATGAAACGTTATTCCATGGAAACCAAAAATATGCTCAATGTAAAATTGTCACTAACAACGTAAATTTTGATAGATAATTATTAAAAATTTCTTACTTTAAATAGTAAATATAATCGTAGAAACATAGATTTTTATATTTCCAAAACAAAATGAGATAAATTAGTATGTTTTTTTCGAGAAAGTTCTAGTACCTATAAATAACTGTGATATTAATAATTAAAATAGACATCTTGTTAACTGTCATTTACAGAGCATGGCTGACTTGATAAAAAAAAATTAAAACGCTTGCAAAAAATGAATATCTACAAATAAGGCTAGCGCTGCATTCGGCTGCAGGCTGCAGATTTTGCGTAATAAATTCAAAAGAAATGATAAGAAAATAAAATTTTGTTTGTAGCTGCTGAAAATCGGCGATTCAACTTTTTAGCAATATCGGGGTGGTGTAAAAAGGTGAGGAACAGAAGTTGGAAAGGCTTTTCATGCACAGGATTTGACAGTTTTGTCGCAGAGCTAACCGGAGTGAACACGATTCGAATCATTGGCGTAGAAAATTATTTCACAGATGCTAATAATAATTTCGCGTAAATAGTATAATAAATTGTGAATAGCAGTTGAAATTTTTTGGAATTATAATTTGGGATATTACTACTCGCTTAAATAATTATTTCTGACCCATAAATAGATACGATTGCCCGATTCCGCCGATAATAATTTAAGATGTTTGGTATTATTTTTATTTCATGATACGACACTGGCAAACAAACATTATCGCGAAATTCTCGAAGTCTCCGACGGGATTTGACGTTTACCCACTCTCCACCTACCAAAGGCCTTTATTAGCGAGAGATTTAGAGGAAAGCCAGTTGGAAAGATTAAAAATTACAGAAGATAAGTAATATAAGTTAAGTTTGAACGAGAAATGTTAATATTATCTTGGACCTCGAAATAAGGCAAATGTTTTTGAATACAATATTTTTATTAAACCATATAATAATTCCCCACACAGCACACACAACTTACCTTCTTTCTGTTTTTATCGTTAACTAACTAAACTATGTCAATATATACCTAGTTGTCAAAGAATTTCGTCAAATATTCTGCAAAGCCACCTACGTTTTTTTAACTATTGCTATTTACACAAAACTTATGCAGGGTGTTTCATTAAGAATGAGACAGCAAATCTAATGATTCTCTGATTAAAAATAAGCCGAATAAACGAAACATGCTTGAGTAAAAAATAAAAGTTTAAAAATTCATAAATTATTAAAAGCTATATAATTTTTTAATTGCTCAGTATAATTTGATTTCAGGCATTTTAATTCACATCCATAAGGTTCTGAAATTTCGGTGTAATTTTTTTTTACGTGCCTAATGCGGAAATTTTTGCTCACCACGAATATTTTAAGAAAATTATGCCTCGTCTTCGACTCTACTTTGTTATATTATACTCTTTAATATATGGGCGCCGTTCAAAAAATTTCCAAGGGGAAGCAAGTCTTATAGGCAGGGTCAACACGTCGAAAGCCATGGCGACAAATAAAAAATCACAAATTCAGGGGGAGACAGACGCCCTCCTTGCCCTCGTGTGGCGGGGCCCTCGATAGCAGATTTGTTTCAAGCTAATAGGTAGGTACCTAGTACCTATTTTAAGAGGTGTAATAATGAATATACAGGGTGTTTCTTAATTCATGCGACAAAATTCAGGAGGTGATTGCTCGTATGAAATTAATATGGGTCTTTCCTATAACAAAATATCCTCAGCCCACCCCTTTTCGAGATATCACCCTTAAAAGGTGGTGACTAAAATAGTTTTTATTTTTTTTCTAAAATTTCGGTAATGTATTTTAGCTAGAGGTGGTCATTTCCAGCATTTATTATGAATCGTATTACATTTTATATCTTTACTGTTTTTCACTCAATTTATTAAAAAAATTATAAATTATGGTGTTTATTTTTTTTCTCTGCAGCTATTGGTTTTGGGAAAAAATTTAAGAATAAAAAAAAAATTTAAATGAAACAAATATTTTAAGTTATAATTTTATTTCATAAAACTTTCTCTCGAAAAAAGTTTTGATATGAAATAAAGTAAGGGTTGCTAATTTCACCCCCCTATAATGTAACAGGAATATTGAAAAAATACCTGTGGTTAGTACTTTGCGAGTGCACGAAATTACAAAATTTCAAGTTTCTAGGTTAACTGAAATTTTAGAAAAAAAATAAAAACTCCATTTTAGTCACCACTTTTAAGGGTGATATCTCGGAAAGGGGTGTGCTGAGGAAATTTTGTTATAGGAAAGACCCATCTTAATTTCATACGAGCAATCACCTCCTGAATTTTGTCGCATGAATTTAGAACCCTGTATGAATTAAATATAAAGGTCTGTACTGTAAAATTAAAAGAAAGGTCGTAATTACCTATTAACTGCATTTTTTATATTTATAATACATTAATAATTATGATACCTAAAAATTACTCTCAGTTGCAGAATTCACTAGATTTTTTTTTTTTGATTGTCTGACCAGTATCAGAAAGAAAATTTTGAGGTTTCAAGTAGGAACGTCTAATAAAATTTTGTGGTGCAATTTTGCTTGAAAGCTACATTGTCTTTTCCAATTAGTTTTTTCTGTAATGTACTTTTACGAAAAATATGCAATTTAATATGTATCGTATAGTATATCTTATCATAGTGTTCTGTTGTATGTCAATCTCCACCCAATAATTGCCTCGCTGTAAGGTACTAAAATTAAATCCTTAAAAAAATTAAAAAAATTAAAAAAATTAAAAAAATAAAAAAAGAAATAAAAAAATAAAAAATATATAAAAAAAATGTTTCACTGCATATGTTTAGGCCGTTCAGCGACGGGTGGACTTTTTTAAAAATTGGAAAAAATAGCTTAAATCGGAAATATAATTATTTATTTATTTATTTATTCCAGAAACAAACAGGCATGAGCCTAATTACATGTTCCTATAAATACAGCGAAAAGAGAAATCAACAAAAATACATAATATCTAATTAAATATATAAGTGAAATTATAATAAACAAACCTCGCTACTACAAAATTTTAACAAAGTTCATTAAATAACAAAACTACTGAAATAATCAGAAATATTCAGGAATAATCAGAGCGTCTGCAAAACCCCACACCAAGGCCACGGAAATCCTACAAGGTTATGTCTCTTTAATCGAGCCCAACAATTTTGTTAAGTTCCTTTCTATAATATGTGCTTATAGCTACATCAAAAATACCGCAAGAAATGCCTTCGGAGTGTACATTAAACAAAAGACAAATTTTTTCTACTGGACCATGATTATCCACACGAAAAGTTAATTGACGGGGACGAATACCAGCTATTGGAACATTAATTTTTATTTGACTCAATAAATATTGACTGTCCAAATATCCATTTAATAATTTATGTAAAAAGACAAATTTTAAAACTCATTTTGTTCTCTTACTCTAAAACGGCTTAACCTATTTTAATGAAAATGTATATGGGAGTTTAGTATACAGTGACCAACGAGGTGATCAATAAAATGGAATTAGTGCTCCTCCTGCTTCTTTAGCCAATAAAAATTACTTAAGAACAGGACGCTACTGAAATCCTACATCTGTTTTGATGAAATGTTTTTGTCTCATAGTAGGTGAAAGTTTTAATTACTGAGTTATAAGCTTCATAAGGAAGGTCATAATGAAAAACACAAAATTTTTCTATTGATCTCATACCACTGAATATTTGTTAACGATTTTTTTTACTATTTTACATTGTATTATCGATCATCCATGAAGTAAAGAAAAATCGTGAACCATACTCACTGGTTTAAGGTCAATAACAGAAAAATTTCATTGTATTTTTCACTATGATAAAAAAAATCAAAATGGATGTAGGATTTCAGTGGCTTCCTGTTTTTAACTAAATTTCATTGTCTAAAAAAAGTAGGGGGATCAAAGGAGTGCGGAACCCATCTAAAAACCTATAGAATTAAAACAATTTTAAACAGCAGTAACTTTATTTTACTGGTCACTGTATACTAACATTCTGTGGACATTTTCATAAAAATATTTTAGAGGAAGAGTAAACAATCCCTTCTAAAATTTCTACTTTATCATCTTGTAACTTTTTTACTATTTATTTTTAATAAAAGCAGATTGGCTAAAATCGACTTATTCTGGATCCCAGAAACTGTGGTTAAATTTATTGTACATCTTTTTGTTACACACTGTATAACAACTACAATATAAGTATAAATCTCGATAAATTCAACCACATCACTTAATATTTTCAATTCCCGTCTGTTAAAAATAGAATTTTGATAAATATTGAATACTACTTTCAAAAAAATACATTGTGAAACATACCTATAGCTATGCTTTATGCGCTATGCTTAATAACATACAGGGTGGCCTAATTAAAACAGTTCACCTGAAATATTTTCCTAGGAAAAGTTTTTTTGGGAAATCTCCGAGATTGGTCGATTTTGATTTCAAGGGGGACTTCTTTTGGTCTTTAATTCATGGATGTAGGTTCATCACCGGGAACGGGGTGGCAATCTCTTCAAGAATACTAAATGACACGAGGGGTCAAGTGGCAGATCATTTTAAAGGCATTTCAATTCTCTTTTCAAACATGCTGTGTTGAAATAAATCTGAAAAACCTGTTGGGAAAGTTGGTAAAATAATCGAAGAAAAAAGTGTCCAAACAAGTTTTAATTAATCAAAAGTTCAAATTGCGACCCATTTACTTCCATGCAATAATAAAGTCTTTGTTCAATATGTTCCCGAATATTTAGGAGCATTTCTGGGCTTATTTCTCCACACGCTTGCACTATTCGGTGGTGAAGATCTTATCTTATCTTATAGGGATGGAATAGATGCTTTTTAAAAGACTACTAGGTACGTGGAATTTCTAAAGTTGCTGCTACTTTTCTGGTGCTTGAAATAGGATCCAGTTAAACATGACCCAAAATTGCAACCTCTGTAACTTGTTGCCTTTCAATATTTTTGTTAGCATTTAGTTATTAAATTTACTACGTAGGGATGGCTGAGGTTCTTACCAGGATGCCTTTCATTATGACCCCTCGTGCCATTTAGTATTCTTAAAGGGGTGCCATCTTGTTCAGGAGGATGAACCTACATTCATGAATTAAAGATCAGAAAAGTCCACCTTAAAATCAAAATCGATCGGTCTCGGGGATTTCCCAAAAAAAACTTCTTATAAGAAAATATCTTAGGTGGACTGTTTTAATTGAACCACCCTGTACATAACGTACATAGATGTTATTTATAATTCTAATGGAGCATTGATAAATGCAAGTACTTATAACTTTGTAAATTATTTTTTATACATTTTTCTTTTTTAGCTTAGCTTTAATTTTAATTGGTAAATAAATACAATTATTTATAAGTTTGTAAATTTACATAGAGGACATGTAATAAGGTTACAAAACCTGTTTCTTTTCTGTTAAATAAGTAAATTTTTTGTGATAATCACTCTGTATGGGTACAAGCTTATGTTGCGGAAAGTGGGGATCACTTTAACTTCGCCGATCTAAAAATCTAATCGAATTCGAACTCTTATTAGTTTATTATTAATAAAAAAAAATATAGTATTATATTCGGCTTCAAAAAACGACGCATCGTGTACATAAAAAATTAAAGTACCTGTATTAAATGCGTGAAAGTCATCCACGAAGTCTCCGATACTGTGGTTGGCCATCAGTTACCTGAGGTCTCTTTGGTTGTGACTTTCTATGTTATTCTAGTTCGAGATGTGTGCGTTTTAAGTGCAACTTTGTTTCATTTATTTCCTATTTTGAGTATGCATAACGGAGGTAGTACAACGGATGCAAAGGTAAAATTATAATAAATTTGATTACAATACATAATGCAATATCTAAAATAATTCTGTTTTCGTTATCATAAATGCATCACAATATTCCGGAACAAAAATTATTATTTGTGGAAGACTTTTATAAAAATTAAATAGGTACCTAAGTACATATTATAATAATCCTGAAAACATTAAAAAATTAAGGACTATATTGTCAATAGATTTCAAAACTTTTAACTGAAATATTCTAAGAATAATATCATCGTAATCCAAAACCGGGATTGTCTCAATAAAATTATGATAATATATAGTAATAATAAATTGATTATTTACCATAATAAAAAGCTGATGACAGATATGTTTTATAATAATAAATAGTAGTAAACAAATGGTATACAGCGTTAGGTTCAAAAACCAATTCTTCCATACTGGACCGTTGAAAAACAAAATAAAATTTAGTTCAGCTCATTGTTACTGATAGGTAATTCTTGTTTAATTATATACTAAAATATACTAAAATAGTATATTATGCAACGATCAAGTTATTAGCCAATGAGAGTTGCATGCACTATTTTTACTACAACTTTAAATATCTACTTTAACTGAAAACTATTAATTTATTTCATGCATGTTTCAACAACAACAAAAATGTTAACATAAATAAACTATATCTAGCATTATAATTACTATTTTGGTAATGTTTAAGTATTAAACTGTACAATTCTTAAAATTAATTTGTAGTATTTGCTGATTGGGGGAACGTGGCTGGAACCCAAGATTGATTGTGGGGAGCCTGCCGAAACTCCTCAAGGGGGAGCACAGCGACGCCTGAAAATACAAGGTCATTTAGTGATGGCGGCAAATTTAATATAATATTATAATGAATAATAGGTTTGTTCTGGTTCTCAAAATGAAAACTGTTTTGAAACTGCGCCGGACCGTATGCGTAAAGGCAAAAAATCCCCGACTGTTTGAAATTGTTGGAAAACCAGAACACGTCATAAAGGTGTTTTGTTTATTGTTTATTATAATAATGAAGTTCCTTTTGAAAGCTCAGCTTCAAATAACATTTGCATGTATATGTTTACCATTATCATCACATTTCAATGGAATAAATAAAAACAGAATAATATTAAAAAATTAATAATTCTAAAATTGCTTTATTTTACAAATAAAACAAGAACAAGAGACATTCGTCCACATATAAATAAACAATTTGGGATTGTATACGTTTCGTATAGTCTAAAAAGCTAATACAATATTCATAACACTTCAAAAACGCATGCGCGGTCAAAACAGTCCGAGTCGATCCACACTCCCAAGCATGAACACTTTTTGACTGTTTACAACAATCACGGATTATTTCGGATACGAAACCAGAACACTGGACTGAGAGATCCGAAGTAGTCCCAGAAAAACCAGAACACTTTTTATCTACTGCGCATGAGCCCGACAGTTGTGGATCGTTATTTCTCAAAACCAGAACAGACCTAATGTGCCCGAGGTGTCTGTATTATTACGGTCAACTGGTTCTCATTCTGTTGGAATTTATTTTTAACCGACTTCAAAAAAGGAGAAGGTCCTCAATTCGTCGCAATATTCTTTTTTTTTTTTTTATTCTTTTTATGTATGTTTCAGCGATAATTCTTTAACACTGTGTCCGATTTCTATGATTCTTTTTGTTTTAGAAAGGGAGTACTTCAGGGGTGGTCCCATATAAATTTGGTCAAAATCTAATAATTGGGTCCATGAACAAATTCTCACTCTTCATTTTTTGTATGTTTAGCGATAATGCTTCACCACCTTGTCCGATTTATATGATTCTTTTTTTGTTAGTAAAGTAGTACCTCAGAGGTGGTCCCTTATAAATTTGGTTAAGATGTGGTGATGGCATCTGCACGTTTTTGAAGTCGGTTTTTTTAAATTTTTAATTTCTAATACTTGTCGTAAAGCGGTATTACAATGAATTTTAATTAGAGCGACTCGAGGGGCGACTGTCCTTAAATGATAGTTTTTGAGCTCCTAAGTCAAACACGTCAGTTACAGTTTACAACTAAAAATAATGATCTTATTAGGGGACCGGCACATTACTGTTAGAAACTTTCAATCAACTTTAAAGATTAGTGTGATAGCAATTAACACTATTCCACACAAACATTCAGTGCTGGTTTAAGGTATTTTTGCGTCCGGTGCTACTTGTAACCCAGGCAGCACAAAAATATTACATGAATATTCAATGCATATCTCAACTGCAAACTCCTATATTCCATGGATATGCCATATCCGCCATGGCATATGACAGGAAGATTGCAGGAATATTCAAGGTCACCATGAAACATGCCTACGATATGTTTTTATCTGCCAAAATATATGCATGGCATATTCTCTGGATTTACTGAGGATATCTATGTATGCCTATATTCATGGTATTTTAAATATTCATGGCATATTCAAATTTTTTTTGTAATGCGGTACCGCATCGTTTAGAAAATAAAACCCATACTTAAATACAAAATAAATTTTATTTGAAAAATAAAGCAAATTTTCAAAAAATAAAAACAATACGTACATACAAAAAACTGAAAATTTTATTTTTTTTGCTGAGGTTCTTCACGTACTTTTCTCCTAAAAAAATGATATATAAGATATGTATTATATATGAGATTTTGATGCTTTTAATAATAAGTGTTAGAATTGAGATGAAAATATCAGTCAAATAGAAATATTTCAAAATCTTGAGACAAACATTACAGTAATACTTCTATAGTATCTTTAGGTCACTTTATTTATAGTATTTGCTTCCTCCACATTTTCCGTTGGCATTTGCGTACTGTGGTTTTTCCTACATATCTTGAAAAAACAAAAATAGGATTACATAGTGCCTTGTCTGCAATTTTATTTCAAATAGTCTATATTTTGATTTCCTCTAAAAACTTTTATAATGATCAGTTACTTTATTACTAACAATAGGTAATTCATTAGCCTTAGATGTCTTTGAACTAATAATATCCTTTACAAAGAGAGAAATTGAAATAAACTCAGATTCTTGAATTTTACATGTTTTTTTTCTGGTGAAAAGAATAATGATATTTCCTCGGAAGATTCAGTAAGAAGCTTACATTTCACATTCATCTGAAGCTGATCTGAAGCTAATGCTCTATCATTATTTGAGATCAAAAGAGACTCGTCTACCAATTGATTTACACTTCTTATAAAATATATATTCATATTTATAATTTTAAACACCTAACTGATACTACAGGACCATATATTATAATTAATCAGACTTACCCCTTAGGTGGGTATATCGTAAGACTTACCTGTAAACAAACGAAAACTCCATCACATCTCTCGCAAATCTGACAATGTTTGGTTATGTGTTATATTCTTCTTCTTTTTTATTAGTAGCCTTCACCGTTTAGAGTATTTAGCCAGGGTATCATGGATAAAAAATATTACGTAATTAGTAATTTATACATACCTATGAGATTATTGAATTGGTATATTATGTAAAAAAAAGATTACAAAATCCAATATTATTATATTAAATAAATACGATTCACATTGAGAAATTATGAAAAAAGTCCATCCATGGAGACACTATATTGTTCTTTAGGCGAGTTCGGATAGTCAGGGGCTGGAGCGGGACAAAAGCGGACTTTTTTAGGGTGCTTTTAAATGACATTTAAGCGTGTTAAACTATCACTAATCGAACTAAACGGAACGCTAAGAGGGTCGTTTGGAGTAAAAAGTGTTAAAGGAGTTAAAGGAACGTAGCAGACCGAACGCAATGTTCGTGTAATGTAATACAGAGAGGCTGAAATTGAGGTTTTAGTAAAATCTCAATCGAGACATGAAAATTTCAAATAAAACAAAATATTTATATAAATTTATTATTAAAATAATCTTGAAATAAGTACCAATATCACAAACGCAATTACACATGAGCTATAGTAGAACCTTCCTATAAAGCACTGAACAATTGGACAAAATTAGCTAAATAGTATAATAAGGTACCAATATTGCAAAGGTCCACTAAAATCTTAAATGATGAACGATTGTACAAAAGTATATTTATATAAAGTATGTTTTAAAGGTTCACAAGATTTTTACCAAGATGGCAATTGTACAATGCTAAAGCTAGATCGGTGAATAATAACAGGCGACTGCAACAATGACTAGGTACATATTATACTGATTTCTTACCTGTAGACGCAGAGATATATCATCTTTTTAAGTCAAGCCTTTTAACTTTTTTTTGTATAAATATGTACCTATATTTTTATTTTGTTAGTTTATTATTTATGCGAAGGTGATAAATATTCTTTTCTTGTAATCATATGTGGCTTGGAAATATTTTTATTTATGCTATAATGTAACAAAGTTTCTATTTCAAACGGTTCAAAAGTTATATTATTTTTAATGAACAAACATTTTTTGCGTGTTATTTAAAGGGGAAATTTCAAATTGAGCTAACAATTTTTCTCAATGGGAGATTTTGTTTTTTCATCATAGAGACCCTTTTAAGACCATAAATTCGATAGATCAGTCATTTTGGCTTATCCTAAATTGACCAAACTATCTTCAGAGTAGATTAGAGACTACTCGAGCTGATTACTTCTGCCTATGATGGCTTGCCTCGGTATATTTAAAATTTATATTGTTTGAATGTTGCATTTGGCGAGGTATTTTTGAATTGTTACCCTACTAATTATAATGGAAACTATTTTTGATATCAGTAATGGTTTGTTTATTTGTAGTTAGTTTGAACTACCTACAATACTTTTATATTCTATTTTAATTAACTCTATGGTTCATATGCTCGAAGTATGGTCCTAACTATAACTACTTCGAAAAAAATGAGTAATATAAAAAATATATTATCGTAAAGCAGCCCTGTAACATTATAATGATCCTTAAAGCTATCAGAAATATCATAACAATTAAATACTTGATAGTATTCCATAAGAGTAGGTATATTATTTACTAGGATTATTAATATTTTATAGTGTTTACAACATATTTTGAAACAAAATAAGCAATTTTTTTTATGATGATAGTCACACGGTAATTTTACGCTAGATTTACAACTGGTAACAGGTTTAGGGTTTGCGTGTTTTATTAAAAAACAAAAAACATATATCTACAAGCTGATATTGTTAAAAGAATAATTGAAATTTATGCGATTTTTTGCTACTATCTGAGACTACTTTACATTTAGACAAGTTCAGCTGCATGTAATAATCGAAGCACCAATTGACTAATGGGGTTTCTCTAATACACGCGGCACACGAGCTAATACAATCAGCTGTTGCTGATTGATCAAAAGACAGGCTTCTAACTGTGTTTCCGCCTCAATAAACAAACTAAGACCAACATACGAACCTTGAAAAATTGTGAACTGTATTAAATTATGTTGGAAATACCTGCGCGATCCGTAGGGATGGAAAGATTAGTGCTTGGGTGAAAACATCACTTTATAATTACATACTTTATTTTAAAACACTATTGAAACTATGTTAATTTTATTACGTGGTTCATTTACAAACTACATACTTTTTCACTATATACAGAGGTTTTTTAGAAAATTTGTTACTTAGGCATTGAAGCCATCTTTTGCACCGCAGAACGATATTTTGTGTTTGAGAGGTACTGAAGCTATGTCGGGAGAGTAGTTGTTTAGCCAGGTTTAGAGTGAAGCTTGACGTTGGCCAATTAGGAAGTGGCTATCGCCATTGTCTTTGACCAATGAGGACGATTGCCAGGTGTGGATGACCAATGAGAAGTGGACAAGAAGAGAATGACGCCTGTGACGTAGCTATTAGACGCTATTCGCGATTCAAATTAATTTTCGCGCGCTTGTCATTTGTCACCTATAAGTAGGATGTTTGTTTATTTACATGTGTTTCTTTTGGGCGGATTTTGTATTTGTGATTTTTTTAAACTGTTTTTGGATAATATTCTCATTGTAATAGTGTTTTTGAGTTTCATTTAGTGTTAATTTAAGTTTAAGCTCGTACTTTCGTCATAAATATAATATTTATCATGTGTATGACTTAATTTGTTGGAAATATTCACCTATTGGTTGCTACAAGAACATCTAGAAATATGTATTTACTAAACCCAGGGCATGTTTTATAATGTGGTTTAAAGGACCTTTTAGGTACCAAACGTTTATTATTAATAAACTTATTTAAAAATTTTACTAGACTTATTCTTATATTATGAAGTGAATTATGTAGTATTTTGTATACATGTAAATGGTAATAAAACAGTCACAAATCAGATTACAGTTTGATTCTAAACAAAGTTTTGCAAAATTTCAATATTATAAATTTGTAGATATCTATTTATCGTCAAAAACAAAATTTTACGACTTGCACTTGGAAAATAATGAATACTTCAGTTTTGATTTTGACATTAACACCATATAGATTGCAATTTGCTGGGGACTTTTTCGCAGATTTCATTTTTAATATAAACACTATCACATACTATAAGAAATAAACAAATTTAAAGCTAAAAAGTAAGAAACAAATTAAAATGTAAACAATGAACACGAACGCCAATGTTGCCAAATGATGAACTGAGTTTAAAACAAAATTAATAAATGAACTGAAATTTAACAAAAAAATCAATATAATAAATCGGTTTTATAAAAAAAATTCTTAAATAAATATAGAGTATGATTACATATTACTATACACAAATTTTGATTTTTAATAAATGGTCTTATCCACTTCTTCAAGAGTTAAAATCCGACGACGTAGCGAAATTTTGTTACTTCTGCCAACACTGAACCTTATCCTACTTATAGGGACTTTCTACAAATTTCCTCCAGAGGGCGTATCATTTAACTTGAATCGCAAATAGCGTTCTTATCGGCAAAGGCAGTGCCGCAGAGATGCAGGGTTGCCAATCTGTGAGTAATTCCTCACATTTGTGAGTAATTTACTAGTCTGTGAGTAATTTTGTGAGTAAAGGGCAATTGTGAGTAATATGTGAGTAATCGGGAAGTCAGCGTGGGTATATTCATGGTAGTTAGGCAAAATCCTGATCAGATAATTTATTAAAACCATGTTCTTTTTAAAAATTTTAATATAAGCCGTATTTTACCTCCCTATCACTTTTAGCAGTCATTACAATTTTATAGTTTTAAAATTGCAACGTCCTCTATTGCTTGGTCAATGTAATAGAGTAAAAGTAATTTTGATATTTTACAACACTAGGTGTCGTTTCGATAGTGAGAGTCCCATTGGGACTGTCCCAACCGTCGATTAATATCTTTTTTTTTGTTCATTTTAAAAGTATATTTTTTTATTAATAGATTTTTTTTAAGTATTAGAATTAATGATTTATTATGATTTGGTCCGTTAATAAAGAAGCTACTCTGATTCTCCAATCCTTTTTATCTGTGTTTTTTGTTCAGCTGATGACAAAGATGTTTTATATACAGGGTGATTCATAACTATTGGGACATAGGCTAAGGGCAGGTTATTTGTATCAAAATATGGCGATAGGGCCAAATATAACTTAATAAAATATTGCTGTGGAATAAGATACAGGGCGTTAAATAATAATAATAGTAATAATAATAAACTATAATCTAACAGCAAATTATTTGACACTGCAAAGCAAACTTTTCATAAATGAAATATTTTGTGAATTGTTCAATTGCGTTTTTCTCTAAAACGGGTGAAATTTTCTAATCAAAAATACTAAAAAGTTTCGTAAAAAAAGTTACCACTTAATTTCATCATCAGGATTCATTCACGTGGCGCCTCCTGTAACAAAATATGAAATAATATATAAAATATTATTCCTTGTCGAAAAATATGCCTTTGTGCCAATTTTGATATCAATTCATAAATATACAGTGACATCAGAAAAAAACAAATTCCACAGCAATATTTTATTAGGGCCGATTCCACCGTTGCCTTAAACGAAGTTTAAAATGACATTTTTACATTAAACAATGTCATTTTAATCTCCGTTTAACACAACGGTGGAATCGGCCCTTAGTGAATTAGTGAATGCACAGAAAAAAAGTGCATCTGTTTTGACTCTTGTATGTTCTGAAAATTTATCTTTTAATGTTTGGCAAGATTGCACAGTAGTAAAATAAATTCAAACCAAAGTGCAAGAGTACAAAATATAAGATTTATATAAAAAAACTAGTAATATTAATATTTTGAAGTTGTGAGTAATTGTGAGTAATCCGGAAAAGTTTTTGAGAGTAAATCGGTAAAGACCGGTTGGCATGTTGGCAACCCTGCAGAGATGTCATCAGGAGTAAAAGGTAGTGCGGCTTGCACAGACGTCTCTAGGAATAATAAATAATTGAGAATGAAAGCTTAGCGCAATGTTGGATATAATTCAACAAACAGTATCAGAAGATATCACTTAAAATAAATCAGTTCTTGTGACAAAATCTTCTATAGATACTTGTGACTTGTGATACATTTTGAAATACATCTACATAACCTTTGAGTCTTCCTGTCAAAAAGGCTTATGTTAGAAAAATACCTATTAACAAGGAGAAGATGAATGATCTTGTCAAACTAAAGCAGTATCTCCCGGAATGAGAAGACGTACTTGAATTTTATAAAGATAACTATAACTGGCCGACTGTTGATAAAGATAAGGATTTAGATGAAATTTTAAATGAAATAAAAATATTGTTAAACATATTATTTCATTAAAATATGGAGTCATGATTTTTTAAAAAAATATATTGGACTCTGTAAATAAAAAGGACAAGTTGTTTTGATACCATCAAATAGTAAACCAATACTAAACCAGTCTCGAAATTTTAGAAAAAAAATCAATGTTTTGTCTTACACACAGACGATTTAAAAAAGTTTTTTTAATATCCCAAACTTTTACTTTTCTGACTTATGCTGTTTCTCAAATGACCGATTCAATTATGAATTACATTTAAAGCATTTTGTAGTAAAAAACAGTCTTCGACTTGATTTCAAATTATAAATATGGTATCAACAGATAAGTTAATATATCGTTTATAAAAATAAGGGTTCCAAGGTGGATCCTTGAGGAACCTCCAATATTAAAAATATACCTATTATACCTCACGCCTCCATATTCCATAAACTGATACCGATTTAGCAGTTATGACTTCTTTAACTTCAAAAGAGAATTCGAAACACCAACAGATTTGATATTCGAGTCAAGTGTGTTTGACAAAAAACCGTGCTGAAAGTTGGAAATTAATGGTTTCATTGAATTATCGTTTTCGTCAATTATCATCTCTAAACTTTCCCAAAGTTACAGAGTCAGGTTATGGGCTTATAGCATTGTTTAAAGTTAAACAATGCTTGTAGTAATTATAGTAGAACGGTCACCGGATTTATGAATTGAACAAATTTCGGCGGTTTTCTATACGTCAATATAAGTATATTAAATCTAGGTTGTATTTATCGGGACGGTGGTGTAGCGGTCTAACGCGCTTATATTCATTTATAGGCAAGTTTATGAGTCAGAGACTGCTGGGCTTCGCGTCCCAGACCGGACCATGTGGATTTTTAATTAAATTGCATGGTTCGGTTTAGGATTTGATGTGTGCCGTATTAATAGAAATTCAATTTCTGTTGATATGACATGCAGATTATAAAATCGCCATGCATTACCGTCTCGATGATGGTAGGTGAGGTTTTCCGGGTTTCCCTCACCTGTAAGTCAAATGGCACCATCAATCATCTCTAAGTCGCCCCGGAGCGCCACGGCAAATAATAATAATAATAGCCGTCCCTTTCCCCGCACAAGCTCAGCTTTTGGGGTTAAAATTCACTCGTAAGGGGGTGAATTAGGGAGAGTATTATTATTATTATTATTCGTTTCACCACGTTTCAATAGGTATGTATCTCCGATCATCTTCAGTATGTTTGATGTTTGTGCAAACCTAGAGTCCAGTTCCGCCTTGAACCATGTTCTTGCAAATAATTGCCTCTGTCATAAATTCAAACCGCAATTTAGAAAATGTTTTTACAATAATAAAAATGTTCCATTAAATAAAATATTGCGTGTATTTTTGAAGACCGTGATAGTGCACGTAATTATAATATGTAAACTAGTTACAATAATTTCTACTTAGTTTTTTATTGCAAATTCGTAATTATTAGACATATTTCGCTCATTAAAACATTTGATCCGGTTTACTTTCTACTTTCTGATAAATTCATTTTTTCTTGGATCATCATTCCTATACCTAATAATATTAAATTTGTTATGCCATTAGCGAATGTGTGCATTTTTAGGTGAGTCTACCTTTGTGTTTTAATTAATAGTTGAAATGAATAGTTCATTTAATCATATGTGGTGGTGCAGTTGAAAAAGTATAAATACAAAAGGTAAGGGTTGAAATTATAATATATTTACAAATTGTCAACAGCTACAAACATTAGTCTGTTTATTTATGAAAAAGATATTAACCATGTACCTATAAGTGATGTCCCCATTTCTCGGCTTTTATTTGATTCACGTAATTCCAATTTCTTCTTCGTGAAAATCAAAATTATTTTGAATAGCTCTGTAATTTTACAAATACAAAAAGAAATTTAAAAAACCGATTCAAAAATCGTGCAGATGCCATTAAAAATTGAATTTGCTGATTATATCATAGATCACATCATCATATCTTGACCAGATGTACATGGGACCACCCCTTAGGTATCCCCTTTCTAACAAAAAGAGAATGATAGAAATCGGACAACGTGCTAAAGAATTATCGCTGAAAATTTATAAAAAAGATATTCAGACGAATTGAGGACCTCTTCTTTTTTTTTTGAAGTCAGTTAAAAATTATCAATATACAATAATATATTATGAGAGAAAAATATCAAATCTACTTGATAAAAACACCATCGGCTCAAGACACTACTAGTAAAAACCAAATTAAAAAAAAAACTGGTACAACAAACCAGCAAAAGTCATCAAAAAATACAGGAGCTCTCTAGAAATTTTACTCCAAATCAGATACCACATATGAGATATATAACAGTAACAAGAAAAAATTCAGCAAAAAAAAATTTAGTGATATAAGTTTTAAATTAGTAATTTTTATTATATATTATTTAACAGTTTATGCCTTATCTAATTATTAAATAAATTTTGCATATGAAAATGTGTATAAATTATATATAAGTTCGAGATTAATTTTGTAATTATGGAAGAGTATATTACAAATTAAAAAACTAAACCAATTGATACAACAGTAATCAAAAAGGCAGAAGATTGTAAAGTACATATTAAATAGACTAATTTAAAAATTAAATAACAATTTGATGGTACAAAAAGCATCGCTATTTTCCATCCCATTATATTATTCTGGTAAGATCCGCATTTATTTCATATTTAAACTATTATTTTCTCTATCGCACTTTAACTTACAATAAATAGGTAACTATTGAATTGAAAATCGAATAAATAAAATAATTTAAATTACTTAAACTGAAAATGATTTATTTGACAAGGTGAGAGAAAAAATTATTTTTCCTACGACCACTTAGGAAAGTGACACATATCACACTATATGTATAATATAATAATAATAATAATAATAATAATACTCTCCCTAATTCACCCCCTTACGAGTGAATTTCAACCCCTGAAGTCGACTGAACGACTTGTGTAGGGGAAGGGACGGCTATTATTATTATTTGCCGTGGCGCTCCGGGGCGACTTAAAGATGATTGATGGTGCCATTTGACTTACAGGTGAGGAAAACCCGGAAAACCTCACCCACCATCATCGAGACGGTAATGTATGGCGAATTTTTTTAATCTGCATGTCATATCAACAGAAATTGAATTTCTATTAATACGCCACACATCAAATCCTAAACCGAACCATGCAATTTAATTAAAAATCCACATGGTCTGGTCTGGGATTCGAAACCCAGCAGTCTCAGACTCATAAACTTGCCTATAAATGAATATAAGCGCGATAGACCGCTACAACACCGTCCTATGGAAAGTGCCCTATATCACACGTGTATGAATAAGAATTTACTTTCCACCCGTGTACGAATATGCTACTTTCCGTAACAGCTGTCACAAAATGTCAAACACATCATTTCTATTTTGATCTATGTAATGTCCATATTAATACTAAAATCGATATGATTGTTAAATTATTGAAATTGTTTTAAATTAGATCCTAGATATTTATCTTTAACAATTATTATTAAAATAATTTTAAAATAACTAAGATATGTTTGCTCTTTATTCTGGTTAAACACATAACAGATTAGATCATTCAATTAACGCAAGGCCTATTAGCTCAGATGGTTAGAGCGTCAAACTTATCAACTTTGCCATTTGAGACCTGGCGAACGACCGCGTTCAAATCCTGGCGGGGCCAGAATTATTTTTGTTTTTTTTTATTTTATTTTTTTTTTGTTTAGAAAATATGAAAATTAAATAAATACGATTATTGTTGATTATTTTTTTAATTACATTTTAATTATTATAATAATAACCTGGTTTGATTTAACTAAGCCTTCTTCTTCGTCCAGCTTTTTTAAATTTTGTCAAACTTGTAGGGGAAGAAACACATTTGCTATCCTGTCAACAATTTTAGTTTTAAGGTCCTTCTGAGGGGGTGGGTGGCTCAGTGGTTAGAGCCTCTGCCTGTGGATCCAAGGGTCCCAGGTTCGAATCCCACCGTTGGCCGGAATTTTTTCATTTAATTTAATTATTTAAAATTAATTCTGATGCCTTGGTAGGATTCCCCACTCGACCATTCACTGTTGGGTTCTAATTAACAGTGCTGTTCCTAAACAGTAACAAAGCCTACACAGAACACGAGGCGAAATAACCTTAGCAGTTGAAGCCGATGACACACAAAAAAAAGGTCCTTCTAAATTATACTTGTTTCCAACATGGAAGTATCCTGTCCAAGATCCGGTTTCAGGATTTTCAAAATAAGTCGGAATTTTTTCATTAGACGCAAAATACGATTTTAATGCAGGAAATATTTCTATGGCGTAGCACTGTAATCCAAAAGTTTTTTATACTTTGTGTCTACAAAATTACAAAATTCTTTTAATTCACTGATGCGCACAGTATAAATGTAAAAATAGGAGTAAATGTTGGTTTAACGTTTTAAAACTAGTTTTCGTGTAGGTATTGGTTTTCTTTGATGACTAACCAGGACTTATTCCCATTGGCGGCGGAAGAGGGGGCCTGGGGGGTGCTTAGTCCCCTCCATGGCGATGCTTAGCCCCCCATGGTACTAAGATCGAATCAGCTCATCAGATTTTGAGTTCACTTTACTCTAGCAAAGTATACCGATCAGCAAAAAGAAAAATATGGTTTTAATTTTTTTTTAAATGCAAATTAGTGTTCATTCCTTTTATCACTTTTACACTGCCGAACCGAGCCTGATAGTGATGGGCGATATTACACAAACTGTTACTTATTCATTGATACTAAAAAGTAGCAGGTAAGGCAGGTATGTTACTAAAGTCGTTACCAAATTGTGACTGTACAAAAAAAGAAATACCTTAGCCACGACATTCAAAACGAAATAATTTGTGTATCATCAGATATAATAATTTTAAAAAGAAAAATAAATGAAATTCGTTAATGGTTGCTACAAAAGTGAACAGTTGTAGTCCAATATGCCAAAGGTATGGACATAGAAAAATGGTTTTTGGGATTTATTGATTGTTCTTCGTGTCGAGATGCTGCTGGTTTAGAAAATTTAATCAAGGGTTTTCTGCAAGCCTTGAAATTTAAAGTCCCGATGGTTGCTCAATCGTATGATGGTGCCAGTGTTATGGTTGAAAAAAATTTTGTGTCGAAACAACGACTAGACGGAGCTAGATGGAGCTGTCGTTTCCAAAATTGTTACAATCTAATTAAAAAGTATAATGTTCTTGTGTAACATAAGAAAAAACGTGACATCCATACACAGAAAAATGCGTCCTTTTTGAAGGTTTTATCATTTAAAAAAAATGA
This sequence comes from Psylliodes chrysocephalus, assembly GCA_927349885.1. NCBI lineage: Eukaryota > Metazoa > Arthropoda > Insecta > Coleoptera > Chrysomelidae > Psylliodes > Psylliodes chrysocephalus. Next base: position 88,851,381 of record OV651815.1, read on the forward strand.
TAATGACGTGATAACTCAAACAGTGATAGCGTCATCAAAAATATGAGTAGACTAAAAAATGCGCAACTGAAAAAGAAAATCAACGTGTCTGAGCTTTTTTTTCCCAATGGCCATATCAAGCTTTTAACTAATTTGTTCCAACCTTTACGTGATCACTATACAGGGTGTTAAAAAAAAAGTGTCACAAAATGAAGTGGTGAATAGTATGACCCAAAATAAGCAGAAAAGTCTTAATAAATATATGACCGCAAATTAACGGTTTCGGAGATACGGACCATTTTGTGTTTATAACAATTTTTATTATTATAAAAAAACAATGATATTTATAAACAATCAATAACAACATAGAGTTAAATGAGATGTTCAAATACTGACGTAGCGCTTCCCTCGCATTGCCATTTGCACGACCGTACATAAAATGCATGTCAGCTAATTCAATATTAGTGTAAACAGGCATAACGAAAATTTATAAAATTATTCACCCACAACAAAATAATAACTGCAAATAGTATCTATGAAAAAACATCGGTAGACTCCGATAAGAAAAGCAAGTTTTTGAGAATGAAAAAAGATAATCAAAAAATGATACAAAACACAAAACACTCCGTATCTCTGAAACCATTCATTTGCGGACATATGTTTATTAAGACTTTTCTGCATATTTTGGCCCATACTACCCCCCGTTTTATTTTGTGACACTTTTTTTTTAACACCCTGTATAATGAATTTAAAATATTATTTTGATTTCCACATCCAATCGGGTGATATAAACATTGATTTATTTAGTGAACAAAATGAAGACATCGAATACTTGAATATTCTAATTGAAGATGATTACAAATCACTTATTATCATACTAGGGTGCAAGATAATTCCAAAATTTGTATCGAACATATTTTTTTATTAGATAAAACAAATGAAAACAATGTATGTTCCTATCGTAATGGAAACGTCTGTTACTTACTGATTACTTTACAACCATGACCATGGCCCAAATTGGTACCCCTGAAAAAGAAAAGCTATATTAATTTTACTTACATAAATTTTTAAATTCGGATCAATATTAAAAATTTTGTGTACTCGAAAGTAAACCTATATAATACTGAGTACTGTGTGAAGAGTATAATAATTTTAATATTCTATACATTTTTTTTTTCAAATTCAAACGAAGGTTTTACTCAAGGAGGAAGGGTTCGTTCTGCGTGGTTTTGTTGTCTGAATGAAAATTTTGATTTTGAAGGCGATAATTTGAAAAGAACATTTTTTTTTAATTTTAATCAAATTTAAATGGCTTTTTAAATCGTTTAATTACAAAGAATAAATTACGATAAAATTTCAATTAGAAATTATTAAGGTATACTCGTGCTCATTAAAAGGCAATAATTTTATCAAAACACTATTCGTGACATCTTGATTTAATTTTTTTAATAGATTTATTTAATTAGAAAGTTTTTAATAACCGATTCATTAGATACTGATGGAAGATGTAAATTTAAAATTTTCTATTTCGAAGAAGAGTTTAAAGTAGATCTTAAAGGGAAAATGGTTTAAATTATTAAAAAACTTAATTTTGACATAATCAATAATTATTTTAGTACTATATCGGCAACTGGAATAATTAATTTCATCATTCCGTGTGAATATACATAATTTTAATTTTTAAATTCGAAATAAAATGTTTACGTCATAAGAGGTATAACTTGAATAAATATTAGTCTTATAAAATAGTTAAAGGAACCAACATTCTCGCACACAAGTATCAAAGTTCTATAGTCTGAAAATTTGAAGGTTGACGCTAAACATTAATTTTTCTTAAAAAAAATTGTATATTCTCAGATTATAAGGAAGCCTGTTTTCTCTTCTACCTAATTATACAGGTTGTTCCAATGTGGACAAAAAACGTACCATCGGATGGACATTTTTAAAAGTTGTTGAAAATTTGATGAAAAGTATTTTGGTACAGACAGTTTTAAATTTGGATCGATATTAAAAATGTTGGTTTCTCGAAATTAAACCTATAATATTCATCACAGAGTAGTGTGTGAAGAGTATAATAAGAAGTTTCAATGTGCAATGAAAATTGTTCTCCTTTACATACACAAAAATATGAGATATTTCACAACTCATAATCGAGTGACATTGAATAGCCAAGTGTTTTAATTTGAAAAATACTGTAGAATGATAATTATTTGTTTACCGCATTTACAGTTTTTTTTATAATTAACTGTAAATTATTATGATAAATATAACATAATGTACCTGAATTAAGAAATAGAGAGAAACTTCAGAAGTAGGGTAAGGTGGGGCAGGTTCGGACACGTTTTTTTTTTAAACATTAATATTTCAAAGTTAAGAGAACATTTTGGACCTAATTCAGGTGCTACGGATACCTTAGTGTATTTCCAATATTTTGGCATTATCTCAAGCAAAAAAATGCAGTGGTTTCCGTTCATTTACATTTTTCCGAAAAAGATGTATTTGTCCGAATCTGCTCCATAGTGGGGCAGATTCGGACAAGTAGTGAGGTACATTCGGACAAGTCTAACAAAATTCAGAACTTATTTATTTTTAAGAGGAATAAAAGACTGTATATTAGAAAAAGTTTATTGAACGTTATAACCATCAAAATTGACATTAAATTTGAAGAGCGAACACATCCTGGAAGTTCCAGGTGCTGTCTCGGGATTAGGTATTTTCGATACTATATCTTTTCTGTAAACAATCGAAATATCTGGAAAGCGGAAACACCTTTTATACTTTCTCAAAAAATTTAAGATGAAAGATTTATCATCATTGCAAGATTCCACTCTGCCAATGTAATGAAGTGTCCTTTTGTTGGTCGGGTATTTGACAAGCAAATAATCATTACGATGGATTACGTCATCATCCAATAGCATGAGCACATCGTCATTGTCTTGAAACTCGTCCAGAGAATCGGACAGATCGTCAAAAAATTTGTCTCATGAACAACAATCTGTGGTAAATCCACATCAAAATCTGAAGAGTCACTTTTTAGTTTTTCAACTTCTTCTTTGATGCCTTCCCTTTGCATTTCTCTTCAACTTTTAGTTTTTTTTTCTTCACTTCACATTCGCTTTGTAATACTTTTTTTTCGTGTTTTTTTTTCTCATTGTTTCCAATTCTTGAATTATTTCCTTCTCCGGATTTACCTAGTCGAGTCCATTTGTTTTTCTGGGGGCTGCCTTTGGTAATGGTCTAATATTGTCGACGGATAATATTTTAATTTTCTGTTTTGTAACGACTCCATGAAATCGTCATCATTAAAAATCATGGAATTAATAGGCCACAAGTCAGTACTGGAGTAGCTGCTTATAATGTTTTTAGGTGTAAAACTTTGCAAATAAGGATCTGCAGTGAGTTTAGCGATGTCATAAATTCCAATTGGTCTTCCAGGATTTGAAATAATAAAGTCGGTAAAGGCAGCCTTACATCTGTTCTTAAATGGCCCGTAAATGCCCCTGTCAAGGGGTTGCATCTTGTGGGTGCAATGGGGTGGAAATGATAGTAGGACTATACCATTCTCACGAGAATAGTCTATGGCCCCGAGTAATGTATGTGTTTCGTGGTTATTGAACAACAAAAGAATTGAATTTGCATGAATACAACCAGTATGTTTTTAAATATGCTCCAATAACTGGAGAAAAATTTTTGAAGACTTCTCGGCAAAGCCCCAGGAACTGAACCATACATGCTCTTTCATACGTACACGAGGGAATACATATGCTGGAGGAATTGTATTTCCCACAGCAGAAATGAAGCAACACATTTTAACTAATACGTCCCCTTCAGCTGAAACGCACTGGTCCTCTTTTTGTCCCTTTTTCGGCAATAACTTTAGGAGCCTGAAGAATGGTTGTGACTCCAGTTTCGTCGGTATTCTAAATGCGATTGGGGGAAAATTATATTTTGCTTAAACTTCTGTATAATTCTTAAAAAACGAAGCAACATTGACTTTGTTGAAAGCTGCTGCTCGTGCAATGTTAGTATTTTCTGACTTGCGGTAGGAAGGTCTCGGGTGACGTTCATGAATGATCGCATCCACTCCATCCCAGCCATATTATTTTCGTTCCAAGTATCTGGAATTTTCTTGCCCAACTTACTTGCATATTCATATGCCAACTGCCGCGTAGACCTGTAAATCAGCCCATAAAATATAAACTATAAATAGGATAAAACTTACCTCACTGGGGTGTTCGAGCCGAGAAAGCTATTGAAATTTTTAAGAACAACTCTATGAATTTTCTCAAATAAATAGTTCCTGAATAATCAAAGTTGCTCAAAATTTACGTACCATAGAACTACTAGTGTAGAAGGATATTCTCAATATAGCAAGTGTCATAGCACTATAAGACGGTAAATTTGACTTGTCCGGAGGTGCCCCATGTCCGAACCTGCCCCACCTTACCCTATAGATGGAATTATACATATACAAGGTGTGTCCACGCAGTTGAATAATTCGACAAAAATCATCTATTCAGGGTGAATTTTTTAACTGAAATGTATTGCTATATCTTTTTTTTTACAGCCACATGGATATTAGCTTATCTACGAATATATTTCATATCCATTCTAGGCAGTGAGAACAAATGAAATCCACCTATCGCAGTTCATATTTTGGACATCCAACTACTATTATTTTAAAAATTTTAAATAAGTGACAATTCTTTCAAACTAATTGTCAGTATATATTTTTTAGTTATTGAGATTAAATATATATTAAAATGAGTTATTTTTGTGTAGAATCGATAAATAACTTTATTTTTATTTGATCCACATTTTGAAAAAATCTTAAATTTGAAATATAAAAAGTGAAATGGGCGGGTTCAAATCTGGGAGGGAGGACTAATTAATTTAAATCTTTTTTATCTTAATAATCTAAAATAATATTTACAATTTTTATATTTTCGTTAGTGGGTCGTAAAAAAAATATACTGAACAACTAGAGTAAATTATCCGTATCGGCCATCATATCCACTCTTGTTGCACAAACTACTATTAAACCGTTTGGTAAAATAGCATTTTAAAGTATAACTTCATCCCAAATGAGTTATTATTACCTATGTATTTCTTTAGGCGTTCTTCTATTGTGTATTATTTTTTTAATATTATGAGTAAAATAAGTGCACATTTTAAATAAAAAATCTGCCCATATTTAGTTATCGTTTCTTATATTTTAATGCAACCATCTAAAATAAAATAAAAAAAATTTGGCTGTTAGGAAGTATATGGGGTTCTAATTTTATGAATGTTACGTTAGCCATGTACTTTGCACTTTAGCCGCCTGATGACTTTCAAATTGGTCAAATACACGAGTAATCACAATAATAAAATAAAATTAAAATACTCGTAGGAATATCATCAACGGTTAATTGCTTTGATTCAAATTACACTAATGTGACTTTTTACATAAATTACGGAGTAAAAATCAAATTACGGCATCAAGTATTTTTTGTTTGTCAAAATTGCATCATACTGGGGCGGAGGAATACATTTTTGCCAGGACGAGGAAAAAGTAGGAAGTTGTTAGAAAAATATAAATGTAAACGGATTTATAATATGTGGAATACATAAATAGACCCATAATAACATAAATTGACATAAAATCTACCCGGCATCAAAAATTCGGTACATAAAAGCGTTTTAATATCACGAATTGTAACTATATTATATGCTTTCTATACCACCATTGGTAATAGTTTACATTCCAAACGATAAAATTGCTATTGAATATATTACAAACAAATAATATCATAATAATTTATTACTGATAAATAAGAAATAAAAAAAAATCAATGTTTTAAAACAGTCTTAAGTAACACTGATCTTTTACAAAACAAAATCCGATTCACTATTTTATTTGATCTTAATTTGCCGTCAAAAACATACATTTATTTTATAAACTTGGAACTTTTTGGTTTTTATGGATGTTTTGTACCTATAACAGTTTACAATATAATTTTAAAATATATTAGTTATTTTAAAAAGTGTTATTTTGTTGTTTATATAACCATTATAAGTAGATTTGTGCTAAGAGCGTACTCTGAGAGAGGACACTGGTTAATCATGCGACTACAGTCCTCTTTATCCTTTTTTATTATTCTCTAGTGGTACTGCGTGCCCCCAATTGGATAGCACGTATCATTTTGGTGCTTAATTTGAAAATCGCCAATGGGTTAACAGTACCAATTCTTATACGGAATCCTAAACAAAGCTGTAATGGAAGGAGAACATGCTCCAACCAAATAAATTTACTTTTGCTTACAAGTTTACTTATTTCTACAAACTCCTAGCCTCCATATGCTTCTCCCTCTGTACTTTTTCATCCATGCTCCTGACAGTGGGTATAGTCAATGAATTGAAAAACTGTAGTGTGACAACCTGAAATTAATAACCGATCCATTCTCGGTATTGTTTCAGGCTCTATATAGTTCACCCACAGTACGTAGAAAAGTCATACAGCGTACTCATACAAGAGAGGGAAACGAATGGAGCAAGGGGACTACGCACTATATCCAGACGGCTCCTGAAGTTGATTTATTAATAAAGAGAATTGAGAGCGAAATAATTGTTTGATCTTCCTCTTGCTGACAAAAAAACACCTTTTTGAATAGCATGGCCTGAACCCTGTAAAGGAACCAAATCTGAATTCTTGGGACTAGATCCATTCCTTTGGCGGTATTAGCCAAAGTAGTAGTTGTTTTCCGAAGGGAAACGATCGCTAATATTTTGTGTGGCATATGGCTTTGCGGTTTATTTATTTTATTTTACGTCTTGATCACATTTGAGTTGAAATTATTTCCCTTTTTTAAAAAGGGACATATTATGGAATCACCTTGGTGTCTGTCTAGAGACTATTTGACGTAAATTATTGAAATTTGAAACAGTTTTGTAGTAAGTGTAGTAACAAAAATAGTACAGACGTTAATTGAAAAAGTAGATTTTTTTGTTCTAAGGGTCAGTTTTAGGGATTTAACTGTATTTTTAGGAAATGCTGTTGATTTCAGTAGAAACACATCATGCGAATTGAGATTACGAATCGTAGGTTTATCTAATAATATTACTCCGTATTGCTGGTAGTATAGCCACTACCCAAATTTATTTACTATTCCTCCCAAATGTAGGCAACTTACAAAACGTTATTCTGTATTTTGTCAACAGTAATGTTGCCTATACACAAAATAATATGGACTATTAAGTATAATTTATAACCAGCGTAACGTAACTTAACTTAACGCCGTAGAAACTTAACCTAAGATATAAAAATAAAGTCTATTTATAAATGTCCGTAACGTAAGAGTAGAGCATGCGTGTTGATTTCAGAGATTATCAAATTATTGACAACCTTATGAAATAAACAAGTGTAAACTATGTACTTAACCTCTAAATAAAACTTATAAATTATGATTTTGCTATATAGAAAGAATATATTAACTACTTTAAAAGCAATAATATAAAAATATAATAAAACAAAATAGTTTACCGAAGATGTTGATTGTTTTTGAGCAATAATGAGAATTTAATCTTTCCTAGCAAAAAAGTTTTGTCTTATTTCAGTTCTAGACTTGATGTTTATAGGTATATGCAGCTACACTCATATCTCATAGATAGTTTATCCCCAATAACATAAACACAAATCATTCATGATAATGTATGTCCATCAAAAAGGAGAATGATAGTTTACAAATGGTATTTTTCTATTTATTTATAAAAAAAAAATAAAAAGAATAATTGACAGTTATCACATGCTGAACGCAGAATTATCTCATTGGCTAACCGTAAGGTCTTAAGTTAAGTTATGTTGTTAAGTTAAAAGTTGGTGAACTTTCTACGGTACGTTAAGTTCTTAAGTTACGTTACGAACATTATAAATAAGTATACGTAAATTCAATATTTCAACTTCTTACGTTAAGTTCTTAAGTTACGTTACGGCGGTTATAAATTAAGCTTTATTGCCAAACGCAGCTTCAGAAATGATCATAGAAAATGGCTCAATTCACTTTTCTCATTTTATGAATGGCCAATTATTAATATAATTTGATGAATTGAAAGTATTTCAATTAAAAAACATGTTTCCAATTACTTTCATTTTTTTCTTTAGAAATCTTCCGGAACTTTAGCGCTAATATAAAAACGTATTTCTTTTCTATAGGCGGTTTTACACCAAACCGAGTAGCTGAGTTGCTGTTTCATTGTTGTTTTCAAAAACAAAAGCCCAAAACGCATTAAAATGAGAAGAGTGTTTAGATTAGTCAGACAAAAATAAGTTGCTGTTTTTTTAAAACGGATAAACAGTTGTATTTTTGTTCTTCAGTTCAATTCTTTTTACTAATCAAAAAAAGAAGCATGTCGTTTTCATACTATTATTTGTTTAAAAAATAAATATGTGGCACACTGCTAAATAGAATCGCCCGAAATGAGGAACAACAGGGATCTTAATTAGGTGCGACACGCGCTTAACGTTTGTTAATTGCCTTATTTAAAATTCTTATTTTTTCTCTTATTTACCAAGAATACAAATCAACCACTATCTTCTTTTTAACTAACTTCTTGTTAATTATTAAAACCGTCTGACTCTGAATATTGACAGGAACTAAAACACATTCACTATGTTTACACCAAGCCAACTAAGTTGCAATACACGTAGCAATGAACTTTTTGAATTTACCGACTTTCATCGGAAAACTAAAAACACAACGGCAACTGTTGGAAAACTAGGAGTTGCCGTGTTGCCGACAAATCTGTTAATGTTGCGCTTTATTTCAACTCGAGTTGCTGTTTTATCGGTCTCTGGTGTAAAACCGCCTTAAGATTGTTGATATCTTGTTTATTGTCAAAAAGACAAAATATAGGTATAAGATATTTTTGGGACATTTTATAATTTTATAAGAGTATTTAAGACGATCCAGTATTTGTTTAACTTTTCAGTAGAAAAATAGCAATTTTTGGAAAATAATTTGATCCGTATTGCGTGAACTGAACCAACACAATATGAAAAATATTGAAGGTGACGATGAATAATATAAATAAATCGTTACTAAATTGATTTAAAGGTTTTTATTTTTTTAAGGGTATGCCATTCGTGGCCCTATATTTCTCAATAATTGGAGAGACTGCTGAATGTATTTTATTTTTTGCCGATGCTCTATTTTTATGTGAAGTTATGTAATTATTATAGAAACAATGTTAGTTTAAGTTTAATAAACATTAATTTCATTATTTAAATCCTTTAAAATTAACACATTTTGGTAAATTTATAAGGTGCATTTTAATCATCCGCTTCTGTTTCGGAATTGTCGGTTTTCTTGTTTTAATCTGACAGGTTAAAACGACTAAACCGACAATTCCGAAAGCAGTAGCGGATGATTAAAACGCACCTAATCAACTACCTATATTATAATACATTTAAAATAAAGGATTATTCGTCCGGATGAGAGGTATGATAGCCATATCCACGTCTTGTTTTATATTTGTAAATTAATTTGCATGTTAGGCAACCCACATTTCGGTGTAGTTTAACCTAAAAAATGTACAATTCACTTTACAGTTAAAATTTATAAGTTTCGCACTTTCAGGTCTCCATCAAATCCCAATCAGCCGACGTTGAGTGCGGGAAGTCGGTCGATGTACAGAGTGAAACTGAAGAAAACAACATACCTCGAAGAGCAAGACTTTCAAAAACAAGACCAATTCGTGTCTTGATTCGAAAGTTGTTAATTATGGCAATAATATTAGCAGTGTTAATTGGTTTAGGGGCTGTTATTGGATATTTCCTGGGATGGCTTTTCTTAGTTCAATTAATAATTGTTGCTATAGTGGCTTATGTAGCTGCCGGAAAGTGGAGATGGTGGTATGTTGCCATAGTGACTGTTCCAAGAGACCTGAAGTAAGTATTTTTACTGTTTAGATATCTATTTCTAATTATTTCAAAAATTGGGACTTTCTTGCTTGTTCTCAATTCCTAGGATGAACTAATTCAAGAAAACCAACAGTAGGTATTCAATATTTATTATTAGAATGGATGTTTATATGCAAAGCTTTTTAACTTAATACATAAATGTTAAAAGTAGTACAGGGTGACCACACATACATAATTTCGCTGTATTGTACAGCATTTTTAAAGTCTGTCAAGCATTGGATCTTGTACAGCAAACGTACAACGAAAAGCAATATTTGTCCAGCAAAACACTTTATTATATTATCTGCTGTACAGCAAAGCAATACATAACATAATTTACCAAAACATAACAAATAGACTAAAACATAATGTGAAGCTAAAAAAAAGGATCTTTGGTTCTCTTTCTTAGGGAGCTTAAAAAAGAAAGTTTTCACCTCTTCAAAATGTTAAAAATATATTTCATGTTCAGCGTCCAGTATTGAGTCAAAAGAGATATGGTCACCCTAAAGTAGTATCACTTTTACATATTATTTTAAATCTAGCATTCATTCACTCAAGAGTTTGAATAAAATAATCAAATTAATAATAAACAGGCCTCTTTTTGGAATATCAGGAAATTATATAGATTCTTTTGTTCATCCCACTGGTATATGAACTGCACCAATGGACACTATACCTTTTGTTTGGCCAGTGTAACATCTACTACACCTTCCTGTCGGTGATGTGGTGTCCACTGGTAGATATTTTCTCCACCAGCTATTTAACTGGAGTGAATTACAATTGACATGTGTATAAGGAATAAGAAGGAAATAAACTAGGTAAATGAGGTGGTGTAATTGACACTGGTGCACACTGCACCAACAGCGAACGAAAGAACCTTATGTGTGTTGTTATATGTAATTGGTTGTATTATTTGATCAAATACAAATAAATTATTACAAGATTCATTCAATATTTAATTTAAAAATACATTGAGTATTTTTTCATATATTAATCTGTTTTTCTTCTGTCATTAGGTTTAGAGATTACTTTTGTTTTCTTAATTTGAATAAAAGAATTAAAGTCAAGTGGGGCAATTGCAAACGGTTTTGGAAAATTTGTTTACATTTTCTCAAACATAGTTTTTTTTCTGTTATTTTATATACAAAAGAACAAACACACATAGGTAGAGATGTGTCAAATAAATGTTAGAATCCAGCTGAGAAAAAAATTGAAGTTTTTGTCAATTATTATAGAGAATTTACAGTCGTAATTCCATTTTAATTCAGTCACACTGTATTAAATATAATAATATAATGAAAAATAATTTAAATGTTCATAACTTTGCTTTGTTGCTATTATTACTTAATTACCTAAAGATATTTTTAATCAAAATACTATTGATATCTCATTTTCTAATGGATTATATAGTAATTAAGTAACTATTATCTATTTAAGATCTTTTAAACAGATTATTACTCTATATAAAAACTACATAGTGAGTATAGATTAATATGTAGTTCATAAAATACTTTAAAATATCTAATTATGGATTTCAGATATATTTTATGAATAGATAAAAATTATCTAAAATTTGTCATTAAATACCCATGGGTAATTATTAACTTTAGTAGAAGAAATATTGATTGTAATTTTTAAAACGCATATAAAATGTGTTAATTAAAATTCAGAATGAGCTCATTTGGCAAAAATATGTCCTCATTCGACCCATTTTTCAGATAAATACCACTAAACATATTTTAAAAAATAATTAAAAATGACAATTAAGACAAACTTGGAAGATAAACCGTATGAAATTAAATTAACATTTTATAAAAGTGATCTAGAGTAGAGAATAAAAATATTTTAGCTAAAGATTTTTTTGTATAGCAGAATATGCAGAAATTGTTTTAAAATATTGTTGACCAATTTTTTGTGATATAATTGTATCTTAGTTACTTACATTTTTAGGCCAACAATTTTTGAAGTATTTTTTAAATTAATTAGCATTCATCCTAGTTCGCAATTCTTCAAATATGACATGACTAACTTATAGTTCACTGTACAAGCCACACCTTTTGATAAAGGTCATGGTTTTGAGGTTGGTAAGTTCAAAACTGATGTTAACAACTCGATATTGACAGTTGACAGCTGCCAACTAACTGTCAAACAGTATGTGACAATCAAAATTGACAAAATTCAGGAGTAAATAGATGTCTTCGAGGTTACTGAGTTCAAAACTGATGTCAAAAAGACGATATTGAGAGTGATCAGCGGTCAACTAACTGTCAAACAGCATGTGACAATTAAAATTAATAAAATCCACATGTAAATATATGTTTTTGAGGCAGCTGAGTTTAAAACTGATGTTAACAACTCGATATTGACAGTTGCCAGCTGTCAAACCACCACAATATTTATTTCTACCGTCGGCGTTAGCGTTACCCGATGTACACCACGTGGAGGTCGCGCGATCGGTTTTTGTACATCTTGGCCGATTGTTTTATTGGATCTATGATTTTATGATATTTTTTATCAACCTATTTATAATACAGGACGATATATATCGTCCTATTTTAGGAATAGTCTTTTAGATTTTTATCAATGCATTTAGGAAAATATAATGTAATATTACAGTTTAGGTATTGTGGACGGTTTCTTGCATCTCGAATAGTATTATTAGTTTGACAGTTAGTTGACAGCTGTTAACTGTCAATATCGTATTTTTGACATCAGTTTTGAACTCGGCAACCTCGAGGACATCTATTTACTCCTGAATTTTTGTCAATTTTGATTGTCACATACTGTTTGACAGTTGGTTGATAGCTGTCAACTGTCAATATCGAGTTGTTAACATCAGTTTTTTGAACTCAAAAACAGATATTTACATGTGGATTTTATCAATTTTGATTATTGCTTGTTGTTTGACAGCTAATTGACAGCTGTCAACTGTCAATATTATTATATTGGCATTGGATTTAAATGCAGCGCCCCCGAAAACATAAGAAGGTACTTCTTTTTTAACGCATCAAATACTAAACTTACGAGGAGATTGCCTTTTTAAGTAATAAATAATGGTCAATCTGTGGAGCTTTGGAGCTCCGTATGAGCCAAAATAAGCAAAATTGAGTTTTGTGCCCATTGAGACTTTTGCTCAGGATGCCGAAACGAACAACATATCCAAATTTCAGCCAATTTGACCGGGAGCCAATTTTCATAAGATTTGTGCGGGGTTCTTTAAGATTTAACATAAAAGTTAAACCTGACAATTATTAAGCATAAATATTAATGCTAATTCTAATCATAAATCGAGTATAAATGTCCACATTACATTGTGAAGGTTCAACTTAATCCTTAATCATAATACTAATGCAAATATTAATAATAAGTGAGTATAAATAGATCCTATAAACAGGCCTTACACCAGCGTGGATATATACGTTGTTTATTATAAGCGCACATCGCTTACACCTATGCTTATACATTTATTCATTGATAAAATAAAGTTGTATCAGCGTAAAATCCTTCTCTTTGTCCTATCAGCGTAAAATCCTTCTCTTTGTCCCCTCTCTTACTTCTCACCTTTCGTCTCCTCGCCGCGAACCAGCAAATAGAGCGTATTTATTGTCAAATTAATCTTGGCATCATGAATATTATATTTTATCTTCTGTTATCTCTGGTTCAGAGCCACTTTAATATCTCTTTTTATTTAAAAAGCCTTGAATCAAATTTAAGATGAACCTACTGGTCATAATTTCTAATTGACAGCTATACTTAAACAAAATGGGTGACTATCGGTTTTACTGGAAATATCATTAGGTTCGATTTTTTAAATGGATCACCATATTTATTTTATGTGATAAATTTTCATTTTTACATTTTTACATTTTTTTTTTTTTTTTTTTTTTTTTTAAATGAATTAGAAGGCCATAAACTAGAAAATAATGTTCTAATAGTCTCGAATAACACGAAACAAAAGCTATTTTACCAATTGAGTTTAAAACTAAATCCTTCAGATAAAAAATAAATTTCTAAGGAGTGTTTTTTACCAAAATCTCACTTTTTTTAAATGGCGGATATTGAGATTCATTTATTCATTAGATGGCAAATTTTATTACCAATCTGACAATATGCACCATGCACCAGTTAGAACATTTTTCCAGTTCACAGACTTCTACTTATAGTATGAGAGCCCACTGCAAAGTTCGACCGTCATCTGATAACGAAATGAAATATGCTCCAAAGGTATGTAACAACATTGTACTTTACCAAATTGGACCTGTGCCAATCCCTATCCTGAGCAAAGTGGTTAAAAAAAATTATTTTATATTCAAAAAATCACATAAGACATGACAGCGACAATTGTGTTTTCCCTGAATATTACAATCTTAATTCATAGTGAACCTAGCTTTTAAACCTGAATTATTAATATTTTTACCTACCTTTTAAACCATGTGTATGTGTGAAAGGAAGAAGGATGGCATTGTATAAACCATTCGCAGAGATAGTCAATATTAATTATAAATTCTTGTTAGACAATTCTTTTAAACCATAATCATAGTAGTTTTTTGTCGTTTCTATGGCAACCTGTAAAAATGAATCACAACAATAAGCATACAAATAAATTTTTAAATCAGCAAAAATTGATTCATATTTTTAATGATTTTTACCTACTAATCATGGATATATGTTTTTGTGCCATGTTAAGAGGAAGAAAATGTTTCTTTTTAACGATATACATCAAGATATATTTAATGTTATTTTCTGGAAATCTTCAAGGGCAAACAAAATTAGCGTTGTCATGCTTTATGTGATTTTTTTAATATAAAATAATTTTTTTAAGCCACGTTGCTCAGGATTGGGATAGGCACAGGTGCCATTTGGTAAAGTACAATGTTTTTACATGCTTTTGGGGTATATTTCATTTCGTTATCAGATGACGGTAATTTGCAGTGGGCTCTTGGGCTATTACTTCAAAAAAATTGTAAATACAATTGTTTGAGAAAAATAAAGATTTGACAACACTGTTTTTTGAAATGTAGTTACCAAAATATAAAAAATACACAGGATGATCCATTTAAAAAATCGAATTTAATGGCATTTTCGGTAAAACCAAAAGTCCGCCATGAAATTATGTTTGTTTACAATCACAAGAAATAAAAGATATATTTTAACGTGGACCTAGTCTCATTGTCACCCAGTAGAGAACTCCTTTGCCCATTTTTGATACCATAATAGATCATGACTATTTTATATCTGATAAATTTCCTAGAAATCCCCAAACAATTCCTAAAATTACCCCTTCGAAATAATGAAAATTACACTCCCCGGCACAAAATTCCACCACCCTAAAATTTTGAGCAAGTTTGATGTTTTATAACTTTTTTATGTTTTATAATATTTTTAAGAATTTTCCACCAGTTTGTAGATAAATTTATTGTAATTTTTTGATATTATTGTAATAAGTAACATTTTTCGTTTCGACAATATTATACAGGGGTAACTCAAAATGTTTTTTGTCGCAACTTCAAAACACCTTTTAACAAAATTGAGCTGGATAATTTTGTTTAAATACTGTTTGCTGTAATCTCAGATGTATTCCAGACATTTTGTTTTTTGATTCATCCTATTATCTCAATTCTTCTATGAGCTGCATTTTTTTAATAAAACGCTATTAATTTTAATTAATTTGCTCATTAATTTATGAAAAATAGATGTCAAATGGCCAAGCTATTAAAAAAAGTTGCCTAAGTACACGATTATTGTCACAAAATGTTTGACATTGACAGTTCCGTATAAGAATTTCTTCTGTTGTTATAATGTTATTAACTACAGCAGAATTGTAGCTCTAATAGAGGATAGCCGTACAAAAAATTATGTCGCCCCTACTCTGGGAATTCCGTGGTCTACAGTTCGAGATGCTTGGAACAGGTACTTACAGACGGATGCAGCTCACAGAAGAAATGAGATAATGGGATGAATCAAAAAACAAAATGTTTGGAATACATCTGAGATTACAGCAAACAGTATGTAAACAAAATTATACATCTCAATTTTGCTACAAGCTGTTTTGAAGTTGCGACAAAAAACATTTTGATTTATCTCTGTATAACATTGCGTTGACAAAAAATGTTACTTATTACAATAATTTTAAAAAATCACAATAAATGTATCTACAAATTGGTGGAAAATTCATAAAAACAAGATAAAATATAAAAAAGTTATAAAACATCAAACTTGGTCAAAATTATAGGGTGGCTGAATTATGTGCCGGGGAGTGTATTTTTGAACCCCCAAGGTGAAAACAATTTTTTTATAATAATACTTGTTTAAGATTCACATGTGACAGACTAAGTAGTATGGTAAAGTATGGTAAAACCACTAGGTAAAATACAACAAGCCAATAGGATGCTGTAAAAACAAACGAATAGAGATACTTTAGAGATGTTTAATATAAATATAGATATTCTTTACTCAATATAATGTAGGTATCACATTTCGCTTTATTGTAGATATTATCATTGTAGAATACGTATTTCTTTTTATTTTTCAACGTGATTCTAAAATTAAAGCTAAACAATATGCCATTAATTTACAATAGGTCAAACATAAATATCATTGTTGCTTATCATTCTGTGTCCGGTGAATTTGATTTTGATAATGTAAAATCGAACGAGAAATAAAGTTTGGGTAGTAATAATATTAGATTTGATTCATTAAAAAAAAGTGATAACCGTTAAGAGTTATGAAAGTATGAAGCTATGCAAATTAGCCAAACTTTATCTGCATCAGACAAAATTATCGTCAATTGTGTTTCATTGTTTTAAAATTAATAAACATAATCAAAGTTATTAGATATTTATATTGAGTGGACACTTTGGCAGGAATGCTATTTGCTATGTCATTGTAATAGAACGGAGTTAGAGAAATGGAGAAAAATATCCTATTTAAACATTGTTAGAGCATAATCGTTTCCGCTCTAAAGAGATTCGAAGTCCCATGAATTTGTAACGACTTTATTGATTTTAAAATGAATTCTAGTGATCTTAATTATTTCAAAAAACAAAATGGCTAAGATGATTTGGTTTTAAGCTTCTTTTATGGCCACCTAATGATTTATGCATTGCAATCGCGAATTATATCACCCTCTACTCAAGAAGTCCGATAGAAAATACTGAAACTATGCAACGCCGTATCATTTTATTTTTCTCAATAGTTCTCAGTCAGTACCTAATTACCATTAGAAGTATTCAGATCGTTACATTTTAACTTTGTTGGGCTACTTGTAATTTCTTCAATAAAAATATTTTTTAAAAACGAATATTTAAGTTAATTAACTAACGATAAAAATACGGATTACTCACTTTGGAGAGGTACCAAACGATTAAAAAGGACTACTATACATAAACCACTAATTACAAATAAAAATTTGAAGTTTTTTTCGGATTTTTATAGTACTATTACTTAAATATTGTTGACATTGTTTGATAAGCGTAATGATGGCACATTTTTTGCAAAAAACTCATTGAATAAAATACTTCCTCTCAAACAGATAATTTCATTACTTGCTTAGAATTTAAATAATATGTTTCAATAAGTTCAATAACACTCATCTTAGATACAAGGTTAACTTTCTTCTTTCACTCTCGAGCAAAATTAACTTCTTGCATTATATTCATCTCTGATATTTATTTTATAACTATATTCCGTCTCTTTAATTTATTTATAAAAAACAAATATATGATTGGCGTATTGTTTTATTTTTTTTTTCGACATTTATTTAATTTATATTTAACATAAAACATAAAAAGTACATAGTTTTAAAATCCGATACTAATTTATAATTTCTTATTGGACTGACAAACGCACTTATTATTCATTAGATATTTCTTTAAATTCCTTTAAATTAGTATATATTTATTTTAGAAACTATATTACAATAGATGGTTACAAAGTTAGTTATCAATAAATGTCCTTGGACTTTGGCTTTAGGTAATGCATGTATAAAACCCATGAATTGCGGAGCTTTAAACATTCTTCTTTTACTTTCTTATTTATATTCATGTCGAATCTTTGAAATATTGTAAGACCGGCCCTTATTCATTAATAGAGATTAAAGTTTATGTAAAATACTTCCCTGATATTCTTTTAAATAATGATACTTAAATAAGACAAAATATTTGTTTATTTTCAAAATATGATATTTTTTCTAACCTTATTTATGTATCATTAATATGTTTTAGTCAAGGAAAAAAACGGTAAAATCTGGAGCTCATTCTATCTCGATTTATTCTAAATTACTTCATTCCAAAAATGCTTCCTAGAGCTCTTTGAAGGTGGCGCTCTAATTGAAATAACTTTAAAACAATCTCAGATTCGGATTCAGCATCCCAAGAAACATAGATAATAGAAGAAATTAAAACAACTTTCCCGATAGGGGCCCTTTTGAACACAAATTGACTGCAGTAAAAATAAATCATTTGTTTACGTGTTTACGTTTGTTTTTTCTTTCTTCCTTTTAGTACATGGCATAATGGAAATTCGTAGAAAAAATATAGTGTTTTACTTGTTAAAAATCATTTTTTGAAGCAATATACTATTTTACGTTTTAATAACATTTTAAGATTCAAAATATTTTTTTTATTTCAGAGCACTTATTGGTTATATTTTTCTGTTAATACAAGTGAAGTATTATCAGAGGAAGAACTTAACAATATCTCAAATTTTCCAAAACCACGTGAAGAAACATCCAAATAAGCCTTGTATTATATTTGAGGATCAAGAATGGACGTTTGCTCAGGTATGCATAGTATCTTATTTTAAACAAATTGAATCTGTTTACAGCATAAATACCTAATTATTATTGTACCTTGAATAAATGAATGTTCTTAAAATCACGGTGTCCTTTTGGAAAATTTTAATCTTGAATAATTATAGTGTTTTTAAGTAGAAAAATTACTCTTACAGCAATATAAAATCAAATAAAACTCAAAGACATGTATAACAGTAATACGAGCGGAAGTATATCTCTTGAAAACAACTACTCCTTTGACTATTACCTCACCAGGTATTGAATTACATCAAAATAAAAAAGCAGAGATAGAAAATATTCTCAACGCTCTACATTTGACTTTGCTTTCTAAGTTATTATTGAACTGGTTTCGTCCTTATTTGGACTCATCAGCAAGAATTAGACAATCTGGATTCGAGATTTATGTCAAATAGGTCAGCGACATTGTTATAGAGTTATGACGGACTTCAAGCTTTACCTACTGTAAAGTGGAAGTCGTGGGTGGCGCCAGGCTGTTATTTAGAACAAGGGTTGCTCGGGCGCCAGTTTTGATTACACAATTTGCTCTGCGAGACTCAAGTGCACCTAGAGTGTACTAAAAGTAGACTCAGTGGAGTAAAATAACTCCCAGGTGGTCAGTTACTAGTAGGTTAAAACGGAAAAATCACTAAACACCAAAAATAATAATACCTACCTAAACCCACCTCGGCGGCCATGTTACCTTATATCAAATACCCTGGAGAAAACTCTGAAAGAAATTTAGGTAAAATTCGGGGAGAGATAAGATAAACGCCAAAAAATCAACGAAGTATGTTATTGGTACATTGGTAAAATAAAAATAAATAAATACCACTTAAATCTAAAAAAATACAAACACATAAAACGGTGGTTTCAGTATAAACAGCTTAACGGTGTATTGAATCAAAATACAAAATAAGCAAATAAATAGATACCACTGAAAGCTAAAAAAAATTCATGAAACGGTAGTTCCTGGGAAGCTATGTAGCCAGTATAAACAGCTTAATGGTGTATTGAAACAAAATACAAAATTAACGAATAAATCAAATAAATAAATACCACTTAAATCTAAAAAAAACAAACTCATAAAACGGTGGTTCCTTGGAAGCTATTTAGCCAGTATAAATAGCTTCACGGCGTATTGAATCAAAATACAAAATAAATAGTTAAATAGAAACGTTAGTGGTTAAATAAGGGCAGTAATCATAATAATCAATTGGTCATAAATAAAGTAGATCCCAAAATAAAAAAATGTCTAATTGGGGTTCCAAAATAACCTTTGGAAACTCAGATGTCCTAACTCTAATTATTTCGAGCGTTCGTTAACCCATTGTGGCACAAAAAAAAAAACAAAAAAAATGTATACTGTTCGTTGCCGGCAATGTCGGATAACCCAGTGAAGGTGAGCAGAATTTTTCAATTGTTCTCAAATTTTAATTAGTAGCGAATATAGGTTGGGATTTCAAATATTAACGCTCTACGGTCGAGTTTTAGACAACTCCAATAACAGTAGTGTTTCCTGGACGCCGCACTCGCGTATCGGGGACAACACTAATCCTTTGTAGTGCGCATGTCATCTATTATTTTTGTAACCTAACCAAAAAAAAATGCTTTCTTACTGGAATTTAATTTTCTGCATTCTGAATCACTGATTTTTTGTGGGAAGAAACCTTTATATGTACATCGGTCTCTTTTTGACAGAGTAGGTGAGCTGTGTTCAGGCCGTTGGCGTTTATGCCGGTCGGCGTAGCCAGGTATGGATTACAATTTTCTGGTGGCGGCTTCGCCGCCACCCTACGATTAGTCGTTGCTTCGTCTTTTTGTTGTCATGGCTATTATTATTTGTTCATGTATGTGAAATTTGCTTCTAAGGTTTATAAAATTCTACTGCTAGTCACGGCGCAAATAAAAACAAGACGTATTCACACAAACACCTCCCACCACAGCAATTACAAAGGATTAGTGTTGTCCTAGATACGCGAGTTTAAAACTCGGCCTAACATGTATGGGTAACATTTTTAAACGGTAACATCTAGTAAATACTATCACCAATGCTTAGTTTGTTAAATGATTAATTTATAACATTTTTAAAACATATCGTTCATCTCTTAACTTATCTGTTGCTCAATTTTAGTGCATGATATTTTTCTGTACTTATCAGTTTTTCTGCTGTTTTTTTTTTTCACAAATTATATTATTGGCTAATAAAATAATATAGTCCAACCTACATGGTTAGGAGGGATTTACTTAGATTCTTATAGATTTTGAGGTGTTTTTTTTCGATCTTTGTCTTTGCTAACTTATGTTTTTGTGACATCTAATAATGTATATACATAAACATAACTTTCGTGAACGACGCACTCTACCTACCTAGTACCTATTATAAATACCTACTTAGGTTTTTCCTTAGAAGCTCGTCGCCCTTCCAATGTAATTTACTTAATTATGTGTTAATTACTTGAGAAAACAACAATTATGAAAGTTGCTAATAATATGTTATTATAAATTTGTATACATATTGAACGTTCGGCGACTGTTTTGATTAAAAGGCAAATATATTTTTAGCTGTGTGACTAATGGATTTTTATAAGAAAAAAATATAAAATAATAATGTAACTATTTAGGATTTTTATCATTCCTGGATGTCGCACAGGATAGTTGATTCATTCTGTTTTGTAGTCCAAAGGACAACATTTATCTCAACGATGTTTCATTTTTAAATTCTACAAATGATAATTCTCTAGTTCTTGTTTGAAATGTATCTAGGACTCTTTATTTATCTTTAATTAATTAAATATGACTATTGAGAATCATGCATGGGGCTTCAAAAAATTCTCATACTATAAATATTTTAATAAATTATGGAAAATATGGTACTGTTTACTATAAATGTAATTTACTTTAATATAAATGTACATATTTGTCTTAATATCAATATTGAGGTCAGGTGTAATCATAATTACTAACAATTAATTAACTATCAATCCGTTCAATTTTGAAAATATAATAGCTGTTCGATAAATTTGTCGGTACCTATATAAATAAACTTTCCTGTAAATTTCTACAACGTTAATTAATTTTAATTACAATTTTATTGTACTGACAATTTAGTGATATTAAAATGTTCCACCGTAATTAGTTTCATACATTTCGCTCGTAAAACTGCATTGACAAATTGTAGTCACTCTATTCTCAGGACCGGCTTTGTGCAAACTAAATGGACAGAGTCGGTTCATTTTTTTATAAATTAAAAAATATAATTAATGGAAGAACTGTTGCGTAGGTATAATTTATAATTTTTTTTATGAGCCCTGCCTTTGTTTGGTATTTATTATCAGTGGATATAAATTAAACAAAAACAAATAATATGTATTAATTAACTTTAAGTACTCTCGTCATTTTAAGGGCAATCAAAAAAGTTAATTAATTAATACCAGTAAAAATATTGAACAGAATGTTTCTACAACTATTTGTGATCATAAAACAATTAGCATATCACTAAGAATATTTTTAATACAAAAATACAAAAATATCAATTTTAAATATACCTAATAAATAAAAAACCTGGTTCAAATTCAAAAAAGAAGTGTGTCTGCCAAAATCACAATTGGGATCACAATAGAAAAACAGCTTAACAACCTACTGTTTATGTAGTAAATGATTAATCTTTTGAACTGAAATATTTAAATCATCTTGAATTGGTAATATGAATGTGAATACCCATAAAGTAGTCAAATTCGGGGATTTTTCTTTCGATTCATAAGATGTGACCACAGCAATACAAACGTTTCACAAAATTATAATTCTTGTTTTTATTTTAATAGTTCTTTTGTCTTAAAAGGTTACATTTTGCCACTCTTTCCTGCCTGGTTGGAACTAGGTCCAACGAAGGTCACTAGACCACTAAATTAGCAAAGTAAATTTTTAAAAACGAAAAAATATTAATCTACCTTGAGTTTCAATCATGTTTCAAGTCACGTATTTTGAAATTAAAAAAAGAAATCTTAAATCAATAACGAAAAGCGATAACAACATGGGTTTTAGTAAAATTTAAACTATAAAGGGTTGAAGCCTATAGATTCTGAAAAAAATCTGAATAAAAATGGGGTGGAGAGGGGTTAAAGAAGGGTTGAAATATAAAAAAATCTTAACTCAGAAACAAAAAACGATATCAACTTGAAATTTTCCGAAAAATTCAAGATCTACAAGGGGATGAAGCCTGTTGATTCTGAAAAAATCTGATTAAAAATGGGGGATTAAGGAGGATCTTCTAACTGTGAAGTTAGGATCCAATTAGTGCAAAGCAATAGTACTTCAGGCTAAATTGTGTTGTTTTCCGGTGTCCCACAGGACTCTCACTTATGGCCTTCGTTTCTACTATTCATCAACCTAACCTAATATTTTTAAATATTCCAAGTTTCTACTCTTTGCCTCTTCATAATACGAATTTGTTTATTTATAAAATACAAAGATAGTTATATAATTATGTTACAACCAAATAATCTTATCGTAAGTTATATACATTTTCTTGGAGATGCCTAGATGCTAGGCACATCTGTATGTGTCTCATTACGATTTGTACATTTATTTATATCTAATTTTGAAACTCTCAAGACTCAAAGTCCCATTACAATGTTTTAAATTATTTCTATATAAAGAAGACTATAACGTTGTTTACTTTATTTAAATAATTCTTTAAACAAGTAATAGTTGTTAAAGATATATGTATTTAAAAACACTGTTCCGTACCCGAAGGGTAACCAACAGGACCCAATTACTAAGCCTCAGCTGTCCGTCCGTCTCTGTCAGCGGGCTGCATCTCATGATCCATAATAAAGTATTTAAAAAATACCTACATAGTATTTATTTACGGGCAAGTCCATCTAAGAAATAAATTACAATTTGAAATTATAATTAAAATGTAGTGAAATATATATGGTGCTGAAATACAAACGTGGTATAATTCATTACATATAGACTAAAATAGATAAAGAAGTTAAAAGACAATAAGGTTGAATAAAATATTTACATTAAACATTAAAAATTAAAGATCAAAGATTAAAGATCAGTACTAAGTGATTTATAAATTTATGAAAGGGGGTGTTAAATATCTCAAGATCGTTATAAGTGTTGGCTAATCTTGACATTCTTGGAATGCAGCTGCTAAAAGTATGGTTTAAACTTTAAACGATAGGTGCATAAAATGTTTGTTGCTGTCGAGTTAAGCGGGTTGGAACATAAAGTTTTATTTTTGTTATAAGTTCAGTACAGCTGCATCTGCCATTGATAATTTTGAAAAGTAATGTCAGGTCTCCCTGTTTCCTTCTAGTTTCCAAAGAGGGGGATGTTTAGAAAATTCTATATCAAACCATAGTCGCAGAGGATTCCCAATTTATAGGCTATGTATCTAAGAAACTTATTTTGCACATTTTTTATGTTTCTGGTATGCGTTATCTAATGTGGAGACCAGACAGAAGAGCAGTAATCTAAGTGAGGTCGAACTAATGAACAGTAAAGGATTTTAATTGCAGTTGTGTCAGTAAAATCATATGTTAGCCTTTTGATAAAACCTAACATTTTCATGGATTTATGGATAGCCTTAGGTATGTGTTGGTTGAAGCTTAAAGTGGGATCTAGAATAATTCCAAGGTCTTTAATTTGATTAACAGACTCCAAGATATGACCATTTAAGTTATAATCAAAAGTAGTAGTTGGTACATGGGATCGATAAAAGCGCATGACATGGCACTTTATGGAATTCAAGTCCATACCATTTAAGGAACACCAGTTTAATATATTATCATGGTCAGACTGAAGCCAGAGGGCATCATAAATGGTTTTAATAACTAGGAAAACTTTTAAATCATCTGCAAACAATAATGCTTTGCCATACTGAAAACAATGAATGATGTCATTTATAAATACGTTGAATAATAAGGGACTAAGGTGTGATCCTTAAGGAACACCTGAGGTAAATTGAAATGCGTTAGAATAGTGATGGTTCACGCTATTTGAGTTCTGTTCGTAAGACAGCTACTAATCCATTGCAGTACGACCCCATTTATGCCATATTTATCGAGCTTTTGAAGTAAGAGAGATTGTTTGACCCTGTCAAAGGCCTTAGAAAAGTCAGTGTACACAGAATCAATCTGGCAACCCTTCTCCAAAGGTTCCGACAGGAAGTCGACGTATGTAACTAGATTTAATTCAGTCGATTTCCCAGCACAAAAACCATATTGATGATCCGTTATGATGTCAGAGCAGTCATAGGTAAGGTAGTAAATTTTGTAATTTGAAATCATTTGGATGGAAAAGCAGATATACATGTGTTGGCTAGACCCACCCCAGGACACCAGGTACTGCGCATAATAGAAAGGGGTCGTAAAATATAACCCAAAAAAAGTGTCCAAATTTTGATAGTGTTGATAGCAAGTTGGTGGTTCGAGCCCCGAAACTTTTAGTTCTTTTTTTTCCTAAAAAAAAAAGGAAATATATTATTGTTTTATTATTTCACAGTCTTGGTAATTTAAAATGTTTAGTTTGTAAAAAGTATATACTTATTCAATGCATAGTGGCGCATAACGAGGTTCATTCATTTTTACTTTCCTATCTGTATACAGATAAGGAAAGTATAGGAATCATGATTTTTATGTTGGCCGGCAATTAAACCCCGGAAAAAGTGTCTGCCTTTTTGGAATTATTTTTTTTTATATTTAATTAAGACGCTATTAAAATTTCAGCGTGATTCAAACACTTTAAATCATATTTAAAAAAAAATCAACTTTGGGGTTGATTTATCAATTATAAACCCTCTCAAAAGTGTCTGCCTAAATTACTAGTATTTTTAGAATTACCTAAACTTTCAATTGTTGTTTGTTGGCCTCTGAATCAAACACTTTTTTTGGGTCATATTTTACGACCTCTTTCTATTATGCGCAGTACCTGGTGTCCCGGGTTGGGTCTAGCCAACACAGGTATATCTGCTTTTCCATCCAAATAATTTCAAATTACAAAATTTCAAAGTGCATCAAACACTTAATGAAATGTGTGTTACTAGCTCTCCGGCTATGTTATAATATTCTCAAAAACCTTAGGTATAGTACTGAGAATAGATATAGGTCGGTAATTTTTGACGTCTGACTTGCTACCCGATTTGTATATTGGGGTGACAATAATCTGGAAACTCACCTGTGGCGATAGATTTATTGAAAATATAGAAGAGAGGGCAAGACAATACGAAGCTGCAATTTCTGAATAGGATGAGCGGAATAATGTCAGGACCTGAACCTTTCTTTATGTCAAGATTAGATAATTTCTCGTAAATGGTCGAAATAGAAATGTGGTAAGAGGAAACATTAAGTTTTGATTCAATATCGTTAAAATTTTGATTTAGATTAGTGTAAATTGAAGAAAAATGCTTGGCAAACAGATTTGATACTTCACTGCAACAAGAAGCAAAAGAGCCTTCAAGGTTCATATTATCAGGTATGGTGTTGTTAGATCTTTTAGCACTTACAAAATTCCAAAAGGCTTTAACATTACTTTTAACAGAAGTTTAAACAGAATGTATGTAATTTGAATAGCATTATCTAGATATAATCCTGCATTGTGATCTTAACTGACTGAATATTTCATAATTTTGGGGAGTCCTGTTTAGCTTGTAAATCTTATGTGCAACCTTTTTATCGTTGACCAAGCTTCTGTGTTGAAAAGAATACCAATGTGGAAATCTGCTTATAACAAATTTCTTTAAGGGAACAAATAACTCAATTACCGAGTACAAAACGTCACAAAGAGTAAAAATCATTTCTGAAAATTCCTTTCCTTGAAGAAGCCCATCCCATTAAATCTTGTACGATGGTTCGGAACCCTTTATGCACGAGATCAACTCGCAGTTTGCCGGTTTTTAATATTATTTTTATTCTGACTGGGAGCATAGTATACATTATTGGTGCAAAATAATTAAAAAAAAATAGGTTAATGTTTTTGTGATTCACCGGAATACCAATTTTTTTATTTACTTTATTTTTTATGTGATATTGATGATTTACATTGTTTTGTAGGAAAATTCGAGTATTTATGTAACTGCATATTGTTGACATGTAGATGGTTCTGATATTGCAAGTATCATTTGTAAATAACAGATCTGTTGGATACATTTTATTCTTACCATAGATGATTTTTAGTATTTTCTTTTGTATTGTATTTAATTTGTATACTGCATTATCATATGAACTTTCCCGAACCAAAATTCCATGTCTTATTAATGATTCAATAAATATTCATATCTCGCCTATTGAACCTGTTCAAAATACGTTTTTAAGATTTTGTGGAAACAAATTGGACATGGAGAATAATGCGTATGATTTTCAGAGATCATTGAATATAGTTTCTAGAATTTCGTAGGTTCACTTTTGACCTGTTTGTATTATTTAAATTGATTTTATGATTAATTATTTGCTGCAACTTGTTTTAACTTATTCAGCTTCGCATACCCCAAAGATTTAAGAGAAATAATGATTTGTTTTTTAATTAATGAATTAATTTTTTGATACTTTAATCATATAAATTCCATATTTCATGAACCAATTATATTCATTTCAGGTTGAAGAATACAGCAATAAAATAGCGAATATTTTTAGGAGCCACGGTTATAAGAAGGGCGACGTTGTCGCTTTATTTTTAGAAAATAAGCCCGAATTTGTTGCAATATGGTTAGGGCTTTCCAAAATAGGTGTTGTTGTCCCGCTTATAAATACAAATTTAAGACTGACTACACTTGTACATTCCATTACAGTTGCCAAAACTCAGGCAGTAATTTTTGGCACTGAATTATCCGAAGGTAAGCTATTTTAATTGATTCATACTTAAAAAATTATCTTTAAAATGATCATTCTTTTAATGTTTCTTTTTAAATTAAATATCAAATTATAATAATACTTCCAATGACTAAAAAGTAGTCAAATAAGAACCATGAAAATAAGTACATCAAATATTCATTATTAATTCGTGATGTATTTTTTAACAAAATAATTGATTCTGACTATTGATTTTCAGTATTTATTTTGGGAAACTGAGAATCATATGTGAAAAATAACACGTATCAAAATTTGAATAATATTAGTATTTCTAGTATAACTGTTAGTTACATAGCGTTTAATATGTAAAATGTTAGATTTAAAAATAGTAACTTCTCTTTGATAGGCTATTTCACCGGTTTTAGGCGATATACTTTCGGTATTTATTTTTTTCATGGGGAACATACGGGCCTATGTGTAATCTAACCATTTAATGAACGATTTACCGAAAAGTATCTAATCAAATCAGTTTATTCACCATAAAAAGACATTCATATAGTGAAAGCCACTTATCAGGCTAGTCAAGTTTGTTAAAAACAATTATCTTAAAAAATAGTAAACCCTTAATTATATACATACGAAAATTTAACATTTAGACAATGGCCTTGTTAACAGATTATGATACCTTCATTGTGTAGTTCAAGAATTGAGGAACTCATCAAATAAAATGTATTATTGTAGAGGAAGTTAATAATTTTATTCTTTATGCTGTTCCTTGGGCGACTAAGTCAATAAGCATTTTCATTTTATTGAAACATTTAACTCCTATATAATTGGGAGAATTCTGACTCACTCTCAGTCTTGAGAAGGGTGCATGAATGGCAACATTATGGCGGGTATTATATGAGTGAATTTCATTGTTTAAGGTGAACTGGTTCTTATTATCATAGATATACCGTATTAAATGTAAAATATATAAAGAGTGCACTGTTAGAATTTCATATTTCTTAAATAGATTTCGGCAGCTTGCTAAAGGATGAGCTCTGTCCATACACCTTACAATTTTCTTCTGCATGATGAATGCTTTATCTATATGTGAGAAGGAACCCCATACCAACAAGCCATACTGTAACTGAGATTGTACCAGTTCGAAATATAATATTCGCAAGATGTTAATGGAAACTTTATCCCTAAGACTTCTCAAAATAAAGCAGGTGCTACTCAGCTTTGAGTATAGCTTATTGACATTAAGCTCCCACGTCAGCTTAGGATCAAGAGTTACACCTAAAAATTTCATTGATTGAGTACTTTCTATTGATTTTCTAGAAAGTTTAATTAGCAAATCTTCGCCAGGAGTAATATTTTTAGGTAGAACCTCAGATATGTTTTCTCGCAATTTAGCTGAAGGCCATTTTCCTCACAATATCCCTCAAATTCCATTGTGATATTATTTCCATTTTCTACTAGAGTACTGACACATTTCTCAGACAGTATCATATTGGCATCATCCGCATAAAAAACAGCTTTATCTGATGTTTCGCAATTGTTTATAAAAATTATAAAGAATATTGGCCCAAGCAATGTGCCTTGGGGAATGCCTAATGCATTACTCTTACATTCAGATGAAGACTTATCAATAGCTGTTGTCTGACGCTGATCCGCCAAATATGAGATTACCCAGTCATGTGGCTTTCCTCTTTCGAGTTTTTTTAATAGTAACCTGTGGTCTATTGAGTCAAAGGCACGGGTAAGGTCATAAAAAATACCTATAATATGCTGTTTCCGGTGAAGTTCTTCATATATATAGTTTATACATTCTAATATTGCTGTGTTGGTTGATTTATTAGCTCTAAACCCATATTGGCTGTCGGAAATTATTTTAAAATTTTCGAGATATTTTACTAGTCTAGTGGAAAATGCTGGTTCAAAAAGTTTAGCTATTTGACTCTGTATACATATAGAGCGGTAATTTTTAGGGTCTGTACCCGGCTTTTTTTTTATAGATTGGGATGCATTTAGATTCTTTAAAAGTTCCGGTAGTGAAAGATAAGTTGATCAGGTATGTATAAGTGGCACACATATGTATTCAGCAACCGTAGCCAGAACTCTGCCATTTATATTGTCTATACCAGCGGATGGTTTAGTAGTGGTTTTTTTCAATAAAGTTATTACTTCTTCTGGGACTACTGGTGTGAGAAAAAATCCGTTAGGAAAATTTACTGTCTGAATACTAGCGTTTCCCTCTGGTTTTGGACAAATATCAGCTAATCCTACAAAATAATTATTTAATACATTACTTTTTTCTAGAGGATTTATTAGTTTGTTTCCATTATTCTAGTTCGGGTATAGAGGAACTACAGTGTACCGCACCTGTTTCATTTTTGATTATTTTCCAGCTATCTTTCATAACATTTACAGAATTTTTTATTATTTCATCATTTTTATTCTTTTGGTAATATTTAACAGTATTTTTATAGATTGTTTTAAATGCTTTGTACCTAGAAGTATAGAATGGACTGTTTAATCGTTTTTCAATTTTCCTCATTTCACATAATTGGTCATGCATACTTTTTATTCTAGGGTCATACCATTTTTTTATTTTTGCTTTTCATAGGGAAAGAACAATTGTAAAGGTATAAAAATGTATCATAAAACAAACTGAATTTATCATGGAAAGTTGATTTATACAATCCATCCCATTTTTCATTTCTTATTAGATGGTAGAATGTTTGAGTATTTCTGTCACTATAGTTTCTTTTATATGTAAATTTATGATCATGTTCTCCCATTTTTTGATACCCTTCAACTTCTACCACCTGATAAGTATGGTCAGAGAGAAAAGAGTCCGGTACTTTAATTATCTCTGTTGTATGATTTGAAAATATATTATCTATACAAGTTTGGCTGGAATTTCTTACTCTTGTAGGCTCATTTATATGATGTTTGATATTGAATTCTAAAAATAATTTTCAGAAAAATATCTACAGGGGTATTAAATGTATCGCAAAAAATAAGTTATTTTTCTTATAACTTTACCACCCTGTAGTTCAAAAGGCGTAGGACATATGTTCATAGGAACTTCATTTCGTCCAAGGGACACGCCTCTGAATTTTTTCGCAATATTAAAAAAACACCCTGTATATGTCTAATTGTTCTTTGTCCAATGTAATGCTTAGTGAGTCAAGTTTGTTAACCAAGTCTTTGAATATTGAAGTGCATTAAAATGAGATTTTTCACCAAATAATGTTTCCCAATGTACTGTGCATTATATCTTTTCGATAGGGTATCTAAGTTCTTGCACTGACTTCGAGTAGCTTTAGCTGGGTGTACCATTAAAAATCCTCATGTTCTTGCTGGTATTGGTTAAATTTTTGGAAGTTAAACCGTCTGAAACCTACAGATTTGAGCCAAGCTGAGAGTTCGTAAATATCTGTGGTCAATGCCAAACATAAAGCACTTGTTTTGTGATTATTTTGTAGGTAATTCTTTTACTACAATATTAGCATTTTTAAAAGTTTCCTGACTTTTTATGTAAGTGTTTATTTTTTCTGGAGTAACATGTCTTTTTACTCGATATAAGTATAGGCATATATTTCTTTCTACACCAAAGTCTTCTGATATCTCACTTTCGCAATTTTTTTTTTCTTAATGCGTTTATTCCTTCTATAGTTCATAGTAACAAAGCCATCATTTCCTCCCTCATCATGATTTAGATGGATTATTTTATTCAATGTGTCTGTATTTGTGTATTTGTTTGGATTGCTGAAGTTGCCCTAGTTCGCGAGTCTTTTGGTAGATCTGGCAACACTTTCTCTGCTTCAATGATTTCTGGTGTTTGCTTCAGAGTTGTTTGTGTTGTGTTTTTTTGTCACTTTGTTGTTGTTGTATTTTTAGTTTTTCTTCTAGTAGATTGTAAGTTTGTCTCAGTAATTTATTATTTTCTTCCAAAAGATCGTATTTTTCATCCTTTTCTTTTATAATCCATTTCAGAAAATTAATTTCTTCTAATAAATTGGAATGTGTTACCAAATTAGTTTGATCCTTTTGTTTGTCCTCAATTGATTGATTGTAGTTTTTTAGGTTGCAGCAAACGATTCTTGAATCACACACTTTTTTGCATTCTATCTTGTTTTTCACTGCACAGGAGAGTTGAAACAAGTTTCCACAATTTTCACACAGTGAATTTTTTTTGTGAAAAAACAGAAAGTGCGTTAAGTAATATTACAATCTGATTGTAATGGGCAAGGGTCTTCATGCTTTGGTGTGTTTTTCCTAGACAATGCTGTTAAGTATATGGTTTATTGAAAAATTAAGAAATATCTGTCGCCGAGTGTGATTCGAAATCTTATTTTTATATTCAATTTAACAATTCGAAAGACGAACAGTCATGTCCTAATAGCCGAACTGGTAAAGGCGGTGTGTCTAATACACGAATAGGTGGATTCGAATCCCGCACAGGACTGATTTTTTCAATTATACAATGTCTTCTCCTTTTGGGAGTTCATTAATAATTTTGAGTAGGTATTTCGTAGGGGTATTCTTGAGATTTTATTTAGGAATTTCTAAAAATATTTATTTCACTAAATATGTTTCAATCGACGTTATATATACTCATATGATTATTTATGGATTGGCTTCACAAACAATAAGCTTCAATATTTTCATGTATGATTTCTAGCTATGAGTGAAATATTAGATAAAATAGAATCAGAAGTTGCCTTATACCAAATCAGCTGCAATAATAACACGGTCAATGTGGATCAGAAGTATCACAATTTGGATGCTTTAATAAAAGATGCCGCCCCGACGCCTCCGCAAATTAAAGAAAAAATAAATCATCACGACTGTTTGGTATACATCTACACGTCAGGAACGACAGGCATGCCAAAAGCTGCTGTTATAAGTAATTCGAGGTGAGTTACTGTTTTATAATTTTTATACAATGCGTTTCGGAAAAGAATCTTTTTCATCTTCTGATGCAGTCAATATAATTTTAAAATACATCGGGGGACAAAAATAAACAATTTAAAATTTGTAAAACATCATTTTGTTCTACAGCGTGTGTAAATGTATTCGAAATATCTTATTACCGACACACCTAGGGAATTTGCCGATTATTTGAAATACGTGTTCACAAAATAATTAACCGTAATTTCCAAGACATACTCGACTGTAGTATTTGTACTATTTTTATTCACAATTAATTTTCTTTTTTTATATAGTGACTAAATAGAATGAGGTTACTGAATACTTCAATAATTTACATTTTCCTTAATTACAATAGAACAATAGACATGACTATCAAGAAATTTCCATATTACTATGAATCATTTCATTTGATACTAAAGCCGTTTTGCATATATTTTAATGGAAAACAAGTTTCTAGTATTAGTAGGTAAATGGATTGAATTAAAACGGTATATCGACGACATTATTTAAAATAAATTAACTAAGTTATGTATTAAAATTCGCATTGTCTTCAGAAGAATTCCTCGGGGATCAGTTTCGGGCCCGCTCTTATTTACATTATATACCAGTGACCTTCAATTGCATTACAAGTGCAATAATGTTTTTACGCAGATGACACAAACATATTTAGTTGCAACAGCTTTAAGATGAACATGACTCCATATTTAACAGGTGCTCAGATTGGATGCTACCTCTAAATACAAATAAAAGTGTAGCTCTCCATATTGGCATAAATAATACTCGTCATAATTACTTTCTAATCAGTCAAATGTTAAATATTACAATGATCTAGGTGTTATAATTATTGATAATGTAAGCTGGTCTGAGCACATTCTCCCAAGTGACAAAAATGTTGTTATTAAAGAAGTGTCTTCAAAATTCTCTCCGGCTATATAAATTATACATTCGTCCGATTATGGAGTACTGCAGAACTAGTTCAGAATCTTTAAATTCTACTCGTCCAAGTCTGTGTGTATTTATAGATTTGTCAAAGGCCTTTGACAGCGTAAGCAATCAACTTCTTTTACAATCCTTGCACGACATCGGAATTAGAGGAAAAACCCTAAATTTATTCGAAAGTGTTGGAAGTATGGGTAGGTTCTTATATTAAATACACAGTGAATATCCTTTCTAGTTCATTTATTAAAAGAGCCGTAAATATAATGTTTCTTAGTCGAGTGCTATTATATGACTAAACACTACTGGATGTTATTGGTTCAATCGACCTTAAAAATACACATATATATTGTTGACAATAATATAAAGAATAAGTGTTTCAACCTGCTAGAATGCCATTCTCTATAGACTAAACAAACTGAGTGAATATTATTTTTGTATAACAACCAACAGAAAGTTATTTAAGCAACCAATTCCATTTTGTAAGAACAGGTGATGTGCCAAAACAAATAGAATTTGTTGTACCACAGGGATCGACGTCTTTGATATTTATATTAACAAGTTGTTTGCATTAGAAACCAAAGGTAATATTATAGAATTTGCGGATAACACGACCATCTACTACGATGATGAAGACTGGCATTCTTGGAAAAATACAGAGGTGCTGCAATAGGTTGTACAAAATAACCGGAAAAAGCCTGAAATAACTAGAAAGGAAAGTCATAAATTAAAAACAAAAAAATTTTTGGTATTTAAATAAATATATATAGGTACCTCTATTGATTTTGAAATTATATATAGGAAGAACGACGATTGGTTATATTAAAATACATTTGGACAATGTACAATTAGTAATAATTCTTGTTCGTTCGGTGTTTTAAAAAGTCTTAATTCATCCTAAACCTGAACAAAATAATCGAAACACTGTTTCACCCAATACACGAGAAAAAAATTAAAATATCCATAACTATGTACAATGTAAAATAATCTACTTTCTTGGAAACTAACAAGTTTTGACAAGAAAAAGAAAACTGTTTGTTATGGTAAATATTTATATATTTTAAAAGTATCAATTTGGCGTGAAGTTGACTATTATTTCCAAATATTCATTTTCTAATATCTTTAATTGGAAGTACAAAAATTATTGGTTAGTCATTTTTTTTTCCAAATAATTCTATAAATAGAAAAAATTTAAACAAACTAATCAATATTTAAATAATAAACGCACATCACCACGACACTGCCTCTTCCTAATTTCTTCTGCATGTTGTAAGTGACCAGCTCGTCTATACCGGTAGTGACTAATTTTTAAAAATATATTGAAATATAAAATATATAGAAATTTTTTTTTGGAGCATTTTTAAAATTATCCTATTAATATTATCATGTAAAACCTAATGCTTGTCGTAATTAAAAAATACACCAGTCCTTTACATTGACCTGATATATAGTGCTAATGTTAAGCCTCGTCCCCATTTCTAAATTTTTAAAACAAAGATGCATTTTAATAAAATATTTTTGTGACAATACTATTTCTAAGAAAAAAATAAGACATCCGGATAATTTGTATTTTTTGCAGTTTCCTTTGTACGAGTTGCACTTTGTGTTTCATTTACTAGTAATAGTAATAATAAAGTTTTGTTTTCTATTTAAAATATAAACTTAAACATAAAACAACCTTGCTTAGTATTAATTCAACGTAATCTTCCTTTTAGGTTTATATTTATAGCAGGTGCGATACATTGGTTATGCGGATTTAAATCGTCTGATATATTTTATACGCCCCTTCCTTTATACCATACAGCCGGCGGATGTATGACAATAGGTCAAATGCTTATTTATGGTGCTACTATTGTAATAAGGAAAAAGTTTTCTGCCTCTGGATATTTTGCTGATTGCCGAAAATACAAATGCACAGTAAGTTACATTATACGTATAACATATTTTTTTAATATTGATATATCTTTTTATATTTATGAGTTCATTAATGAATGATTTTCGTATTATTAAACGATTTTAGCATAGGGAAACGAATAAAAGATAATCAGTCGATCTTATAATTTATTAAATATCTATTATTCAACGTGGAAATCCTGGAAATCAGATTTGTTCTGGTTAAGACTTAAAACATGCAACTAGATATAATATCGCAACTTTAATTAGGCATTTAAAAGTAAATTGATATTATTCGCGCGCGTAAGCAGCCAATAATTGCGAATATGACTAAATGCAATAATGAATGTGACTACTATATAGTCCAGTAACCATGTAACAATAAAACATTGAAATACGTTTTTTTTTCTTCTTTTAGATTGCACAATATATTGGTGAAATGTGCAGATATATTTTGGCAGTTCCACCTAGTGATAAGGACCCAGTACACAATTTAAGAATGATTTTTGGCAACGGATTACGTCCACAAATTTGGACAGAATTTATACAAAGATTTCATATAGATAACGTAAGAGAATTTTATGGAGCAACAGAAGGAAATGCTAATATAGGTAAGACAAGTTTTTATTCTAAATTGTTTCGAGATTTAGTTACTACCAGGGTATTATATTGTTTCGAAATATTGAATAGAATACTCCATAATGAGTTGTTATAATGGCGAACAGATTGTTCAGGACTGAAATTAAGAATTACCTACCTGATTAACAAAAGACTGAGAATTAAAAAAAAAATTATGTTGTGGTATTAGCCAAAGGAGTATTTATTTTCTATAGAGAAACGGTCGCTCATATTTTGTATGACATATGGCATTGTTCTATTTATTTTACTTTACATCTTTGTCACATTCATATTAATTTTTCTAATTTAAAAAACTGAATTTACGTTTTGTACAAATGGTGCGAAAATACTTTAAATTGATCTTCAGTTAGCATACAGCTACAACAATTGAAAATGTGGCTTTAATTTTAAATTTATCATAATTAGTTTTGCTAAACAAACGACCATATCTCAGAACATGAAGTGAGAACATGTAAAGTAAAGCCTAGAACAAAAGTTTTACCTAAATATTAAGAAATTTTATTAAATAGGTAATCCTAATATACATACAATTTATAAATGCTGTTGAACAGCTCTTGAATACAATATAAAATATTAAATACTAATAGATATAATATAAAATAATAAATAAAAAATTATATAAAATAATAAGATAAAATAAGAAATATACAGACAGAAATATAAAAATTTAAAAGAAAGAATATTAATCAGAGGTGTGTTC
The DNA here is from genome assembly GCA_927349885.1 of Psylliodes chrysocephalus. Classification (NCBI taxonomy): domain Eukaryota; kingdom Metazoa; phylum Arthropoda; class Insecta; order Coleoptera; family Chrysomelidae; genus Psylliodes; species Psylliodes chrysocephalus. The sequence goes on from OV651815.1 coordinate 88,887,980, forward strand.
ATGACATATTTGTTGGATATGGTTTAGTAACATTTTTCTAAACCTCCTAACGTTATTTGCAGTTTTTATCTCATATGGAAGGGCATTAAAGACAATTAAACCATTATGAAAAATTGAGTTCATAGTGCGACTGTAATTTGATTTAGTTACATAAAAGTCAGTAACTGTTCCTGTGGGATGATTATGAACTTGGTGATTAAACGTAATAAATTCATCAAAGTATTTGGGGACATTTCCCAATATAATTTTATACAAGGTGTTCCTAAATATCATATGATAATTGAAGGAGGTAATTTTTTGGCTCATATTATGACTTAAGTTCATATAAACATGTGTCCTAAATTGCTTTGTTTCAAAGATACCTTGAGAGATCACTCGAAGAAATTAGATGAAGAAAAGTGTAATAAACTGCAAAGAAAAAAATTCGTAACAAACAGAATTGTATATCTGTAGAATGGTCTCCAGGAACATACAGTCTCAGCCCAGAACATAAACCAGTTCAAGGCGAGAGTGGATATAGAACTCGAAAAAAAAAATAATTTTATTCATTATAGTTTATAGTGTATTAGGTTTTTACTGTCATGTAGTGATTTAGAATAAATTTTGTCACTAACTAAAGGAGCAGCTTCATCGACTATGTCGCTTGCCTGTTCTTAACAAATAATAATAATATAAGGGGGTGGGTGGCTCAGTGGTAGAGTCTCTGCGTATGGATCCAAGGGTCCCAGGTTCGAATCCCACCGTTGGCCGGGATTTTTTCATTTCATTTAATTATTTAAAATTAATTCTGATCCTTGGTAGGATTCCCCACCAGACCATTCACTGTTGGGTTCTAATTAACAGTGCTCTTCCTAAAGTGGCGCTGGGAAAGAGTAACAAAGCCTACACCGAACACGAGTCGAAATAACCTTAGCAGTGGAAGCCGATAAAAAAAAATAAAAAAAAAATATTTTGTTATAAATGTATTGAAAATGCTTTTTATCTTCTATATATAAAAATTTCGTGTCACGATGTATGTTCGCGATAAACTCCGAAACTGCTGAAAGGATTTTGATAAAATTTGGCAACTATCTGTTATTTGGTCCAATTTAAAAGATAGGATAGTTTTTATCTCAATTATTGACCTCAATATTTGTAATTGCAAATTAAATGTTTATTATACGACATTCCAACGACCTGTCACACAATAGCTGACAGCGGGAAGGGTTAGTAAATTTAAAGGGGTTGCGACATAGCCTTCCATCTTGGACGCTATTTTTATTTGAAATAATAGTCGCCGAGCCTGCCAATTTATAGAAAATGTATAAGCGGTTTTTTTTTTAAATAATATTTTCATTGTGTTTAACATAAAATATTTATGATTTCATATAATGTAGATAGGCTACATCGTATGTCGCAACCCTTTAAACATACCAAACCTTAGCACCGCGTTTCATTTGTATGGAATGCCTAAATATTGTGTATTTATTGGTTAGTTCTATGAATTCCTAATAGATGACGGTGTAAGGTGAAGACTTTCGCCTTTTTAAATATAGGAACTTGAAAATTGGAATTGCAGCTACTCATAAATGTAAATAATGGCGTATTTCAAGGTTTTTGGATTTTCGCATTTAAAGGAGGGGGGCATGGGAAGTATCATAAAACCCTACTACTACATAAATGCGAATGTTTGGAGAAAGGGGGAAATAGGGAAAGGGGGAAAGTGAAAAAATAGAGAGAAGGGGGAAGAGGGATGAAAGTATCGATTTTTTAAAGGTGGGAACATGTAAGTTGGAATTGTAGCTACTCATATAATGACGTATTTAAAGGTTTTTGGATTTTCACATTTTAAGGAGGGGAGGAATAAATAAATAAAAATAAACAAATAAAAAATAAAAATAAATAAAATTAATAAAAATAATATAAATTAATAAAAAATAATAAAAATTAAATTAATAATTTTTTTTTCAAGTATCGCATGAAAAAATTTCTCACAAGTAACAAAAACTGTTATTTATTCACTTTTAATAATTGAGATTTGAGATAGTTTAATATATTATTATCCACTACAAAATCCAAGTATTTAATATCTTAACCAACTGTTACTATTTTTTTATTAAATCTCAATTTTTTTTTAGTAAATATTGACAATACGGTAGGAGCTATAGGATTCATTTCAAGAATTATACCATCCGTCTATCCGATTTCAATAATTAAAGTGGATCCGAACACCGGGGAACCCGTAAGAGATGCCAATGGATTGTGTATGACTTGTAAACCCAACGAGCCAGGCGTGTTTATAGGCAAAATAATTCCCAATAATCCATCCCGAGCTTTCTTGGGATACGTCGACCAAGAAGCTTCCAAAAAGAAAATTGTATACAATGTGTTTCATCATGGTGATAGTGCCTTCTTATCTGGAGATATTCTGGTGGCAGATGAGTTCGGAAATTTGTTCTTTAAAGATCGAACAGGAGATACATTCCGCTGGAAGGTAAATTTAAAGATAAAAGATAAAAAAATTAATTCTCAAAACCCTTTATATCTCTTATTAATATTTTCAGGGAGAAAATGTTTCCACGGCCGAAGTAGAAGCTGTAATGAGTAACTTAGTGGATTATAAAGATGTAGTTGTATTTGGCGTAGAGATCAGGGGTCAAGAAGGTCGGGCTGGAATGGCGGCCATTTTAGATCCAGAGGAAAAAGTAGATTTGAATGAATTAGTAAATGGATTGAAAAAATCACTGCCGTCTTACGCTAGGCCAATTTTCATTAGATTGTTAAGGAAAATAGATCTGACAGGTTGGTATTTTCTCAAATTCTCGTAAGTTTTAAATAATACTTTTTCATTCAATATTCTGTATACACCCATTCCAAAATCCACAAACGTTATTTTTACATATTTATTGCTAAATCATCAAAACATGATTTTTAACATACATTGTATGGCAACAAATAAGCCTGAATATCAAGAGCAGAAATTTCAAATCTATTGTACTCCTAAAGAAATTAAAAACGTTAAAAATGAAACATTAAGACTTTTAAATACTTTTTAAAATTAATATTTAATGATAGCGAGGTACAAGATGTTCCAAAATACAATTTTTGGATTATCAATTACCAATTTTTTGATTTATATCATTCGAATGCGTAAATTAATATAAACATTGAAATATTTTTCAGTTTACAATGCATAGAAATTAATATTAGATTAGGTACTATATTTTCTCTGAAACATTACGTAAACTTCGTAAATGTACTAACAATTCATTGGTATAATGTGTAAACGCACGCACCACCCATGAGAAAATTAATTGTGTAAACGCACACATCATATAGGTACTTCAAGTCCATCGTCGGAAGCGCGTCTTGAAAAAGCCGGCTGATCTTTCAATTGATTTCGCTTCGTGTTATTGACCCTGCTTTGCGGCGACGGTAGTCAGTCTGTTTGTACACGTGAAATACGGTCGAGAGGCAGCAATTTTTACGTCGCCTTGCGCATATTGCAATTCGCACCGCGAATCGACGTGTGAGGTAAATCGTAGACTTCAGATAGATTTCGGTTTGTTTTTCGTAGTTGTTTTTCTTTTTGTAAAATGGAGGAACTATGCAATGTGCCTGTGAACAATAATAATGTGGTAAATTGTGTTTGTACTGTGTGCCCTTTATTGAAAAAAGGATTTTCAAGTAGAAATTTTGAAGAGAAAACGGACATTATTAATTCTAGTAGATTAAAGGATCCTATCAATTTAGAGACGAAGTAGAAAAGTCTGCAAAGAAATTTACCGGGCATTTTCACGTAGGGTTCTATGAAAAGTATGAATGGTTAACCGGCTGCAAAACTTTGAAGAAATTGTTTTGCTGGCCTTGCCTACTTTTTAATATAACTGAAAAAACACATTGGAACTCAGTCGGTTATACAGACTTGAATAATTTTCACAAAAGTGTAAAACGACATGTAAAATAACAAATTAAAGAAAAAACATAGTTTGGACAATCATTTAAAAATAAGCAACAAAATTCGCAATGAAAGGGTAAAAAAATAGGGACGTCTTACAACGATTAATAGATGTAACTTGTTTCCTGGGAGAGCATGAACTAAGTTTTAGGGGTCACAATGAAGCAAGTGGATCCGCCAATCGAGGAAATTACATGGACCTTCTAAGTTTTTTAGCAAAATACGATAATACCCTAAAAAATCATTTTATTGATTCGACGACTTTCCGAGGTACCTCAAACAGAATCAAAAATGATTTAATTAAATGCACTGCCGACGTTGTGATGGCTCAAATTAAAAGTGAAATTAAAAAAGCACCTTTCGTATCAATTGCGCTTGATGAAACCACAGATGTAGCAAACTTAAGTCAATTATCCATTGTGCGATATGTATTGGATGGCATTCCTCAAGAGCGATTCTTAGGATTTTTGGACGTCACTAACGAACGAACTGCAGATGCATTGTTTGTGACATTATTTCAAGTTTAGAATGTGGTTCTAAGCTTGTTACCCAGAGCTACGATGGTGCTGCCGTAATGGCTGGCCATTTAGGAGGCCTTCAAGCTAAAGTGAAAGAGAAGTTTAGACATGCAATTTTCGTTCACTGTATAGCACATAGACTTAATTTGGTTTTATCGCGAAGCATGGATAATATTAAAGATTGCAAAGTTTTCTTTTCGACGCTTAGTGTTTGGCTTCCTTATTTTCAAAGTCATCGAAAATAACTCGCGCTTTGGACATTCACGTTCAAAAAAGGTTTCCAAAAGTTGCTCCGACGCGATGGAACTACAATGGAGGTTTAGTGCAAACAGTGTTTCAAAACCGTGATTCTTTGATTCACTTTTTTCAAGACGTTTGGGATAATAAAGAAACATGGGATGCTGAAACTGTTACTGCCGCTAAAGGGTATTTGAATTGGCTCGAACAAAACATTGATTTCAATTTTTTGCTAACATTTTTGCAGAGATTTTCCCTTTTACTGACATTTTATTCGACATTTTACCGACAAAGTCAAATGACATTGGCTTAGAACCTGAAGAAAGAGAATTAGAATTGATAATGTCGGCGAAAGAGAGATCTCCTATCGTCGATTATACGCCGAAATTTTTGATAATATTTTACAACAAATAAATTCTCGATTTCAAAATTTCAGCGAATTAAAATTTGTTAAATTGTGCATTTTTAATATTAGTAACTACGATTCATCAAAATTTCCATTGGAAGCTTCTAATTCATTAAAATTAAATTATGAACATTTTTTCGATATTCCAGCAATAAAGTCCCAGTTAAGTGATGTTTATGAAACAACTGAAATTAGTGGTGATAAAAAGACGCCCATCAATGTGTTAAATTTTCTTATAACAACTGGTTTAAATAAGTCCCTTTGTGAAGTCGTCAAGTTGTGTGAATTAGTACTAACCATCCCAGCCACAAGTGCGTCAGTTGAGCGAAGTTTTTCAGCTTTAAAGCGCATTAAAAGTTTTATACGAAATTCAACAAGTGAAGACAGACTCTAATTTAGCCCTAATATCCATTGTAAAACAGCTTGTTAAACAGTTATCAAAAAATCCAAAATTTTACGATGATGTTATAGACAAATTTGCAGCCATTGAGGATAGGCGAATAGATCTTAAGTATAAATAAATGTCAACTGTGCGAAAAATGCTGGAAAAAATAAAAAAACTTCAGTTAAATGGTTTATTCATTGACCATGTCATTTTTTCATGCACTGGCAAAATCCTTGAAGAATGCTATATTATAAAAATCGATTTCTTTAATTTTTAAACAAAAAACACATTATTATGGTCTCCATTAGAGTTGCAACATTTTTAATAATTTGTCTGCCTTGACTATGGATAATTTTTCCTCTCTAAAGTTGGCCGGGCAGTATACATCGGCAACGCTGATATTATTTGTTTTCTACTCGCACTAATGCTAAATCTCTGTAGTTTTCACATGCAAAGCGTATTGGAAAGCGTTCGATAGCTGATACTCAATATATTCAGATGATAAGGCTTATACAAAATATTAAAATTACTATCTATTTTAATATTAATATTTGAATTTACATACCAATATTAACTACTGTAGGACCTAAGGTTTGTGAAATTTACTCAGTATAGGCTTGAGTATAGCTAATTGGGACTAATTTTTAAATTCATCGAGAGTGTAAAAATTTAATTTGAACACCGAATTGTCATTACTTTTGTTGAATAATATTTCTTTCCATTCAATAAGTTGTTTAGGGAGATTTAAAAGTTTTTATTTGACTTTACTTCGAAAGTCTGTATTTTACAATCATTAAAAAAAATACTACAGAATATAGGGAAATAAATGAAAACAATTATTTTCAGGGACATACAAATTGAAGAAAACCGAGCTGCAGCAGAACGGATTCGACCCATCGAAAATTAGTGATCACATATATTATTTAGACAGTACTAAAGGGACTTACGAGAAAGTCACAAAAGAAATATATGATAAAATTAACGATGCAAGTATAAGAGTTTAATATACGGTACGTGCTTAAATTTAACTCTTCAGAAGAGCTGTATTTAGGATACACTTATGTCGCACTTTTTTAAATGATGGTCAATACTAAAATTTCTGGTTACTTGTGATATTATTAATAAGTACATTTTCTATTAATAATTTTTAGGATCCCTCGTTATTTGTTTATATGGGATATTTGTTTCAAAAGATAAAAAAAGATCAAATGTAAAGTTATTGATAGAAATAATCTTCGGGTGTCAGTTCATTATTATTTTTTTTTATAACAGTTAACTACGTGTAAATCGTTAAGATAGAAACGTAAAATCAAAGAAAAAGTAGAGTTGGACGATAGACTCTGAATCGTTATTGTGATTAGTACCATTAAAATAAATAAAGCTATGTTTCTTGCAAGAGCAGTAAGAGACTTAAATGCAGACCTACGAAAATGGCGTATTAACAAAGATATATCAAAACTTCAATGACAAACTAAACAACTATAATTTACGGAAAACTGACATAGTATAGACGCTAACAATGGACAAAAAACAAGTGAAAATAAATAACGGAAAAGGTTCTGTAGCAAAACAACGAATAAGTGTAATACACAAATGAACCGAGATGGTGTGTATACATTTTAAAAACTAAAAACAATAACGAACATAGCACATATAAATTACCGCTCATTGCACGAAAGGCCACAACAGCCTAATAATACTCACGGAGATCAAAACATCTGCTGTCTGGCGTGAAGATCTGCCCATGGTAGGGTACGATTACAATAAGATGAACACAGCTACGTCAATTGGCGGAGTAATTCATCGGATTTTGCCGCCTTCTGGGGGTTTAGTGGCGTGTTAATATTATAAAAATGTAGCAATAATATTTTTACACCTAACAACTCGCATATTTTTTATTTATTGATAGTTATAAATGGTATTTATATTGGAGATTCGCAATAATAGTTATGACGTAGCGGTGTTCTTCATATTGTAATCGGACTTTACCTTGTAATCTCCAAGAGAAGATCAAGCTGAGATTTTTTATCTAAAATATTGTAATGTAAACTTTGAAGAATACATTTTTATTATTATTAATAGGCTTAATAAATTTATGTATTTATTAATATTTTTCTGGAAAGCATTTAAGAAATCGAAAGAAAACCAAAATTTTAATAATTAAATAACAGTTTCTGATATATCGCCCAACTCTAGAGGACCTTAATTATAATGACGTTTGTATTTTTAAGGTTTTAGATGTGGGTAAATTTAAAGATAATAATAATCTCCCTCATTCACCTCCTTACGAGTGAATTTTAACCCCAAAATTTGAGCTTGTCCGGGGAAAGGGACTGCTATTATTATTATTTGCCGTGGCGCTCCGGGGCGACTTAAAGATGATTGATGGTGCCATTTGACTTACAGGTGAGGAAACCCCCACCCACCATCATCGAAAAGATAATGCATGGCGATTTTTATAATCTGGATGTAATATTAACAGAAATTCAATTTCTGCTAATTTGGTATCCATCAAATCCTATAAATTCACATGGTCTTTCGTAGGATTCAAAGCCACAAAATTGCTCCCAAGTGAAATGCTTTTGTGAATTATTAAGATGTTAAAAGTTTTAGGCTTTTGTCAAAATTCGTAGCTATAGTAAAGTAATACATGAATTGGCATTTGGGATTTTTAATATTATTTTCTAAGCATTTGAGTTTTTCTTATTGCCGTAGGTTGTTATAAATGTATACACCTATAGGAAAAAGAAATTGCTAAATAATATGTCATTCCTCGAAAAACTTCAGAATTTAGCTAGGCAACCATTAACCATCGCGTATAAAAAAAACAAAATATAATAGTTGATTTTACTTAAAATTGAGAAATATAACATACAATTTTTACCAAAAATTTAGAATTTTACCAAAACTCCCTTGGAATAAAAATTACCTATTTTTTTTTTTTTTTAATTTCTCCTCAGTCCTTATCAGTACATTGATCCTAAAAATAACGCAATACACCAATAGGAACGTTGCTTTTAAATAAATATGTCTTATGTTATTCTTCTCAAATAAGAATGTTGACATTATTTTTATAGGTTATGCTGTACTAGTTTTTTTAATACTTGTACCTAGAAATGTGTAGGTTGTAGGTATAACCACAATTTAAAAATATTTTAACTTATTTAAAATACAGACCATTAGAAAAAATTACTAAAAAACAAAAGATAGTTTATTAAAAAAAATAATTTTAAAACATGACTTTTTATGACACACTGTATGTTCTAAACTAATTTTAAAATGTGGCTGTTTTGCACCTACCGGATTATTTTAACATTATTTGTACAGTGAGACTCAAAAACTGCACAATACCTTATTTTTAATAAAAGTTGGTCCTTCTCATAAAATCGAATATTAACTTAATAAGCTTTAAACAGTATCAATTAAGGTGGGTTGTACGACAGCTGGTTATTGTCATCATTTCACTTTTAAAGTTTACTACATAATCAGATGTTTGCTACGATCTCATATTTGGTTGTGAATCAGTTTTTATTAAAAACAATGGTTTTACTGTGCCTTACCTAAAAAAAAATTATTAACCACCAACATTTTGAAACATTTATCTTAGAAATCAATAAAAAATGTTTTTTTTTTCTAATTTTGACATATAATTGACATTTTTGTAATCGCAGCAAGTGTCAAAATGATCTACTTTATGCAACCAGTTGCATAATGTTGAGCATAATGAAACTGGTTACGAAAAAATCATTATGCCACCAGTTGCGAAAAGAAAATAAAAAACCTTTTTTTTGTTTTAAAATCAATATATACATTATTATTTAAACTTTATGTCAAAGAAGGGCAGATTGGCTTATAAAAATAGAATTTGATTAAACTTACAACCGAGTAATAATGTTGTTTTGGTCCTTATTTTCCATTCAAAATCAGCAAAAAATAAATCTTATTAAAACACAAGAAAATAAATAATATAATTTACTATTTGCGAATAAGAAGAATAAAGTTATGTATATGCAACTAACAATACAAGAAAGTAATACTGGTTGCTTATATGTCAGTAATTTTTTACCAACACAATTTAATAAATAATTAGTCGAAATTAGAAAAAATATTGTATGTAACATGTTACGAAATGCCTTGTTATGTAACTAATTCGTTCATGTTGCGGGACCTCACTCTGCTCGTCCCGCAAATATATACTCGTTACATAAAATAAGGTATTTCGTAACCGGTTTCATAAATAGCTATTCTATAATGCAGTTTTTGAGTATTTTACTATTTAAAATCATGAGATACAGTTTTAATCTTTTACCATTTTACATCCGTATTCAGAAAGCATTTGGTAAATAGTTACATATAAATACAGGGTGTATAAACGATGCAAGAGTAAATTATAGCTGTTTTTCTATTTAAGATAGGAAAAAATGTCTCAAATAAAAGTTGTAGAGGACAATGAAAGCTGTATTCCAATATAAATGTGCGATTTATCAAAGTTGTGTTTTTTAAAATGAAACACCCTATATATTTTCACTTAATTGAATTTCTTTGGAATAGTGTTTCTTAAAAATATAGGGTTGTATGGGTATATACCAGGTGGTTTGGAATGTATGTCACAAAATGGGTTCATTCAGCACCAAATAAACCATTTGAAATAAAAATTGTCCTCGATATATCCGCTTAAATAGTGTATTTTCGTTTCCTATTCATAATTTTACCAAATTGCACTTTTCCCATACAGGGGCTGAACCGAAGAGGTAAAATAATAAACTCCAAAAATTTAAAAAAGAGGAAAAGCAGATGCTCAAACAATCTCCCATTTTGAGCCTATCTAAATTAATTGCTCTTCAAACTTCAATTAAAGTTGTAATAGAGTGTAAAACTTCTCTAATTCAATTTTTCATGTCTTTTAGTTTCGGCGGCAGACCTCTTCTTTAACATATCCCCAGAGATAGAAATATAAAGGCGTGAGGTCTGGAGACCTTGCTGGCCACTAAATGAGTTCGTTTCTTCCCATCCATTTATTTCTGCGCCATTTGCTTAAAATCCTTCTTACATGCTTTTGATTGTAGGGAAGCGGGTCATCATGTTTATATCTGGTTTCAATCGGTACATCCCACAACAATTTGGTAAATCATCTTGGAGAAAATATCTGTAAATTTGTCCATTAAATATGAACCTTTAAAAAATATGGTCCTATAATCTGATCCCCAAACATTTACCGGCCATATATTTTGAATAGTAACTTCCCTGGCCCAATGAGAATTCTCTGAATAGGAAATGAAAATACACAATTTTCGAGTATATTTTGTTACGAAATTTGTTATTCCAAATTATATCCATGTTGAATGACTCATTGTGTGACATAAATCCCACCATAGTTTCCCAACCCCCTGGTATAAACACATAAAACCCAATATTTTTGAGAAACATTCATCCAAACGAATTCAATCGAGTGAAAATATCGGGCACCCTGTATGTAACATAGTTTTCATTGTTCCCTGCAGCTTTTTATTTGAAGGAAGCAGCTATTATCCACCCACACGTTGTTGATACACCCTGTACTTAAAGATATAAACGTCAATTCCGAGAAAAGTAGAGTTGGACGATTGCATAAATAAGGTTATGTTTCCTTAGATCTTTAAAAAATTAAATATTCGTTAATATTTTTCTGGAAAACATTTTAAAAATCTGTAGAAAAACATGTAAAGAATGTCAGTTTACCAATATTAAAATATTTAAATAACAGTTTGTGAAATATCGCTCAATTCTATAGGACATTTATTATAATGACGTTTCGATCTTTAAGGTTTTACATGTAGGTAAATTTCAAGATATTTTAAGAATTAGACTATAAGATTTTAATTTTTACTTCATTTTATTTTGTTTTAATAATCTCTACCTATATATATCTAGAATTATATGTAGATCTGAACTCTAATTTTTTTTTCTTTATTATATTTACACATACAAGTAACTTTACTACTTATAGGTTTAAATTAGTCAATTTTGCATTTTAAACGCAAATTGGGATTGCTCGATTAATTGTTTTACACACACGTTGATTAGTTTTAAATAGTGTTTGTTATTACTTCTGAAATAACACATAAAATGTCATTTTGATCATAAATGTTGTACTAAAATTACCTCTAGTCAGCAGTGAGTCAACATGCTGTTCTGTTAAAAACTATAAGTAATTTTTTGTAAATGTTCAAAAACCACTTTAAAATTAGGTTTTATTAAAATTAATTTTATTATTATTGTTATAGTTTTAAGAAAATGTGTCTTTGCTATTGTATCCCCATTTGACCCAAAAAAATTATATCAGGATGCAAAAAACTGTACAGTTGTTCTAATTTGTAAAGGTACTGTTACCAACCATATAAATAATTTGTTCATAATAAATAATTAGGTGTCTTACTTAAAGAGAAAGATATATTTTTTAAAGTTACGCTGCTAAAACACAGGCACATGAGAGAAACAGAAGAACGCCTCATTCTATGGGCGAGAGATGAAGCAACTAAGAACTAGTGCCTAACCAAAAAAAAATGTTTTACAGTCGAAACCGAAACTTTCTGTTAAAGAAAATTTTTATTGCAATATCCAGATAAACATGAAATAATTTAGGCTGCAGTTTCGGTCATTTTTCCGCCGAAACCGACACTACAGCTGAAACTGAACTTTCGGTTGGACACTACAGAGACCTACAGCAGGGAAAGTGCATCAGAAGGTAGATACATACTCTTATCTACAGTAGTTAGAAGGAAAGGGGTTTATAGATGAGGACTGTGTTGGACAAAATAGAAACGGTTTTGAGCAGCTGGTAACAGAAGGACACCTGAAGAGGAGTCTAAAGATCGATGTAAACTACAATAAAATATATTAAGCGACCAGCTGCGTAATAATCATTACTGTGCTTAAAAGTATCGTATAACTTCTGAAAAAGTCACACTGTTTTTAGCAGCAAAACAAATTTACTAATATTTACGTGGTTGGCAACAGTGTTCCTACATATAACGGTTTCTTTAAGATCGTCCTGCTCGTTTTTGAAAAAACATACTTAATCTTTTATTACTTCTAAAAACTGATTCTGTAAAACTTTTCTTTCATATACAAAGACGTTAACTATAACAAATGTAACAGTGTAAGAATATATTTTATACATTACAGTATGACAACCATAAAAAATTACATTTTCGTATGGGCGACCAGAAATAAAATTCAGTTTTTAAAAAAATCATAGCAAATATGCATTCAATATTAAAATTGATTTATTGATGAAATAATTAAATAGACAAATATGGATTTGTTCTAAAAAGAATGTTGTCCATATGACTGTCATCTTGTTCGTAACATTAATGCAAAATTACTCTTAATTTTTAGAAAACCTGCTGATTTTATTTCAAATATCGTTTTAACTCTTTGATATTGACTGGATGGTTGATGTCAAGTGACCTTTTAGGGCACGAATATCAGCACGTTTGGAGATAATGGTGCCACGGCACATACTGCACCTGTCCAAGTACCCTCATCCTTAAAGGTGGTGATATTCAGTGGCCTCCAAGGTCACTCGACCTTACCCCAATGAATTTCTTGAGGAAACCAAAAAAGAAAATAGAACAAATGATCAAAATCGCATAGTATGTTTAAAAGTACTACTAATGATCTAAATATATAAGATTGAAAGCATTATATTACGAAATTAGTAAATTTGTTTTTATTTTTTTGTGAAGCAATCCGCGATGGCTCCAGACCGCACAAGTTAGCTAAATCAGTTAAGTGAGTGGACATATGGCGTATCTTTATTCGCTCACACTGAATTTTCGTAGTGTGCTCTACTGTAACGTATAAATGGGCGATAGGCTTAAGGCTCAATCAACATTATTTATCAAAAGAAATTTAATTTTTTTTTATAATTAATAACTTAAATATATTACTTATGTTCTAATGTTTTAAATATAAGTATATTAATACCCAGAAACATAAATTACTTTTCTATATAATTGTCACTTATTTGCCAATTATCCTAGTGAAATCTGGTCTTAGTAATTTTAATATTTGTATTAATATCTAATGATTGATTTTTGCACCATTATAATGTCGTTGTCAACATATTTTTATGAGTGAAGCTTCTTTTGTTTTTCATCTGTTATACATAAGTGTAGATAAATACATCTTTGTTAATGACTGAACAAAAATAATCTAAGGGGAATAGTTTACCTACTTAATTAGATAAAATATGACAATTGTGTATTTTTATAAGTAAATTTTTAAACATTTTAAATACTTTCTCTACTATGTGGTTGTGTTTTTATTATTATTCATTGTTATTTTTGAATACATATTTTTGTTTCCAGTTCTGTTTTATTTATTGTTGTTAACCCTCTGAAAATATCATAGGTTCCCGCAGAGTCTGGATAGAGATGACGTATATTTTGTTTACCTTATACATTTATGGTTTTCTGTTCGATAAAATCGGATTAAAAGCACAGTTTGTTCCTACAGTTCCATTTTGATGTGATTCTAACTCATACATGGATTTTGGAAACTAACAAGTCAGTTTATTCATCCAATGGGCCAATGACTTGTACTTGTTGGGACGCAAAATGTAATAGACATGGTCAAACCAACCATATTTAGGTGAATAAGTATTTTAAACATTATTTAAAATGCAACATAAAACATTTTTTTAGCCGTTTCAAACGAACTAACAAAGTATGTTTTTTAAACAATGAGATGTCTATTTTTATTTGAAGTATTTACATGAAAGGAAACGTACACAATACAAAAATCAAAAGTATTTACTTCAATTGAAAGAAATACAAAACCATGACAGTAACAAAGAGCACAAACAAATTTAACATAGCTGCAAATTTGATATAATTTTCACTTCAATATTTAAGATCTAAAGCTCATTTTGCAGCCACTTATGACTGTGATAAAGTAATTAATTGTTAATTAACATTATATTTCGCATATTTGTTTTCCAAAATATAAACACACTAGTATATTTTCGGTATACGATTGTGTCCACAACGTTTAAAGAGATAACTTTTTTCCCATCGGTATGCCGTCGAGCCAGTCTGCGAATCATAATTAGTTGTGGGAGATCGATTATTTTTGGGGATGGATACAATTTTTCTATGTAACCTATAAACTGTAAATGTTGGAGGGGAGGGAAGTTATATTTTGGTAAACAAATATGCTCATATAATTTGAATTCAACTTCCTTAAGGTAAGTCGTTTAATCCATTAATTATATTTCGCATATTTGTTTTCCAAAATATAAACGCACTGTAGATGTTTAGAGAACCTTGCGATCTCCAAGAAAGTGTTTATAGTCCATACAGTACGAAAAAGAAGTAAACAATCTTTGTACTTCTTGTTATTTTTATTGTATAACTGCAAATATAATAACCTAATATAATAAGTAATAACAAATATTATAACTAAATATAATAGCACTTAATAATTTATATATAAAAAAAAAACAAAATATTATATGGATAATTATTATTAAACGCAATATTAAAAAAAAAACAACTTTTTTTCTATTTACTTTTTAAAGAAAATATTGCATTATAAAAATTGTGTATTACATTTCTATGGTAAAATTTATTAAATATATACATTTGATTTTTCTGTCCAACCTGCCGATTTTCTTATTGCTTCTATGTCAATGCCAGGGCGTGCGGCGGCGGAAGTTGAAGCGTGACGAGTAGAATGACATTTGAAAATGTTTATGGGTGCTATGATTGAACGTTTACGTTATCCGTAACGTACATGTTAGACCGAATTTTAAAAGTAACG
Source organism: Psylliodes chrysocephalus (assembly GCA_927349885.1). Taxonomy (NCBI): domain Eukaryota; kingdom Metazoa; phylum Arthropoda; class Insecta; order Coleoptera; family Chrysomelidae; genus Psylliodes; species Psylliodes chrysocephalus. The sequence continues at coordinate 88,903,267 of OV651815.1, forward strand.
AGGCAAGTTCGTATGATGAGGTTAGCTATGATCTCGAGACAGGAATGAAACTTCCTACCGAGGTTTGTATACTATTTTATTTACAACCATCATATTTCGATCAAAGTTAATAAATCTCTGTTTTGTTCTGAACATACCTAAAATATTACATTTAACGACAAATTACCAAGCGCGCGGTTTTCTCAGAATAATCAAGTAGGTAAATATATTGTTACTGTGATTAAGGGGTAAACAACTGTGACCAATATAAATAAATGCCAGATATTAATTTCGCGAATAATAAATATCAATAAGTAGTTTGTTCTATTTTAGATCATTGTTGTTTTTTATTGTTTGCCAATGTGTATTCTTACAGAGAAATGATACGCCACTGAACAAGAGGGAATTACCTTCCCCCTTGTGCCCGCTTCCTCACTTCCTCAACAGATGTTGCGAACACAACCACAGAAGAAATATGTGACACAACATTCGCTACAAACTCCCCAGACAGCACACCAAATCCTTTGGATATCTACTGAACATCCCAATATCCACTGAATGTCCAGTCCATGGTGGATATCTATTTTATATCCATGAAATGTAATTTATAGACATGCAAATGTCCATAAATAATTGTAATTACATAGCAAATTATTAAAAAATTACGCCATTGTACTCGCCATTGTGGCTAATAGTACCGTTGAGATATTTAAAATTAATTTTTTTTAAGGTGTATTCAATATCCCATGGACATCCACTATAAATATATCTAAGCGCAGACGCAAACCATCGTGGATATCTACTAGATGTAATTTTTGATTTTGCTTCCTAAGTATAGATGGCGATACCACTTTCGTATCTACTCATGCTTAACCCGCCGTAATTGAGTTTGATCGACATTGTTTCACAAACAGACTTCATTAGAGACTGAAGTCGAGAAGTAAGTTCCATTTATTGCTGAAGATTCCTAATAAGGATGATTTTCTCCTTAGTAGGCAAAATCAAAGGCAGATTGTTGGGAATATTTTTTACCTCTATTTTCTTTCGACGTTATTCAATAACCATTGGTTACTTATGAACCTCTACTAAAAATAATTATAAAATATTTATCTGAATTTCTATATCCTGGGATATAGACGGACATTTGGTTGGATATCCACAAAATATATTCTATGGATCTATCTGGGATTTCTTGTATTGTCTGGAGATACTCATTAGATATTTTGCTGAATATCCATAGGATATCTTCTATATTCTGGATATAGACGGACATTTGGATATCCATATTAGTTCCACGGAATATTTCTGATATCCTGTGGATATATTGGATATCCACAAAATATATTCTGTGGATATCTCTGGGATTTGGTGTGCTGTCTGGGTCGGTTCACGCTCCTCTAGTAGTAATTGCTCGGTGGCAAAAATAACAAAGTTTCTTAACCTGACTTTTTCATTACTATTTGACTGTTATTAAAAAGCATACAATTTGTATTCATATATTCAAAATAAATATTAAATTATGGCGATTTTTAACTAAACACATCGAAAAAAACTCAAAAAAATAATACAAACTTAGACTAATAACATCACTAGATGCGTTTTTGTCAAGGGAAGCACGTACTATGTTGTTTTTGCCAAGAGTCCACCATTTAAAGTCACGTGATTTGCATTGCCTAATTGGAATAATTCACAAGCTTTAAATGAAATCTTTTTACCAAAATCAACCTTATTACAAGCCTGCCAAGTAAACAAAACATCCACACGAAAAACTAAAAACAGCTACGATTTTTTTATAACTGATAAGTTGTTTAATAACTATTTAAGTGAATATCTCGGATCAATCAAATGCTGAATCACGTGATCAAAATTTACTACATCTCAGATGCATCCGATGTGGATTCTCAAACGCAGCATAAATTAACGTTTGATCCAAAGATGTTTCTAAAGTAGGCCATGAGCGATGACCGACAAAGATATATATACAGAGCCGTGAACCGTAATAACTACACACGCCCCTGAATGAGATCCCAACTTTAATTTTAAAATGCAGAAGAGTTGTAACGTTCGACTATAAAGACTAGAGAGAAGGAGGCGAATCAGCAATGGTCAAATTTAAAATTTGTCCTTTTTATAAAGTTTGCGAAATTGACTGTAGTTGGCAGGTCGAACGTTAGCGCTGTCAATTTTCTATGTAAGTCAATGTAATATGAATTGTTTTTTTTTTAATTGGTGAAAAGAATCAAAATAATGTGAAAAAAAGTACCTGAGTACAAGTAACATGAGTAACAAAAGCAAGATTTACTTCGTTCCAGATTGTAAAACGAGATACAAATCAGAGTTTTATTGTTAGATGAAGAGTTACTGTTATTTTTTTTTTTTTTGTTGAACCCCAATTTTGTCATTGTAAATGTTTTGTATAGGATCCTAAACGCTTAGAACAGTGACAGCATATATATCGTTCCTAAGGCCGATAAAGCACTTATTAGAGATGATGCTATTCTACACTCTTTAGAAGACATTTCCAAATATTATAAGACTCTTTTTACTGATGATACTGAGGGCGGCCGAAATTAAAGGATGAGGCAATACGTACATTCCCAAATCTCCCTTTATGCTTGTATTATAACAATAAGAAATTTGTTAACTGTGTTTTATTTAGGTTTAATTCAAAAAAGTTTGCCACAAAATTGTATTTACCAAATTTCACCATTTAACAAATTTTTTCGAATTTGGTCTCATTTGTAATTTATATAGATAAAATTAAATAATTTATCAATAAAAAAATGCAAGACTTATTTAGAAATAAGTACAACAGTATGTTATGTGCTTTATTTAGCAATAAACAAGTTTATTTTTATTATTTTCACAAAATTATGTAAAATTCTCATAAGAAGCCATGTGTTTCTAACAGCGTTAGCAGCACCAGCGTACATGCGGTGAATTATAAAAGCTCAATTGGTGTTCGTTTTTAGAACCGTATTCCGAGTATGTCGATTCGCCTCCTTACCTCTCCTCTAGTCTTCATACGTTCGCCATACGTGATTTTTTTCATTACCTACTTCGTTCCTATTTGGCAACATTATATAAGATTTGACACAACACATTTTCCATTACATTTTATTTTCAACGCGCACACGTCACTGTTCCAGCAGGAAAACACTAAACCATTCCTACTCTTGTTATTGAAGGTCTTTGAACAATTTTAAGAGCTTCTTCTTTTTTTGTGAAGTGAGGTTAGGTTATTATTTTTTAATTTTCTTTCAATCAAAAACTGATTTTCGAAGATTGTGCCATCATAATATAATCATAATAACTGCTATTTAGATATAAAATCATTATCCTAGCCTGATAACATTTAACCTTGAGCAAACGGGCAAGCAAGTTCCGCAAGTATTTGCAATTTCTACAAGTCATTTCTGTGAATAGTATTTCAACTTCAACCATTCAGTGTAGATTGAAAGTTAACAAATTGATCAAGGTAATTTAATCTATTCTTTCTAAGTAATATGTAATTCTTATTAAAATCTAAAAACCGGTTTTTTATTGTATCCAGATGGCACTTACAGAGGAATCCTCAAACAAAATTTTCGGAGGATATCAAAAAATATTTTCTCATGATTCAGAAGAAGTGGGTTGCAAAATGAGGTTTGGTGTTTATTTGCCACCACAAGTGGAAGAAAATAAGAAGTTACCCGTTATTTATTGGCTTTCTGGTTTAACTTGTAGTGAAGCTAATTTTGTTGAAAAATCAGGAGCTCAAAGGTATGCCTCATGAAACTTTGATTTTTCTGCTGTTATGAAAGGGAAAGTGTTATTAATAAAAACCAAAATAATAGTTTTTAAAATAGTTTTGAGCCAACTATACCCAACTTTTTTTTTAACAGATATCTACAAATCATTATAGATCATCCCAATACTGAATATTTTTTAAATAAACTATTTTATTATTAAAGCTAAAAACTACTTTCAGATATGCAGCAGAATATGGTATAATAATTGTTAATCCAGATACTTCTCCAAGAGGCCTAAATATTCCTGGCGATTCTGAAAATTGGGATTTTGGAGTTGGAGCAGGGTTTTATGTAAATGCCACCAAAGAACCATGGAAAAAAAATTACAGAATGTTTAGTTATATTACCTCAGAATTACCAAAACTTATCAATAATAATTTCCCTGCAGCAGAGGGACTGCAGTCTATAATGGGTCATAGGTAAAACAATTCGCACTTGTAATTAGATTACATTTAAATTCAATGCAAATTAATTTGGCTACACTTTTTGTTGAATTTGATATATACCATACTTAAATTTATATAATAATTTACTGAAATGTTATAAGTATCATTATTTTAAATTTGGTTGATGATTTTTGGTCAAAGAATCAGTTTCATGAATGAAACTCTTATTTACATGACATAAAAATGAGTTACAATGTATACTAGTAGTAGTGGTAAACCCTGTTTTTTTATTTTATTGTCTAAACCAGTGGTTCCCAGGCGGGGAGGGGGGCGAAGCAATAATATAGCAACTCTTCATAATAGATTAGATTAGTGAATTGTGATTCCAAATGTATTTTTTTTTTTTCTAATAAATAAGTTTTATTTTTATTGTAGTAAAAGTAGTTTCCGTTTCTATAATTGGAGGACGTCTTTAACATATTTTTATTTCAAAAAGGGGGTGTCAGAAAAAAGTTGGGGAACCACTGGTCTAAACAATAGATATTTTTTTTATGAAAATAAAATATATTTTGGAGATGTCAAAGACTTAATCTCAAGTGGAATTCAAATTAAAGGATTAAAAGAATTCTTACACCTTTAATTTACATATGTATTGCATTTGTAAATCATTCAGCACTTGAAATGTTACATAGGTGATTACCAAAATTAATAACTGGTAAAAATTTGAGTAAACGTTCCATCTAATTTTAAAGCTATTATGTTGTCCCACTAATGTTAACAACTCTTTCATATTATCTTGTTATGGTGAGTTTTTGTTTTTCTCTTTTCACTGTTTCAGTTAATTTTTATCATCAGGGCTCTGTAATGTACCAGAAAAAGTGATGGTTCTTTTAACATGTTGTAATCTTTTAAAACTTCTCTAGCATGGGTGGACATGGTGCCTTGATATCTGCATTAAAAAATCCAGGAATGTACAAATCTGTATCTGCTTTCGCCCCCATTTGCAATCCTTCAGTTTGCCCTTGGGGAATAAAATCTTTTACAGGGTACTTGGGATCTGAAGAAGCTTCATCGTGGTCCGAATGGGATGCAACCCAGTTGGTTAAAAAATATAATGGACCAACATTAGAATTGCTAATCGATCAGGTCAGTGTTGTTTATTGATTTAGTTTTAATATAGATAAAAATATATTTTTGATGGTCTAGACTTTCACAATTTGTTTAAAATTTTTAGGGTTTGGAAGATAATTTCTTAAAAAGTGGACAACTTTTACCAGAAAACTTAATTGAATCTTGCACATCTTCAAAAGTTCCCGCAATTTTGAAAAAACGAGAAGGCTATAACCACAGTTACTACTATATAGCTAGTTTTATTGGAGAACACATTAAATATCATGCAGAGCATTTATTGTCAAAAAAATTATAAATTGATTGTTATATATGTACTATTTTTAAAATTGTTTAAAACAATTCATAAATAAAATATTTTATTTTATGGTTAACAGCTTATAATTTAACTAATTTTTAATTAGGAAATCAACATTTCTATATACAACAAATTTGAAAGAAGAATGATTAATTTCATATGAATTATGCCAATCAAATGTTTAGAATACTTCATTGTTGTTTAACAATAATATATACCCAAGATTACTTATATTTGGTAAATTACAATACTTTTATTTTGAAGTACTATGACTGTAAATTATTTTAAACCTAACAATTGAACACAGTTTTTCCCTGTCCCCTGCCTCAACCACCGAAAATATAAACGAACTTAAAATACATAAGATAGATGTCCATTCTTGTTGATTACTATGACAATTTTTAAAAAAATGTATACTTGAAAAGGCATTTACACTGCATTATAATTATAACAAAACTTTTGGTTAGCCCCTTTATATAAATTTTACTTTTCAATTTTGATTAAAAACCATAAAAATTTGAAACTTTATATATTGAAGCAAAAAGCTTGTCCAATTCTACAAAAGAAGTAACTTTTAAAATAAAAATCATGAATTGACATTAAAATAAGACTGTAAAACAAAAAAAGGATAGTATACATCTTAAATTCAATCCTTACTATTTTGTATTTATTTTCTATACCAAAACATTAGTAAATTTCCCAAATTTGAAACAAACTAAAATATGAATATCAATAAATGTATTTATAAAATGAATAGTGCTTGGCATTAAATAAAATATATTAAAAAATTATATATACAACTTCCAAGATATACCTAAACAAAATTAATATTATTTTATTGAACCTCTCATTTGATGCCAATATTGAAGGACAGGTTCTCTCTTTTGCCAGATCTGCTTCTGACCCCACATTGCCCAAAATCTGAAAAGAAAAACCAATTAGATTTTATCCAACTCAGCACTTTTTCCATAAACTCAAAGTTTCTGCAACAATAATGTACGATTGACACAATAAAACACTTTAGTCAAATCACAAAATATCTTCAGTACAGGAAGTACAGGTACATAAAAATTAATTGTAGAATAAGTTCAAGATAAGAAAATATTGTAACTAGCAACACGCGGGCGGGCAGGGCGATCTAGTCCTGCTAATCGGCACTGGTGCTCGTGACAAAAAAAGATATCAAACTATCAATTTCAAGAGTTTTGTGTCACGTTTTCTACTTGCTTCTTGATTAAAACTTTTGTATTTTAATTATTATTTAAAGATTTATTTTAAGAAACGGAGACAATTCGTAAGAGGTGTTATAGTTAAATTATATGTTGGCATTCCCTTTTACTTCCTTTGGATGTCCATGTGGAATCCAAACTGTAAAAATCACTTCTCAATGTGGCATGCTTTCTTTTATGTTTTGTGCTTCCAGTTCAGTGTCAAAACTAGTTCCAACATTTATCGCTTACTTCAAATAGACAGAATGTAAACAGAACTTACTGGACACTTTTATTGTTACTTTTATTACATTTGCAAAGATGAAGTTATTTCGATATGTTGATTATCTGGCAATATCACTTGATAATGGACTTTTTGTTAGTTTGTCATCATCTACCACATGTCCTAAATTGTTTTAATTTTTACCAATGACATTTAAAAGTTCTTTTGCAATGATAACATGTCACATAGCCATGGGAAAATTCTATTCCTATAAACTTTATACCTAATATTATTTTTTAAATCTTTGAAAACAGGAACTTACATTCCAAAAGCGGCCCCTCCTAAATGAGCAGCATGATCGAAGAATTTCCATCCTAGCAATACCCCAGCAGTATCAAGACCAATAATGAATTTAATAGCCTAAAATTGCATAAATCAAATATAAAATAAAAACTATTATTCAAGCAATAACTCACCGCCCCAGCTGAGAAAGTAAATACTGGCAACAAAATTATTCCTAATCTTGTATCTGGGTATTGTGTGCAAACATATCCCAAAACTGCCATTATTGCTCCAGACTATAATAGTGAAATAAGACATACTACACTCAATTTTGTAATGAATGCAAACAAGCTATTGGTGGGCATTTTATATGCTCTAGATATTGAATTAAATGCATAAGAAACGAATACTTACAGCTCCTAATGAAAGGCCTGGTTGTTTTGTAATAATTTTATACATATAACTTGTAAAACTAGATACAACACCAGCAGTCATATATAAGGCTAAAAATTGTTCTTTTCCAAGGCTGTGAACAGCACCTAGAAATTTAAAACAATATATATAGATTTTTGCAATTATAAACATATTCCAATTTTTACCTGTACTAAAACTGTGAAGAACATACATATTGGCTAGAAGATGTAACCCTGAATAATGACTAAATGTTGATAGAACCATAGGTACAAATACATTTCGGCTAGCTGGATTTGAACAAAAATATTTCAACATATATGGTTGGAATTTTGGTACTCTCCATGCTAGGAATACAAGTATATTTAAAGCACATATTGGTGCAAAAATACGTTCTCCTTCTGTAAGACCAGACCACCAAGCTTTAACTTCTTTAAATAAATAATTCTGGAAAATAATATTTTTCTTTACCAAAAACCATACATACATGAATTCTAATTTTGTTTTTAAATGAAATTATGTTCATTATATACTGATAAAATGAGGCACATGTAAATTGAATATTATGGATTGGATTCACAGTTTCATATTTAATGGAACACAATTTGTCAAAATTAATAATTTTGTGTCACATGCAATTATATATTCTTCCCTACATTAATTTTTTAATCAATTAAAATATTTTCAATTTTACAATGACTTCAAACTGTTTAACCATTTCGCTCATTCTTTTTTTTTGTTAATCTTTTTTATGTTGACTTGATTTTTTTTTCTATATTTTGTTCTATGTAGAATTGTTAGCGTTTCCCATTAACACATTAGGAATAGCACTGTTAATTGGAACCAAATGATGAATGGTCCAATAGGGAATCGTATATAATATATCCCATATACCTACAGACATTTCTGGTAGTAATATTTATAATAAGTAATATAATCATGATACACTTTCATTTGGTAAAAGAAAAATGTATTACTGTTGAATGCACCCTGTCATCGATGTGCTTCTTGAAAAATTTCATAGGTCTTCTTAACACATTTTTAGCATGTGCTCTCATATTTTCGTATTCCCAAATTGCTGATGTAATAAAGCATGCTCCTGAAAACTATACATTTGTTAATATTGGATAAAATGATTAAGAGAAAACTACATACTGCAACTGTAAATACAAAAGGCTTTAGTAGATTTTTTGCATTTAGATTACTGGAGTTAACATTCATATTTGTAAAAGGAGTAGCTAAACTATCTGGGTTTACTTTTGGCTCAACATTATTTCTACTTTTTCTAAAATGCCTCACATTTTTTAAAGTGGGATTTCGATAAAGTAAATTTTCTTTTGAGCTGAAAAAAAATATGAATAATTTTTTGTCAATTTATTTTAACGTATACATACCAAAAATTTGAAAATTTAAGCATTCGACTGAGAGCCATTATACACGGCAAAATAAAGTTAAATATATTTATTTACTACTTCTCATATTTTGTTAAACTTTATTAATTTTTTTTACTTGAGGTTATGATTCAAAATTTGACACACACATAAGCACAGAACACTCTCACATAAGTCACAAATCCACAGAAAACAAATTTCAAATTTTATGACATGAAAAGAACCATGGCAGAAGAGCATTGCCAACAATTAATCGCCAAAAATCACTATGTATGTATGTCACATACCCATGGGCGTACCCAAGAGGGGCAGCTGTCCCTTGGATCCCAGTTTGGGCAAAAACAACAAATTTTGTTAAGAGCCGATTCTACCGTTGTGTTAAACGAAATTTTAATTATTAAGCGAAGATTAAAATGTAATTTTAAACCTAGATTATTTTTTAACTCTAGCGGTGGATTGAATCTAACTGACTTCCATCAAAATGACACTGATATGGCAACCTGTGTGAGCCTGGCACATACTTTGATTTGTCTGGTCGATTTGACAGGGTTAATAATAAGATAGTTTATATAGAATATAGATTAATCACTTGTAATATATTTTTTCTACGCCTATGTCAGTAAACGTTAAAAATCGCACTATCAACATTTCTTGTAAATGACATTTAACAATAACCTGCACGTAATGAGATCTCACAACATACATGTGCGTTTTGATAAAAAAAACTTAAATTTCTTGGTTTAATCAAATTGCAATCAAATTTTTGTCTACGTACGACTTTATTTAGTCTATTCGCATAAATTTAGTGTACAAATAAAGTACCAAGAGGTTAAATTTTACTATTGCTGGTAAAGTTACTGTTATAAAGATGTTCATAGATCATTTCAAATTTTATGTGTTTGGTAAACTACAAGTTATTTTTGTGTTAAAAAAAAAATGGTTGGCAATTTTGAAATCATATATGCTATTGTAACTGTAGTTGCTATAGGGGGGCTTATAACATATGCGCGTTATATCAACAGGTTAGTGCGCAACACATCCGCGCATATCAGTCCGTTTTACAATAATAAAATGATATTTAAATTTAAAGTACACTGAATAATTGAATAATTCAAATATATTTCGCTTAATAACAAAAGTAATACACGGTAAGTATTGTTTTAAAATTATATATTTATATAAATACTACAATTATTTGAAAAACATGAATTAATCAATTATTTGTACAATGTAAATCTGACTTTGGGATTGTCACCCGTTCGAACCGATACAATAACAAAACTGAACAAAACAATATGGTTATGGTTGCTGAATAAAACGTGGTAAGTACTTTTACTTTTATTTAATTTTAGTTTTAGTTAAACATGTTAAATTTAAAATTAAGCAAAGATATTTTGATGTTTTAACATGTGTTTAGGAGGTCCTGTTCGTAATAAATTCATAATATCTAATTGTAATAGCGTTGTTTGTATAAAGGTAAATAGTACAATTTATTGTCCAATTTATGCTGTACATTTTAAGAACATATATTTTTTATTTCCTTCCGATATTAAGGAACTAAATGATGCCGCATAAACTTCATCATTCCACTTGCGAAAAACCATTTATAGGTTACAAGACTGTAAATTGGCTTTACCTTTGGTACCCTTGAAAGCTAAATTAACAGTAAAGAGTAATACTAAAGTAATATTGTTATCATACCGTCGAACAAATTACCAGTGAAAAGAAAGTTACATTCGATTAAAATTTCATCCAATGAAATATAATTATTACCTAAAAAACAATAATTAGCTCTTGGATTTTTAAATCAATCCAGTGAGTGGTTAGCTCCAAGGGAGAATAAACTCTATTTTATAATTAGAAAACAGCAAAGTAAAATTTGCGAATCAAAGAAGGACCTCAAAGCTTGATCCCGCAGACATCTGTTTTTTTAAAAGTACTACATCTAATTAAAAGATGAAGGGACTACCATTATTAATTATAAAATATTATAATGAAAGTATAAAACTGTGACAATGTCTAAAAGAAAAAAGAGATTCAAAATAATATGAAGTTAAAATACTACTTTGAATTTTTTCTGTTTCAGATTATATGGATGGTTCTCCTTAATGTGTTTTGTTACCTACCCAAGTTTACAGAAAGTTTTAGTTGTTTTATTAAAATATTGTTTATTTAGAAAATTTATTATAAATTAGTTTTAATGATATAATAGATAATACAATTATTTTATATTAAATTATTTTACCCTTCCTAAAATTATGGGTCATAAAATTTTATATTTTGATTGGCATTTTGTTACATCTTGCACCTTGTCTGTGTTGTAAAAAATGCCAATAAAAATGCAAAATTTTAGTTATACTAATTAAAGTAGAGCTACAAACAAAATCCCGCTAATTTTTAAATAAAATAAAATATGCAGGTATCTATATTACCGACTGAGAAATAGTTGGACAAATCCCTTACCGGCGGCGCTGCAAGCAAACCTGTTGCCATATTTCTTCAAAGAAACGGCAACTCTTAATTATCCTTCCTCCATGGTTGCTATATTGTGCATGTACCTACCCCCAAATGCAGTTGCTGAAGAGGACCAGGTATCGGTAACTGGTATAGCCCGAGCTGAAACTATATTTTTGTTTCAAAGAACAGATTCTAGATGGCGCTGTACACAACAATTTACAGAAATCTACAATTGATGGTGGAAAGAGTGGGAGTGTCATTTGTCATTGTCAGGCATCCATTATCGATTACATGACATTTGCCATTTTACCTGTATTTTTTGTGATTATCAATATATTGTCAATATTTATTATTTGTTTGTATTTGGGTGTGCTCTGGATCCTGGATGTATAAATAGTAAGTATTTTGTAAATAATTGTTTATTGTATTGTCAACTTGGTCTTGTTCAATTGTGTTTTAAATGTTCAATTTGTTTACTTGATCTTGCTGACGATTGAGCTTATTTTAAATTTTTGTGGTCATTTTTAGTTATAAAAGCTGTACTATATCGTATTGTTGTATGCCAAATTGTTTTGTAAACACTCTGAAATCCTAATAACGATTTATTTCAAATTTGAGTATTGGGTGTTCGCAGTCCATTTTTCAAGAATAAAACAACAAATTTGTAAAAACTATTTAGTATGTGATAAACATTTTGAAGATATGTTTAAAGTTCTTGGTGCACGCAGCGATCTAACTGTATTTTTATTTGTTCTAGTACAAACTTATTCAAGCCGTTTGGAGTGGCAGTGTTGCATCGTTGAAGACAAAAACAGCCTAGTCAGGGAAGTAATAGTCACTGTACTTTTTGTATTCATGCCTCACATTTGATTTTTATATTGATTTAGTTCAGATTGTTACTTTTACTGTTTTTTATTTGTTCTAGTACAAACTTTCTTCAAGCCGTTTGGAATGACAATATTGGATTGTGGAAGACAAAATAGCCTAGTCCGGGAAGTAATGGTCAGTATACATTTTTTTATTTATGCCTCACCTTCTGTGCTCCCCAACAGATTTGAAGGGTTCAGGAAAAAAAGGGGCCTAGTCACAATTACCAAAATGTTCAGAAAACCAAATTTAATTTAGACTGACTAAATACAAACTTTTGATACTTTAAGGTAATTGATTACAAAAAGATGTTACTTTGTTTAAATGTTGCCTGATTATATTGTAGTTTACCACTTAATTTACCAGACAGTTGTATTTTTTTATTCTAAATACTGAAATGACAAACAAACAGTAGGAAAGTCCTTGGACATAATTTTAAATGCACTGTTTTGCATTTGCTAATACTGGTATTTTACAAAATAGGACGGACCAGTTCAATTTTGATAAAAATGTGGCTTAGCTGCTTTTTTCTTCCTGTACCCTTCTTGATTTATAAGTTGATTAATATTTATTTTTTGTTTTAGATAAAACTCTTCAACCTCTGTGGACAATGACTTAACTTTCCAGCTAATTAACACGCTACATTTAATTATTGTATTTTGTATGTTTTTTTTTTGTTTTAATAAATTAATTTTGTTGATCATGCTTTTTAATTTTTTGTAAAAATATTTCAACTTGTAGTCAAGTTAGGATTGGTTCATACTACTCATTTTTTGCTTTATTGTAACAAATATAATTTTATTGCTACAATAAACGTAAAAAAGGAGTTGGTATGAACAAATCCTAATTTGACTACCACTTTTAAACTAAATATTGAAGGACCATTTTGAATGTTCCCGCGTTTTGTGTTAACTAAAGTGACCGCGAGATGGCGCCACTTCCGCCAAATAGTTCAAAGAACGCTCACCGGGTGTTACAAAACTGTCTCAAATTTTAACATTGCAGTTTCCATTCTAAAAGTAATTGTTCTGTGAAGAGGACTCAAGCAGTCATTTCTGCAATATAAAACACATACTTAAAATTTAAACAAGAATTTACATTAAGTATTTTTGTTAAAATAGTAAAAAATCTATATTCGTAGGGAAACGAATATTGCCGCCAACAGTTCTATATAATAACTCATTAACGGCATCTTTGCTTAACGAAATATGATTTAAATTCATTATTATCCCGAAAGTTCATAATGATCAGGTTGATTTCTGACAGTGTAGGTCTTAAAACTACCTACTTGATAATAATCCTCTACCTCTTTATCATTTTCACTGACTACATTATTTTCTTGTTTGAACAAATCAATCAAAATTAAGGTTAGAAACTCGTTGTTAAACGTTTACCAGCCAAAAAAAGGAGCTGATAGTTTCACCCTCCGTTATGCAGTTATATCCGCCAGGTACACGATGCCAATACATTGATCTAACGATTTTTTTAGTTACCAAGAGGTTATCGTTACCAGCCACTTTAACAGCCGATTGATCTAGTAGCCCTAAAAAACATAAAATCTTTTAGCATTAGCGAGATACATTTTGGATTAAAAGAGTGATGCCCCTAAATGTCGGCAACATATTATACCATATTTCGAAAAATATGTTTTTTTAGCATGCTAAGAAAATAGACGTCATGACATTTATATTTGTCAATTTTTGTAACAAAATAGGTCTTTTCCTTTGCATCGAAAGTGTAGCACTAAGCTACGTCACTTCTGAAAATATCGTTCCATCCATACAATTTGTATATATGGAACGATATTTTCAGAATTGGTGTAGCCCAGTGCTACACTTTCGATGCAAAGGAAAAGACCTATAATTGCCGCGTTTGAGAATCCACATCGGATGCATCTGAGATGTAAAAAATCTTTGATCACGTGATTCAGTATACGTATGCTGCGTTTGAGAATCCACATCGGATGCATCTGAGATGTAAAAAATCTTTGATCACGTGATCCAGTATACGTAAATGTAATGGGACAGATGTGTCCGATGTGGATAAAAAAACGCTCGAGATGTAAAAAATGCATCCGATGTGGATTCTCAAACGCAGCATATGATTGTATCCGAACAACTACGAATATGTTATTTGGTAGCAGTGAAAGTGATGAAATTTATAAATAAATACAACAGTATGTTCTATGCTATATTTAGCAATAAAAAAGTTTATTTTTATTATTTTCACAAAATTATGTAAAATTCCTGTAAGAAACCATGCATTTTTAACAGCGCTAGCAACACCAGCGCCCATGCGGTGAATTATAAAAGCTTAATTAGCGTTCGTTTTTGGGACCGTATTTCGAGTATGCCGATTCGCCTTCTTATCCCTAATCTTCATACTCCGTAATTTAATAAAAATATTACATTTGTTTTTATAGAAAAACGTTCTGTAAATTTACTCTTTCTAATGTTCAAATTAAATTAAATATATACGACATAAACCCCAAGTGGGTCCACCAATGGAGGAACTCGAACCACCTGTACTACATACAAGTACTAGATGAGATCAAAATCCAAAATAAGAAGAATTGTTTTATAATGACATTCGACATATGTCAAGCTTGGAAAAGTGGCGCTAGTTTCTTGTTTCTTGTAACGGTGGTGGTGGTTGTGAATGGTTTTTTAACTGTTTCACGAAATGGCGAATGTAAATCTCGATAAAGAAACTTTTCATAGAAGATTAAAAAAGCTTTATAATGCCTGGCTAAACACAGATAGCGAAAATGGTTTTCAGAAAATGGATGCATTGGTTACCGCTGTCGGAAAAGATGACGATATTATGTACAGTAAATCCGGCGCTTTACAAACATGGCTTTTGGGATACGAACTTACGGATACCATAATGGTACTTGCGGAGAAGAAAGCATGTTTTCTAACCAGCAAAAAGAAAGTGGAATTTTTGAGACAAGCCGAAACGAAAGATGAGAATCACATTCAATTAAGCCTTTTTGTAAGAGATAAAGATAGTGATGAGGCAAAGTTTAAAACCCTTTGTGAAACTATTAAAGATAGCAAAAACGGTAAATCGATTGGAGTTTTTTCAAAAGACAACTATTCCGGTGCGTTTATTGATGCATGGAAAGCCGTTCTTAAAAAAGAAGGATTTCAAACAAGTGATATGAGCTCTCAGATAGCTTATATTATGGCCCCCAAAGAGGAGTCTGAGATTGTTACTATTAAAAAGGCTTGCATGGTAACTGTAGATGTGTTTACCAAATACTTAAAAGATCAGATCATGGAAATTATTGATTCAGAGAAAAAAGTGAAACATAGTAAATTAGCTGAAGGAGTAGAGTCTGCTATCACCGACAAAAAATATGTATCGGGAATAGATGTTAATCAAGTTGATATGTGTTATCCAGCAATTATACAGTCAGGAGGTAAGAATAACTGTTAGAATAAACTAGAGAAATATCAAATAGTTCAAAATTATTGAAAATAATAATCTTTTAAGTATAGATAACATGTGTGATTTTGATTTAAAAAAATATATTAAAATTATATTGGTGTTTACACATTAGAGTTCAGTGAACCTATTATAGTGATTTCATAGCTATATAAAGTTAGGTATATAATTTTAGCACAACCTCTGTGAACCTTATCTATAATTTTTCCAATTTTCCTGTTCTATTCATAATTTTGTGTACATTTATTTATACTTTTTAAATTATAAGTAGTGCTAACTTATAATAATAAATAATAATAATAAAATGCCTTTATTTGCTTGTAATATACAGTGCACATAAACATCATGAGGCGAAGTTTAGCTTGCACTACTCAACTTAACCTCAACATAAATATAAATTTAAAATAATCAAAAGGTATCCATCATTTACAATATAAAAAAATAAGAAATTTAATATACAATTAATTTATGATTAAAAAATGTTAACCCTGTATTTAATCTAAACTGAAATCAATGGAACTTAAAATACAATTAAATAAGCTGATGTACTTGCAAAATTGTCCCTATTATAATGACCTTTATCGTATTTATTTGATTTATTATAGTTTGACTGATGGGTATTTACAGATTTATTTCTTAGTCTATTTGGCTTTGAGTCAGTCTCATGTCTAAAACCCCTTATGACAATTGTTTATAAAAAAGTCCCAAACAAATGGAAAAGCCAATATGTAATGTTTGACAATAATTAAGGGTAATGCATAGTAGGTCTTGCAATAGTTATGTCAATGAAAAATGCAGATGTAAAATTAAAAAAATAACTAGTAATTATTTAACAAAGAATCATTACTGATAAAACACTTAACTCTTGTTTACATTTTATTTGCATTCAAGGCTTTAAATTTCTTTTCAAAGTAGTGGTGACACATATCTAACTTATACTGAGGAAAATATTAATTTTATTTAAGAAACTGATATTATTGGAACAAAAATGTTTTGAATTTGGTGTACTTACATTTTTGTAAGTATATATAAGTAGATATATTGATTTCAAATAACATTTCCTATATCCAACTAATATTTTTCTAAGTGTACAAGTACTTAGAAGGTTTTTTTCACAGTTTACATAAAAAAGTGCACCATATCTTTAGTTTTATTGAAAGCACATGATAAATAACAGAGTTTTCTAATCTTGATACTTAAGGTAGTACAACTTTTAATTAAAAAATTATATATATACAGGGTGGTACAGTTTATATCATCAGGATTTTACCAGCCAATAGTTTATCGAAAAATAAAAGTAATTAGTCCAATAAAACATGGTCCAATTTTAATTCCTCTTTGTCAAGTCAAGCTTCTGAGCAAACCACAATAATTGTACTTTGTTCTTATGTAGTAATAGTAATCTTTATTTTGTGTAATAAAAAAATCAACTTCATTACAAACCTTCATTAATATTATAGACAAAATATGATAAAGAACAGTTCATTAAAATTATATTAAAATAGTATATTATTTTATAAGGAGATTAAAAGTACATCATTTTTACAAGTATTTTTTGCAGTTGTGAGTTGGGACACCTAATGAAATTATAAAAAATAATTAGTAGGAAGCTATGACTTCATAGAATAATTGATTTCTTTTTGAGAAAGTACTTGTTCCAATCTTGCAAACGAAGAAATTCATTCCAAAATCTTGAATGGAATTATAATCATTTTTCTTATAAAACTTTAATTTTATTTATAAACCTATATATCTATTCCAACTGTCAAATTGAAATGTTTTACCCTAATTTATTGTTTTGATCTTTTTAGGTAATTACAGTTTGAAATTCAGTGTGGTTAGTGATAAAAATATTTTACACTTTGGAGCAATCATTTGCTCATTTGGAGCCAGATACAAATCCTACTGTTCCAACATAATAAGAACATTACTTGTAAATCCGAATGATGAAATTCAAAACAATTACAATTTTCTGCTGACTTTAGAAGAGGAGCTACTAAAAAAATTGCAGAATGGTGTAAAATTATCTGAAGTTTATGATACTGGGTATGCAATTGTTAAAAAAGAAAAACCTGGTTTGGTTGATCATCTAACAAAGAATTTTGGATTTGCTATGGGAATTGAATTTAAAGAAAATTCCTTAATTATTGGTCCTAAAACAACACTTGAGGCCAAGAAGGGAATGACTTTTAACCTAAATCTTGGGTTTTCCAGTCTACAAAATAAAGACAGTTCTGAAAAAGAAGGAAAAACATATGCATTATTTATTGGAGATACAGTGTTAGTCAATGATGGCCAACCAGCAAGTATTTTAACTAGTTCTAAGAAAAAAATAAAAAATATTGGAATTTTCTTAAAGGATGATGATGATTCTGAAGCGGAAGAAAATGACGAAGAAAAAGAAAACACACCTAAACCAGAAATTTTAGGTAGAGGAAAAAGAACAGCTGTTTTAGACTCAAAATTACGTACTGAACACAGTACAGAAGAAAAAAGGAAAGAACATCAAAAAGAATTGGCTGCACAATTAAATGAAAAAGCCAAAGAACGTCTCGCAAAACAATCTGGTTCAAAGGATAAACAAAAGGTCAGAAAGAACACAGTATCATACAAAAGTGTAAATCAAATGCCCAGAGTTTCAGAAGTGAAAGAACTTAAATTATATGTGGATCAAAAATATGAGACTGTTATTTTACCAATTTATGGAGTTGCTGTACCGTTTCATATTTCAACCATTAAGAATATATCACAGTCAGTTGAAGGAGATTACACGTACCTACGTATTAATTTTTTCCATCCTGGTTCTACTATGGGAAAAAATGAAGGTAAGAATCTACATAAATTTTCTATACTTCTTAAACAAATTGTTCAAAATCTAAAGTGACCAAAGTACTATTTTGCACCCAACGATAATGGATCATTAATTTTTAAGGAGTTAACATGATTGCTTGTAAAGAAGATTAAGAATTTGTCTGTTTCAAAATATTGTGACAGGCTTCTGGTTCACCTACAAAGTATCAGCGAGTCTGTGGCGCTATGAAGGTGATTCCCGAATAGGGGTTGCTCAGGCGCCAGTTTTTGGTATCGCAGTTTGCTCTGCGACCCTGTGGTACACCAGAGTGTACTCAAGGTAAACATAGTGGAGGTAAAAATAATTCCAGGCTGTCACTGCTAGGTAGCCACTATACTATAATAAATAAAAATAAAACACTTATCTCCTTTACACCTCATACCCTACGGTACCCTGAAAGAGAATGGTTCAGAACCAGCAGTAAGAGAAACACAGGAATAGGTAATAAAATATATATTTACAAAAAAAATACAACGGTAATTAAATATGAACGGCTCCCTGTATTCGGAAAATTTATTAAACATAAATTATTACACTTGAAAACCAATTAAATATTAACGGCTCCCTGTATTCGTAAAATTTATTCAAAATAAATTATTACACTTGAAAACTAATTAAATATTAATGGATCCCTGTAGTCGGAAAATTTATTAAAAATAAATTATTACAATTGAAAACTATTTAAATATTGAGAAATAATTACGGTTCGCTAGCACAGGAGGCCAAGCGGTCCGGGAATTATGAAACTCCCTGTATACGGAAAATTTATTAAAAATAAAATAATACACTTGAAAACAATTTAAATATTGAGAAATAATTACGGTTCGCTAGCACAGGAGGCCAAGCGGTCCGGGAATTATGAAACTCCCTGTATACGTAAAATTTATTAAAAATAAATTAATACAATTGAAAACTAATTAAATCTTAATGGATCCCTGCATTCGGAAAATTTATTAAAAATAAATTATAATCAAAACTATTTAAATCGGAAATTATGTACACCCGGTATATGGAAGGTATGTTTTTCCAAAATCACGAAATTAAATTAAATATTCTGGTCAAAATAGTAAAACGGAAAAATAACGGTAATTAATTAAAACGGAGTAATTAATTTTTTTAACAAACGGTTACCAACCTCATAAAAAATGAAAGAAAACGGGTAGTTACGACACTCCCTGTATACGGAAAGTAAAGTTTGCTATTACCACCATTAACCCACCTACAATGTACGTTCAGAAAAGGAAAACCTACTATATAATGAAACAAAGTTGTCGGAACCCCCTCGTATCTTATCCTCGAGCGATGGGCCGCGGCAATTTTCGTCTAGTGAGAAACATGGGAATTTATGCGGTGTTTTGGACAGGCGACGATCGTAGAAAATAATATTTTGAAATTTGCTCAGAGTCGATCGAGACGGTGTGTGAATTAATTTTACGGAAGTCATCTGGCTTCGTTCAATAACTAATTGTGGACGGGGAACGGAATGATTCAAATACAGCTGAATAAAAGAAATTTACATGAAGTGAGGCGCGAAAATTAATTTAGACGTCTTTTTGGGAAATTAGATAACGTCGTCAGGAGAGAGATCACTCTAACCCGGGAACGGATCGAACCTCCGAAAAAGAAAATAAAAAAAAATTGAAAACCGGTTGAACCTCTCACTTCAATGTTAACTGGGCGGTTTCTAAGAGAGATTGTATATAGTCGTTGACAATGAGAGCACTCAGAGTCTAGCCTATGTCCAGCCTCAAATAAAAATTGCCAACGGTTTCCCACTGAGGGATGAAATGAAATATCCTGTATATGAATCAAAATTCTTCACTTGTCGCACGGGTGTCCCCACTAATTATATAAAAGTCAATAAAAAAATAATATTCGGTTTCCTACCTTAAAAAATAAACGGGGTTATTCAATGATCTTTCGAAATCACGGTACTCACGGAGTATTTCACTAGGAACTGTAGAAGGGCGAATAGTTTTCGGCTGTCGTCAATCAAGAGAGAAGAGCTTACGGCGGCCGGCAATCAAGAGAGCGTAATTCCCAGATGTAACTGAATTTATGCTTTTCGGTAAACCTGAGTGGGGGATACCACTACTACAGCCGACTGTTTACAATTTAAAAATAAAAAAAATGTCCTTCTAGTACCTTGACAAATAAAGGTAGATAATTGGTACGAAATCGACTCTACAAAATGCCCATTCGGATTTCGGCAAATATAGGAATATTTTAATCTAATTCCTGGGAAACAGAAATAAGGGGGGATTTTCTACATGTGCTCAGGCGGGAATTAATCGAAATATACATTTATAAAATTAATTAAAAATAAAATTTAGTGACTTCGTCACAATATTATTATTAAATGTTTGTGCAAGTGGCTAAGTTGTATTTTAATACAGTCTATATTTATTTTATACACATACATATGTAGCAAGCCGGTTACATGGTAAAAATATAAATTAAAGAAAAATGAAATACAATACACAAAAATAACAGTGCTGCTATTTATTTTAAGTTACATTTCTTAATTATGTTTAACTAACAATATAATACAACGTTTTTCCTCTAGTTTCTAATGTAGTATTTCTTTTAAACTGATTGACACTACTTACTACAGTACTTATTTTTTTTTTTCAATTTGGTTACACTTTTTCAAATATTTTTTGTAATTGACCTTGAAAATGTTATCGCATAAGTAATATCTGTTTAATTCCTTGTTTAGGCAATTTTTGGTCTCAACCAGATGCCACGTTTCTTAAAGAAGTGACATACAGAAGCTCAAATATCAAAGAACCAGGTGAAATTACCCCTCCCTCGTCTAACTTAAACACCGCTTTCCGACTTATTAAAGAAGTTCAGAGAAAATTCAAAACTCGCGAAGCTGAAGAAAAAGAAAAGGAAGATTTGGTTAAACAAGACACATTAGTTTTGTCTCAAAATAAAGGTAATCCCAAATTGAAAGATCTCTACATCAGACCAAACATTGTTTCAAAGCGTATGACTGGATCTCTAGAAGCACATACCAATGGTTTCCGTTACACATCTGTCCGAGGCGACAAAGTTGATATACTTTACAACAATATAAAGAATGCATTCTTCCAACCTTGCGACGGTGAAATGATTATTCTTTTGCACTTTCACTTGAAACACGCTATTATGTTTGGCAAGAAAAAACATGTGGATGTTCAGTTTTACACTGAAGTTGGTGAAATCACAACAGATTTGGGCAAACATCAACATATGCACGACAGAGACGATTTAGCTGCTGAACAGTCGGAGAGAGAACTTCGGCAGAAATTGAAGACTGCATTTAAGAGTTTTTGTGAAAAAGTAAGTAAAATAATCTTTAGCACTATGTAATTTTTCGTACTAAAATTTATTATAATTAATATTATATACATTGTTACAAAAGTTAGGGTTATATTACCTTACAAAAAAAAAATTATGACTATATTTTTATCAGTGCATATTTAGTAAAAAAAATGCTTGTCTTTGATTTTCTCTTGCTCTCAACTTTCAAGATCAACTTTTTTTTTAATAGCATATTAAAATAGATGGGCAAATTAAAAATGTAGAAATTAACCTGGAGTGCCTCAGGGGACAATTCTGGGCCCCATACTTTTTAATATATACTTAAATAATATTTTTATGATAGAAATAAATAGCAAAATCAGTTTTGCGGACGATACCTTATTGTTTTGCGATGACAGCAACTGGTTTAACCTAAAACATAAAAATTAAAGCATGATTTACAACATGTTAAGATGTGGCTAGATAATAAACTTTTGTCACTAAATATAAAAAAAACTGTATACTTACCATTCAGTTCCTACGTTGATGCTTTGCCAAACTATGATCTAACTATTGAAAATCTTAACAATCTCCCCTGTTAGCCAAGTGAAGTACCTTGGTATTATGATAGATCATAATTTGAGATGGGATCAATATATACAATACCTTTTAAAAAAACTAACTTACATAATATTTAAATTCAAAGAAATATGTAAAATACTCAACTTAAAACAAAAAAAAAATGATTTACAAAAGTCTAGTTGAATCCCATCTCAACTGTGGAATAGTGGGCTGGGGCGGAGTTTCTAAGACGTATCACTAGCCCTAGAAATTCTTCAGAAACGCTTCCTTAGGACAATTCTTAACCGTGATTATGATTGTCCAAGTAATACTTTATATTATCATGAAAGTGAAATATTTGATCCTAGACAACTTTTTTATAAATTTATGTATCATCCAACACACTCACAAGACTGACCTAATTACCTTATGTCACATACACAACACAAAATAAAGCAATATTTGTTACCCCCTTTATGAAAAAAAAATATATAATGCCCTTCCATGTGATATTATGAAAGAAACCAGTACAAAATAAGTTTCAAAAAATTTGTCTTCAGTATGCCAAGAATTTTTACACATAACTTGATAGATTAAAAGTGTATATTAAATAATAAAAAAAAACTATACATATTTAAGTTCGATATATCTATATTTTAATCACATTTCCTTATACTTTTCTAATTTTAGTTTTAATTAGTATAGGCAATTATATTTATTTATTTATAATTATATAATTATTGTATTTTCTGCCACACACAAGTATACTTAGTATTACTTCATGGCTAGCCTGTTTATTTGTAATTATAACCTTTTATATAAAGAAAGGTACATCGTGTACTAACTTTATCTAGCGTTGTGACGGCGTCGATTTTAGGTACGTCGCAGCGTGTAGCGTCGCCTTGCGTTGTGGCGGAGAGGACGGTATTTATTACGGTACTGCGTCGGGACGGATGTAAGGTAGTGCTGCGCGACGAAGGTTGTCACGGGTATTATATATAAATCGTTTATTTAGTCAAAAAAACTATATTTTACATGTAAATACATCTTCACATTTAAAATATAAAAAATAAATAAGTATGGAATCGAGTACATTTAAAATTAAATAAAAAATAAAAGAAAGAAAAACGTCAATTGGTCAGCAAGTACTCACACAGTTTTCTTTTAAATATTGCAGCGTTTGAAGAACATTTAATATATTCAGGCAAATTATTAAAAACCTGCACACCTTTAAAAAACATTGAATTTTGTGTACATTTTTTCATGACCTAAACTCTAAAATTTTTCTTATTTCGTATATTCTGTTCATGAACATCCTGATTATAACTTAAAATATTTTGTAAATATACTGGGGAGATTCCTGATTTAATCTTAATTATAAATAGCAGGGAATAGAATAGCAAATATTTTTTTAACAGGCAACCACTGAAGCACATTCAACATGTAATTGATTGGTTCTATTCTGCAACTTTTGCAATCGTTGCAACTCATTCTGGTTGAGCAACTACGATATAGTGGCATAATAATTAAAATGAGGTAATATTAGAGTATTATAAATTATTAGTTAAGCCCATTTGCTGAGATGTGGAGAACAGCGCCTCAAATAGTTTATTTTAAATGATATGCTTTTGATGACGTTATTAGCATGTTCTTTAAATTGTAAATTTCTATCAACCATAACACCTAGATATTTAAATTTTTCAACTCTCTGAAACTTTATTCCATCAACAGAAACACACTGCGATGCAACATTTAATTTTTTTAAATTTTCAGTTCCCCCAATTAACATCCACTTTGTCTTTTCGTAATTTATTTACAACGAATTTCCATTACAATAATCATATATTTTACTTATAGAACTATTAATTTCTTTAAAACAAGTTTCAGTGTTTTCATGGGTAAAATATATCGGTATCATCTGCAAATAAGTGTATTGAGCATCTTTTGACTACACCAGCAATGTCATTAATATAAATTAAAAACAGTGGACCTAGAAAGGAAGAAGGAAAGGTAGAGAAATAGGGCGGTGGGACGATGAGCATCGTAACGTGAAAACGTTAAGGAGATAGATTTTGGGACAGATAAGTAGAGCGTCGGGTCGTAGAACGTCACTACTTAGGATCGTCGTTTGGAGGTAGGGTAGGAAAGGCGTCGGTTAGGGAGAGCGTCGGTTTAGAAAAAGTACTGAATACTGAACTTGAAATACAACTAAATTTAAAAAGCAACTGAATTAGACTGGATTTAAAATAATAATGCTGTGTTCCCCGGGGTTAGGTATTTATACCCGTGTTTTAACGACGTAGATTTGTCGTAACTCCGGTGGGAACGAATTTAGTTAGATAAAAAAAAGGTGGTAGATTTATTACGTGCCTTGGGAAATTCTCGGAATTTTGTATAATATTAGAGACCCCGCGAACAAAAATATTGCTTTTACTTATTAGGCATCATAGATAAGATTTAATTGTCTAAGAGATTTTTTGTAAAAATAAAGGAATTTGATAAAAAAAAAAAAAAATTAATATTTTTTTAATTAGATCACTTAGCCCAACTAGTCTACATTTATTAACATTTAGAGTTATAATTTTGTTTGCATCACATAGTGAAGCATAGAGGTCTGATTGTAAAGCTGATTTGTCATCAATCTTTATGCTATCATCTGCAAATAACAGGCAGGCACTATTTAAAAGCTGTTGTGTAATTCAGAAATAATAAAAATGAGATAGGGGCAATATGAGAACCCTGTAGAACACACATTGTAGCATTAGAACGAACTCTAATGGAATATATTTCTATAAAAATCAATATATTGAATTTTACACTAAAATACTGATCTAATTGATTGATTTTAGGTTGAATCCATGACCAAACAAGAAATAGAATTTGATACACCTTTCAGAGAATTAGGATTCCCTGGTGCACCGTTTCGGTCTACAGTATTACTCCAACCAACGTCAGGATGTTTGGTAAATCTCACAGAATGGCCTCCGTTTGTCATTACTTTAGAAGACGTCGAATTGGTACATTTTGAACGTGTCCAATTCCACCTGAAGAACTTTGACATGGTATTCGTTTTCAAAGATTACCAAAGGAAAACAGTCATGGTTAATGCTATACCAATGAACATGTTAGACCATGTCAAAGAATGGTTAAATTCGTGTGATATCAGGTACAATCCTTTAAAATTATATGATTTATTATTATTTTTTTGTACTATTTTACTTAAATTGTAAATTCAAATATTCAGGTATGCAGAGGGAGTTCAATCACTAAACTGGGTGAAAATTATGAAAACCATCACAGATGATCCAGAAGGTTTCTTCGAAAGTGGAGGTTGGACTTTCTTAGATCCAGAATCGGATGCTGAGGATGCAGCAGATGAAGAATCTGAAGAAGAAGATGAGGTATACCGGCCCTCAGATGTCGAGGGAGATGAAGGATCTGAATGGAGCGATGAAGATTCTGAATACTCTGAAGGAGATACTGAAGACGATGATGGGGATGCATCAGAAGATTTAGGTAAGAAGATGCTGTTATACAAATTTTTGTTTTTATCCAGGCTGCTTTAAATCATTGCTTTTATTCGTAGTAGGTTTGTTCATTTGTTTTAGACTCCAGTAGCGTAAAACCATAGATTCTTGTTTCTTTAACCATTTTCAGCCAAAGGTTCATCATTGGTTACTTTTATTCCTAGTAGGTTTGTTTGTTTATTCATTTTAGACTGCAGTAGAACAAAACCCATAGATTCTTGTTTCTTTTGAATTACTTATTTCCATTTTCAGCCAATGGTTGATTGATTGATTTTAAAGTTAGTATTTGAATGGACTGAGTAACCCAGAACTCCTATTCACTTACTCGTGAGAGTGCTAGAGCACAACTACTCTATCAATACTCTCTTACTGAACTGTATTATTGATGATTCAGTGACTCTCCTACATTTTGCCCCGAGTTGCCAAATCAGAAGATTGACTTTGAACTACCATTTTGTTCAAATATAACTTTAGATTGATTTTCTAGCCATTTAAGCAAAAAACGAGAAAATAAATTCCACTTTTATAACAACATAATAACAAATAACTACGGAAGTTGTTTGAGATCACAGTTTTCAACTTCGATCAAATAAGGTGTTTTAAATATGGCTAAAATTGGTCAGAGTACAAGTAAAAATCCGCTAGGTTCGCTAGTATATTTATGGCAAAAATATGGCTGTCCGTTTTTAACCTGTCTTGAGTGCAATCGTGCAAATCGCAGTTTATTTTATCTTTTCTTTATTGAAAAATACAACTGTGATCTAATTTGTAAATATATAATGCTGTTTTTACAATTAAATGCTTTTAAAGGTCGTGCACAAGGGTTCTAGTTTTGGAATTAGGATAAAATACCTGGATCAATTTGAAATTCTAATGGACCCCCAATTCTCAGTGTAATCATTGTATGAAAAACTTTAAATACAAAAATATTAATATCAAAGCTTACCATAATAAATCAGATGGCTTTGGAGAATCAAAAAGAAATTAATTTACTGTGGATGACTCCAAAATATAATTTTTTGTTTTTAATGAATTTTTCGATTTAATTTATTTTAACGATTTTTGTAAAAAAAAAAACCCTAATGCGATTTCTTCAATATTGCTGTTTATATTAAATTGTAGTAAACTAGCAGTTTACCTAAAAGTATAATTTAATGAGTGGTAACATGTAACATGTGGAGAAGAGGTTGTCCCACGGCATTTAGGTCTCACTAGACTCATTGATAGGCCTCTCTTAGCTCGTCAGCCAACCTAAACATAGACATAAACATGCACAAATTCAGGCCCGTCTTTTTTATTTTTGTTGTTTATTTTAACATCTGTACACAGTTAAAAAAAAGTATCAACTTAGGATTCGCCCTGTATAGTTGTCTTGCGTTTTATAAGTGAAAAGTAAATGGTAGTTGTAGTAACGAGGTTTAATGTTTGGTGAATATTTTAGAATGGATGTAGTAAGCTTTATGTTGAATTATTTTATTGTTATCTGTGTAATTTCTTTAGTTTGGATAAATTGCAAAGTTTTTACAGTCACTTTATTTGTGTCACATTTATTTAGATTATATTTAAGTTCTTGAACAGGTTGTGTTGTAGTGGTGAGTAGATTAATTTGGATTACTATGGCTTAATGATCGCTTTCTATATCTGGAACTAGTATTGATATTAACAAGTTTATTTAGCAAATTTTTTGTACATAATAGTAGATTAGGAGTTGTGCTTTGGTTGTTTTTAATTATAAATGTAGGACCAGTTTTTAATAGTGTTAAATTGGAATTATTTAAAAACGAGTCGTTTTTCTTTCTAGTGTTGTTTAAGTCTTCAAAGATAACCGCATAATCGTAGAGTACTACTTTTGTGAAGATTATTTCTTGTATTAGTGACCTGGCATGCATATACACAAAGAAGTGCATGCTTTTTGTTAAATGAATAAATTACCAATAAAATGCAATAATGACCAATGAACATATGAAAACGTTCTAATCCTGCATAAATAAACTATAAGCGTCAATTTATGACAGATCAAAATACCTGAAAATCAGATAAAAACTCGTGCGTTTCCTTTTGTTTTTAAAGGGGAGTTGGTTTAAGTTATAGTCTAAAATCAAAATGTAAAAATTAATTTCTTGTCATTTCTTTCAAAATCTGGTAATTCTCTTGGTTTTACTTAGTATAGGAGCATTCTCTTAACCTTCGTGAATATAGATTTTATAATTTTAGTAGAGTGTCATGTGCCATAAGGCTAAATTCTAAAAGGGGTCACTTTAAAACAACTGCTCTCACGAGTTACTGCATAGGTTCCAAAGATAACTATTAAAAATAGACTGATTATATAAAAACAAAAAAAAAGTTTTGAGAATTTGAGAAAATCTTCTAACATTATCGTTTATTAGGTTCCGAAGAGGAGTCCGGTAAAGACTGGTCCGATCTAGAAAGAGAAGCTGCCGAAGAAGATAGAGAACGTGTTTACAATGATGATGATGTTAAAGGAGGCAAGGGTCACGATAAGCTATCATCAAAGGACCGCCACAAATCTAAAGACAGAAACAGACACAGCAGCAGTAATAACCGAAGTTCCAGCAAGCATCATTCCTCTTCTAGTAAACATTCGAGTTCAAGAGACAAAGATAGACACAACAGTAGCAGCAGCAGAGACAAAGATAGAAGCCGGCACTCATCTTCTTCTAACCACAAATCATCTAGTAATTCTAAATCGTCTCCTTCTAAAAGCAAGGATAGGGGTAGGAGCTCGGGCTCACATAAGAGCAGTTCCTCTGATAAAAAAAGAGGTCGAAGTGGCAGTGATGACAAACATCACTCGAAGAAGTCTAGGAAGTAAATGTATTATTTAATATTAACCAGTTTTTATATGTCGATTCTCTTTTATGCATTAAATAAATGTTTACTGATAGTGTACAGTTTCTGTTTTGATAATGTTATTTTTCTTAATTGTAGTTTATTTCTAAATACAATTTTTCTTCTTGGTTGTCTCATCTTAAATTATTATCGTTTCATTTTTTTTTATGTATAAAAAATATATTTTAATCTGTCTCAGTAACTTCGGTCGCTGGCGGCCAGCAGATAACATATTTTTTTTCATAAATTATATAAAAAAATTATTAGAGAAATCAAACTAAAAAATTAAAATTGTTCAGTAACGTTTTAAAAAGAGATGAATCTTAAAATCAAATTTTCCAATTAGCATTTGATGGCCATCCAGATAATTGTAGATGTAGTGTTATAAGTTACGTTAATGTTTTGTAAAATGTAATACAGGTTCAACTTACATCTTTATGTTGTATTTTTCTTTGATGTACCATTGAGATCACTGATCCATTTGATATATTTTTAAAAGTAACTTCAATGAAAGGTTCTTTATTCTTTCAGTTATAAAAATGTTTACTTAGTGTTTAATAAAGTTATTGTAATTTATGCTATGAATTATGTCTGCAATGCAGTGCCCTTAAATCCATAAACTATTTAAATATTTTGGTTGAAATTTAATAATAAGGAATGAACTGAAATTAAATTATTTTCTTGTCGAATGAAATACACAGGCTTAATAGAAAATTTTCATTTGGTTAAAGTGAAAGTCAATGTCTTATAATATATAATTTTTTTATATTTATGTAGTATTTTATTTCATCTGAGTAAATCCACTAAGAATTTATGAAGTCTTTTATTAAAAGAGACTAATAATAATATTTATTTGGTATGATTCCCCACTCGACCATTCACTGTTGGGTTCTAATTAACGGTGCAAAGGCTAATGACCAAGATGTCGATGCCAAAAAAAAACTGCTGTTCCTAAAGTAGCGCTGGGAAACGAGGCTAATAACCCTAGTAGTTGATGCCGATGACACCAAAATAAAAAAAAATATTTATTCATCCTTCAAACACATAGAAATATATAGGCCAAGTCAAAGTTTTTGAAATGAATCTCAATGTCCCGATAAATTAAAATAAATAAAATTGAAAATTCGAATAAATTTGAATAAATTATTTCAGAGCGAATTCATCTAAGAAGTTTCACTTTGAGGTAAATAATAAACTTGACGCCTCGATAATTTATCTGAGCTTTTGAGTTTTTAACTGTTAGACCCACTGAAATCTTCACTACAGTCATACTACAATAATTTCTTTAATAATCAGTCATTTAAAGTTAATGAATTTGAGATTCTGCTAGATTAACATTTGAGCCGTCTCACAGTATTTCGAACAGAGGAAACAGTGAAATTATTATATAAATTAACAAACAACATTGCGATTGTTCCAAGTTTGGGTAATTTGTTGCACAGTATTTAACTAATACGATGGATAATCAGAATCCTTTATAAAAAAAATAGAATAAGTGAATTATTTTATTTCTTATTTAACTTTTCTTGTGATACCACTGTACCTAATATATATAAAATACTATGAACAACAAATATAACTGTTAAATTGTGGATGATATTGAAGGAAATGATACCTAAAAACAATAAAGAACTTCGATTCACGGAGATTGAGGTGAGTGAAAGTCAAGTAGTAAAATATATATGTGAAATGCCTGAGGTTTTAAACAAATATTACGTTAACAGTATCAAATAAATAGTCGATAATCTAGAATATAATGTTCCAGATTTTCCTATTGTAAATAGAACTAACAATGTCTACGTAAAAGTTTTAAATTAATTGATAGGGACACTTTAAAGGAAATTATTTTTGAAATGGCAAAGGAAGTCCTGATGACATAAATGTAGAATTTTTGAAAAATTGTTTTGATAATGTTGCACTGCCCTTATTAACATCGTAAATACTAGACACCAATACCATTCCATCAATCTTAAGTTTCAACTATAACACCAATTGCTAAAGTTACTAATTTCAATAAGGCAGCTGATCTTAGACCAATCAATATGCTTTGTACTATTTGAGAAAGTATTGGAAAAAGTAGTTTATAGTCAACTTGTTGAATATTTAGAAAGGAATAATTTATTAAATAGTGTACATTCGGGATTTAGATGTAGTGGAAACAAAACCATAATAATAAATTAATAACGGGCGCTGTTTTTTAGATCTTCAGCGGGCATTTGAAACTGTTCTTTACTTATTAGAAAACTAGGATAGTTTTGGCATCATTGATAGTGCTTTAAAATGAATGATATAGGATATTTAGATAATAGAAAACAGAAATTAAAATTGAATAGCATTTTATTTACTGAAATTACAAACGAGTGTGGTGTACCGCAAGGTAGCGTTTTAGTTCCCCTACTTTTTTATTGTATATGGATGATATCTCATTTATTATTATTGATAGATGCAACATTCATCTGTTTGCAGATATAATTAATGTAATAAATGAAACACTGAAGTCAGTATATAAGTGGTGCTGTATCAACTCATTAAAAATTAATAAAAATAAAACGAAATTCCAATACCATGACTTCAATGAATATAATTATGATATTAAAATAGCAAACGATAAAATTGAGTTAGTAAAAAAAAAATACTTATGTGTAATAGTAGACAATAGAATGTTTTTTAAGGAACATGCTTCATACATTATTAAAACATAATAGCATTTAAAATTAACTACTTAAGTAGGCAATCTAAGCATCTAAATCAATGGTCGCTTTTACTTTTATATAACAGCTTAATTTTACCTCATTTCACTTATTGTGGAACCATCTTGTATTTACTAAACCAAAATGAAATTGAAAGACTTCAGAATAGAGGAATGAGAGTAATATTATCTTGTGATTTAATGTTAAATACATTAAAATGGTTATCTGTTAAAAATCACTTTCTTTATTTAACATTAATATTTATATTTAAAATAAAAACTGGTGGTGTTCCTGTATATTTACGTGACAAATTAAAATATAATTTTGAATTTCATGAATACAATACAAGAAGCCGCACTAACTTTCATATACGTCAGGTTAGTAGTGTCAATTCAAGTAACACAGTTTTCATTGAAGGAGTTCAAGCCTTTAATGAACTGCCGGAGGAAATTAAGAATGCTACTTCGCTTCATAAGAAATTAAAAGGGTACATATGTTAGAACAACAAAAGAAGTAGTGTAGAAACCTGCTAATACACTTTTTTTAATTCATTGTGTTGTTATTTGTATATTTTAATGTATATGGTTTAAAATTTTTATTGTAATTTTTAAATTTCATTTTTTTTAACTACTGCATTGTTATATTTGTATTAGCTTGCTGCTAAATAAACGATATGCACACACATAAGTGATGAATTTGGAAGATAATGGTGAGTACTTTTTATTTTTTATAAGAACTAGTACCTAACATTGCACATTAATTTAGAAAAAATGCCGAAATTCAAATTTTTTGTGATTCTTGGCATTTATGAGTTTCTATGTCTTCATCTACCCCCGGTCTAAAATTTATGTATATCATAGTTTCTCACAGTTTCTGTCAGCACACTTTAAAAATAAAATCGTAGATTACTCCTACTGTTTTGAAAATGGAGTTCTTTGAGGAATTGTTGAAACACGAAAAAAGCGAATAGAATATCATATTTTATCAGTTTTTATAACTATGACATTTCCTAATACTGATTTCTTGCTTTTATAATTTAAAAAACTAAATCCTTAAGCCGAACAGAGTTTCCAACAATACAAGTCAGTTGGACAACATTATTTAGTTTAATATTCTAACGGTAAGGATTGTATCTACTCGTGAACATTTTGTACAATAAAAATCTAATTAAGGTTTGTTATACAAAATATAAATTTTGCTAAAGAGTAAAGCACCTTTATTTTTGTCAATTACTTTTTCCTAAAATTATTAATAAAAATTTTTTCTATATGCCGCCAACTGTACTTAAGTTAGCGGCATACGGAAAAGTTCTTCATTATTAATTTTAGATAAAAAGTATTCTTCATGACCTAAAATCCAAAATTCAACTATCTGATACCAAATTTTATCAGTCTTATACGAGGCTTGTCAAAAATAAAGGTACCTACTTTACTCTTGAGCAAAATTTAATATCTGATGGTTGCATTTTAGAATTTAGAACATGCAGAACTTTTTTATTTATTTATTCACGGGCCTTGCCCACTTTCAGTACAAAGTTACAAATATAAACAAATAGAGTCAATCTAAATAATATGTTATAATAATGATAAACTAACAACAAAAAAATATTAACATGTACAAAATCGAAACAACTAATATTAAGACTAGGGAAT
Source organism: Psylliodes chrysocephalus (assembly GCA_927349885.1). Classification (NCBI taxonomy): domain Eukaryota; kingdom Metazoa; phylum Arthropoda; class Insecta; order Coleoptera; family Chrysomelidae; genus Psylliodes; species Psylliodes chrysocephalus. The sequence goes on from OV651815.1 coordinate 88,936,557, forward strand.
TTAAGTCACAGTCATGGTGTATAGTAAGGGTCTATTTATACTCCCTTAGTATTAGTATTTGTATTAGTATTATGATTAAGCATTAAATTTGTTAAATCATTCAAAAAAGGTATTTAGGGTCTATTTATACTCCCTTATTATTAGTATTTGCATTAGTATTATGATTAAGCATAAAGTTGAACCTTTACAATGTAATGGGGACATTTATACTCGATTTATGATTAGTATTAGCATTAATATTTATGCCTAATAATTGACAGGTTCAACTTTTAAATTAAATATTAAATTTCTTCTTTTCTATAAATAATCAATGGCGTATTTGGCCTTTGTTTTTAATAGACAACGGATAAGGATAATTAACAATACACATATGATTATGTTGTTTATATGTTTGTTCCAACAAGCTCGAAAACGATAATATTTCGGTACAAATCATGCTCTGTATTACAATTTTTGTGTATCAGCAGTGTTCACCGATTATAAAGTTGACAAATGACATGTCACCACGAGGAAGCAAAGGCCTCTTTTCTGTCTGATTTGTATCAAATTTCTGCTTCTTTTTATTTGTTATAAATTTGAGACTTAAATCCGTTAAAATGTCCTTAATTAAACCTATTTTTGAATAATAATATTTTTAAATAAAACTAACTAGTAAAAATATTAATAGAAACACATTTAAAACTCAAATATCTTAAAAGAACACAACCGGCCTCTTACACATTTCTTCAGTAACCATATATTTTGTTGACTGCAGAATTATATCTTATTAGGTATTAGGTTTAAAAAAGAATTACTAATACTAATTATAAAACGAGTATAAATACCTTTTTTGAATGATTTAACAAATTTAATGCTTAATCATAATACTAATACAAATACTAATACTAAGGGAGTATAAATAGACCCTTATACTCGTTTTATAATTAGTATTAGTAATTCTTTTTTAAACCTAATACCTAATAAGATATAATTCTGCAGTCACCAAAATATATGGTTACTGAAGAAATGTGTAAGAGGCCGGTTGTGTTCTTTTAAGATATTTGAGTTTTAAATGTGTTTTTATTAATATTTTTACTAGTTAATTAGTTAATATTATTTAAAAATAGGTTTATATAAGGACATTTTAACGGATATAAGTCTCAAATTTATAACAGATAAAAAGAAGCAGAAATTTGATACAAATCAGACAGAAAAGAGGCCTTTGCTTCCTCATGGTGACATGTCATTTGTCAACTTTATAATCGGTAAACACTGCTGATACACAAAAATTGTATATAGAGCATGATTTGTACCGAAATATTATCGTTTTCGAGCTTGTTGGAACAAACAAATAAACAACATAATCATATGTGTATTGTCAATTATCCTTATCCGTTGTCTATTAAAAACAAAGGCCAAATACGCCATTGATTCATTTTATAGAAAAGAAGAAATTTAATATTTAATTTAAAAGTTGAACCTGTCAATTATTAAGAATAAATAGTAATGCTAATACTAATCATAAATCGAGTATAAATGTCCCCATTACATTGTGAAGGTTCAACTTTATGCTTAATCATAATACTAATGCAAATACTAATAATAAGGGAGTATAAATAGACCCTAAGTTTTAACACGCTCACAAAATTAGAAAAGCTTGAATCACAAAGCACATAGAGGTTCCACGTGAATGACCAAGGTCAAAACCGACAACTGACATTTTTTATGCTATTTGCTCCAAACTCTAGATGGGGCTACTGGTGAAATTATGATTTCTTACTCCATTTTTAAGCCTTATGGGAGAAAAACTTAACCAAAGACTCCAAAGATGTGACGTGTATTTATTTATGTTCTTGGTTAGTTTCATTTTTCCGTCTGATTTTAGTGATTTTTTGTTGGCTTTGGCTTTTGGTTTCTGTTTATAGTTTCGTCTTAGTTATTTGCAAAATTGTGATGTTTCGCTTTTTTATTTCCTACTGTGTTTTGCAATAATTTTGGTGCTACGTTGAAAACTTCGAGAAAAACTTCATTGATTCACCATGCATCTGCATCATAAAAAGACAAACGGGGACAACAACTAATTGATAATCAATTTATCACTGGACTAGATTCCGAAATCTGTATTTGGAAGGAAAATACCTATTTATCATTGAATGAATAGTTAAAAGGATTCACCTTTTAATACAATACCTATATTACATTTGTCCTCAATTAAAAAGACATTTATAAAATATATAACTTTAGTGTTAATAAAATGTAATATCCTAGTCTCTACTTCACATTTACATTATTGATAGGTATTTTAAAGATTTGAGATTATATATCTATTTGCTCCAAGTAAGTATTCGTTAAATATGTATTATTATTTGTATTTATTTTTATCTAATAATATTTATTTAAGTTATTAATAAACATATTTTAAGAATGTTCTATATTATTATTTATTGATATATCTTATATTTATTTAATAAAAATATGCAGAACCAACTCTCCACATTAGACCCCTTATAACAAATTAATTCTTCAAATTTGGTATAATCGACCTAAATTATTTTGTAAAATAAAAGTTTCGAACTTACTAGTTCCATACTTTATTTTATAAAATAATTTATGTGGAAATCATTTAAAATTTAATTTAAAACTACTACCTACTCCTAAAAATTACAATTTGAATTTACCGCCATCTGTCAATTGTCATTTTAGTTCCAGCTCCAAACACAAGGTGGCGCTAATTTGGTTTAAAAGTTTAACATTGGCGTGGGGTCTCTAGAAGATACATGCTTTGTGGCTTGAATTAAAAAATTCTAGACTATCAGCACAAGCATTAGCGCTTCGTGAAACTCTAGGCATGAATGAATTGAGGTCAGTAGTAGTTCTCATGTAGGGCTGATGAAAACTGTTTACTGATCTTGTGCTTCTAATTAGGGCTGCCAACATGCTTGAAATCAATGTAGGGCGTCAACCATATAATTAATGAGCTTAAAAAACAATTTCAGATCTGCCTGTTCTCTTCTTATTCTTAAAGTTGGTAAAGAGAATGTCTCTTGCAGTGCCGCAAAATCATAGAGTCATCTATCCGTGAAATATTTGATTTAAATTCTAAGCAGCGAAGGCATTTTCTCTGAACCTGTTTTAAACTATGAATGTGACAAATATACTGGGGATTCCAGACCGAATAGCAATATTTTAGCAGAGGCCTAACAGTAAAATAACCTGATAGCATTAATACTTGTAACGTCTGATGTGTTTCTCTTTATAAACCGAAGCATACCAAGTGCTCTGGATACTATTGTGTCAATGTGATTGACAAATGAGAGCGTGAAACATTCTGAGATATCATTTATAAATAATAAAAATAACACAGGTCCCAAATGGGACCCTTGGAGGACTCCAGATGGATTGGGAATGTTTTTAGATCTGTAATTATTCAATTTAACAGTTTGTAATCTTTCAGATAAATAACTCGCCAGCCATTGCAATAATGTTCCCAGCAGTCTCCAGTTTATTTAACAAAAGTTTGTGATTGACCCTGTCGAACGCTTTGGAAAAGTCTGTGTATATGGCATGCATTTCAAACAACTTTGGAATGGAACTAAGATGGGTCTATAGTTGGATATGTCTGCTCTGTTGCCAGACTTGAAAATGTGTTTATGAACAATCATTTTTTTTGTAAAAGTAATAATAAAAAAGTAGTTTCACATATGGTGCCGACTTAATTGAACACACTGTATAACAAGCCTTAATTAGATTTTTATTGTACAAAATGTTCATAGATACAATCCTTAGTCAGAAAATTCAACTAAATAAGCTTTCCATCTGGCTTGTATTGATGTTCACAGTTCAGCAATTTACAATCTGATCCACGTGCCCACCAGTGGTCACTCTACAATTAGTAACAAAAAATTACTGAAACCCCCAAATTAAAAAAACTAAAGCTACTTACAAAATTGGTAACTTTTACAACTAAAACTCAACTATTTCGAGAAAGAAAAAATTTGGGTGGACATTTGGTTTCACAAAGTAATTTTAAGTCACGAAACTAAAACATGAATAAATAAAAAACCTGATCAAAATCTAAAAAGTAAACTATGTAGATAGATAAAAGGAAACATGTTTAAATAAAAAAAGCTGCAATTAGTTTGGTCCCAAGGGTTGAACAGTTGATCTGAGAGTGGGGCTCAACATGTTAAGTGATTTTGTGGCAAGCACCCAATCAATGGAGATGTTTCTTAATCAATAAATGTAAGATAAGTTCAGAGTTATTTTTTTTGTTTTATTACAGTTGTGTACCATTAGCAACTAGTGCAGTAAAGTATCTACTTCTTTAGATAGTTATTACAGCACATCTGTAATGATAATTTTTATTTCATGAACAAAAAATCTAAATATGAACAAAATATTTTATTACTAAAAAGCGTCAACAAATGTGTAGGTAACTGGAAAAATGTGCTTTCATTTACTAGCCTATTGTATAAATAAATAAATAAACAAACAGTAAAAATTGTTATTTAGATCCATTTAATTGTATATTTTGTAACCGATTTCTGATCTCCTCCACCAAATTTGTCCTCTTGATTTCTAATTCTTGTCTGCTGGTTACATCTCTTAATTTCACGATTCCATTTTTAATTTCACTCTCTCCTAAAATAAGAGCAAAAGGAATGCCGTTATCTTCACAATGTTGTAATTGAGCTAAAAGTTTTGGATTTTTCTTGTAAGAATGTTCTACTTTAAAACCATAATTCCAGAGTTCATTGCAGAGTTTCATTCTTTCTTCAAAGAGATTCTTTTGGGCAGTTGCAACATAGATTTCAATTTCTGTTGTACGTTGTTTTATGTTTGAACTTGCTTGTTTTGCTTCCATTATTGCAAAAAGTCTTTCTACTCCAATAGAGACACCTACACAAGGTACTTGTTTATTTTTAGGATCAAACATCCCTACCAGACTGTCATATCTTCCTCCTCCAGCTACAGATCCAACTGATATCTCATCTTTGGCTAGTTCGTCCTTTTGTAATACTGCTTCATAAATTACCCCTGTATAATAATCTAGACCTCTAGCTAGACTTAAATCAAAAATAATTTTATCTGATGTGTCATATAATTCACAATATTTAAGTAGTACTTGCATAGCTTCTAAACCCTCTAAAGCATTTTTATTTTTGTTGAGAACTTCATCTGCCATTAATTTGTCTACTAAATCCATCTTACCATTTAGCCTTACATATTCACCAATTTTATCTGCAGACTCTGATGAAAGATTCTTCTCTTCTATCATTTCTTTCCTTACTTCTTCCCAAGGAGACTTATCCAATTTATCAATAGCTGAACATGTGGCTCTTATACTATCCAAAGGAACTCCACATACTTCTAAAATGCCATCTAACAATTTTCTATGATTAAGTTTTATTACAAATGGAGTCATATTTAAGGTAGACAGAATTTCATAGACAATTTTTACACATTCAGCATCTGGTATCATGGGATCATAGGCACCAGCTATATCAAAATCGCACTGATAAAATTCTCTGTATCTTCCTTTAGTTATTGAAGGATTATCTCTTCTATATACCTTTGCAATATGGTAACGTTTGATGTTTGTAATCTTATTCATTGCAAGATATCTTGCAAAAGGTACAGTGAGGTCATAGCGAAGAGACAGTATTTCGCCTCCTTGATCTTTTAAATCATAAATAAGCTTAGAATCTTCACCATATTTTCCAGTTAACACTTCTTTTAATTCAAAGACAGGAGTATCAATAGTCACAGCTCCATGTTTTTTAAATACTGACACAATTTTATCCACCACATTTAATCTAAGAGCCATTTGGTCAGGGGCAAAATCCCTCGTGCCCTTGGGTGTTTTAAGGGTGAACTTTTGATTACCACAGATTTCATCATCCTCTCCAACTAACTGTGATTTTAATTCAAGAAGTTTGGTTACCTCTTCGGTGATTTTTTCTTTCGACTCTTTGGCAGACTTCAATTTTCTTATAAGATCACCTTGTTCTTTTATTTTTTCTTCTAAAACTTGTTTTGAGAGCATTGTTGAAAAATTATAGACGGAAGTGAAAGGCCTGCTTAACTTTGCGAACATATGCCAACGTGAACATACGGTTAAATTCATCATGTAAATGTTGGTACAACTGAAAAATGTGTACTGTCAAATAATTTAGTTTTAGGCATATTCACAGGAACTTAAAAATAAAAAGCAATAAAATTGGTCGTTCTCCAAATATTAGTAAAATAGCGATAATTATCTTGTCTGCCAATTTATAAAAATTGTATAAGCAGTTTTTTTTTAAATAATATATATTAAGATGCATAAACACGAATACAAGAAGTCACTTTGAAAAAAATAAGATTACGTTTTACATTTTGTCTAAAACATTTCACAACACGCATTTCTTCCAAAAATCGTTAATGTAACGATTTCATTGTTAAATGTTACGCACCTTCGGACATCTTATATATAACTTGCCTCAACTTAATAATAAAGAATTGACTTTTGTTTTACTTTGGCTTATTTTTTAGAGATTATTTACATATTCTCTGTATCATAATTTGTTGTTTTACTAAGTCTATAGATAGTTTTCTGCGAAATATTTAATTCCTCTGCATCCATTTGATTGTTCCTCTTTCCAAGAGTCTCACAAATAGATTTGTGTTTTTTAAAATAGGAAACTACGTTCAGGATTAAAGGTTTTGATTGATCACTAAATCGTTTCACCATTTTATTGAATACTAATAAAAACTTTTGAAATATCAAAATATACAATTTTTTAACAAATTGACAAATTCAAAATTATTTTGATAACTGACACCAGACCTAATATGATGTAATTAATATACGACGTGCCAATATTTAGTAACTTTTTGTTTCATCCATTTTATATTTAAATAATAAAGAAAACGAATGGACTTGGGGTATTTCCAAGACTTTATGTCGCAACCTTTTTTACCTTTTAAACATACCAAACCTAGCACCGCGTTTCATTTTTTTGGAATCCTAATAGTAGTCGCCAAGTCCGCAAATTAATGAAAAATGTATAAGCGGTTTTTTTAATAATAGTTTCATTGTTTTCAACATAAAATATTTAAATTTAATCGATTGATTATACATGAGTTCTTTTATAGAGTTTATTGCATGTTGCAACATCCACTGTCTGGAAGGCCCAATTTTCGTAAGAAAATGGCTAAATAATTAAGAAACTTGTCAATTGTGGTGTCAAAAGAAAATGTCAAATCCTTGTTTTCATTTCTGTCACTGTCATTCGTCCATGGATGGAAGAATGATGATGGAAATGTTGAAAATGTGACTTTTGTAATTAAAAACTTTAAATTTTAATTTAATTTTTTCAGCAAAGTTGGAAATGGCTCTGCATAAGTAATTAAGAGCGTACCAATTAGATATTCTGAACACGTGTTGTTATCTTAACCTACAAAATGTCTCTCCCGGTTGCAAGTAATTTTTTATATTTGATTTTCTAGTTAAATTAACTAACATTTTATATTTTCAGCTCGTAGTTCTTCTGGACTCAATTTGTTTTCTGGACCACCAGCGTTTGGAGATGTTAAAGAATTTTCACCTCTTCAAACTAAAGTATGTCGTACCATGCTCTTTAGCCCAGATGGGAAATATTTCGCTTATATTAATGGACAAACGTAAGTTTTAATATATCTGTTATTTATTGTAAATATACAAAAGCAGGCTTAATATACATAATTTAAGGGATAATCAGTTAAACAAGGTATGTTTTTAAAAGAGAATGATTATGAATAATTTAATTATGGTTTTAAAATAATGTAAGACATATTTTAGTAAATACTTTTAAGTTACCTTTTTAAAATAAGGAAGAGCTTGGCTAATTTTTCATCCTTTAACCAATGCTTTTTTCTTATTTTCTTGTGGTTGGTTAATAAAGACATTTGTCATTGTTTAGTTTAAGCTCTTTTCGCTTATGAAAAAAACTAAGCATACCTATCACTATTATTGTCAACAAAAATTCATATCTTGTGAAAATTAATAATAATGACAATTACTTTTTAAATTCATAATATTTTACAAATTGTCTCGAAGCTTAGAGATGTTACTTTTACATCTTACACTGTTGCCAAGTCGAACAGAAAGTTTATTATCAAAAGTACAGCAATTCATTTCTAATAATTTTCCTTGCCCTAACAATTTCTTATAATTTTGCTATTGATGTTGTTTGAACCACCCAGAACCCCTAATCACTCCCTTTCCCGTAAAATTGATAAAATGAAAAACAAAAGGCATATTTTTATTTAAAAAATTTATTTGTGTCATTATTCATTTGTACAAGATATGGAACTTAAGTTTTTTGTTTACATTAGCAATATCGACAAGTACTTATGCTTACTTTTTCTGTAATCGAAAAGAGCTCAAACTAGACATTTACCAAGACATTTATTATTATTATTATTAACTTTGAAAATAAAAAAAATATGTTCTATGATTTAATTTTTTTTTAGATTGAAATTTGTACAAACAGAAAACTGGAATAATAGTTCAACTGTTGAAAATGTTAAAGCATATCATTTGTCATTCTCCCCAAAAGGTACTTTTTTAATGAGCTGGGAACCTTTTACAGTTAACAAAGCTAATCCAGAAGGAAGTCCAAATTTAAAAATTTATAAATCAGAAAATGGAGAACTTGTAAAAACTTTTGTCCACAAGAAACAAGCTAATTGGTAATGTATACACAATTTTAGTTTCAACTAGAAGTACTGGGGATGGGTTGGCTAAGTGGTTAGAGTCATGACTTTGAGATTGAAGGGTCTCAGATTAATTAATAATTCTAATGCATAAGTAGGAGTCCTCATTTGACCATTCACCATTGGGTCCTGATTAACAGTGCTGTTCCTAAAGTGGCGCTGGGAAACAGTAGTAAAGCCTACACAGAACACAAAGCTAATAACCTAAGTAGTTGATGCTTTGACACAAAAAAAAAGAAATACTTTGCAGTAAATCTATAACTATTATTTACTTTTGTAAAATAGATTTATAGATGGTCTCAAATCAATACCTTGTAAGTCCGAAATTTCGTATTTTTACAAATTAATTTAGAATAAAAATTTTAAAAATAAAATAACCTCATTCATAGGTTACTCATATATTTATTAACTTGTCAACATTATTTATCAAATATTTAATTGGCTCTATTAAGCAATCAAGACAGTTTAACGTTCCTCCTATAAAATGTTTAATTTGGACATACAAGGTATTGATTTGAAACCGTCAATATGATGTGTTAAAATGATCACGTCACTAGTTTGTTAGGTTTAAATTGTTTTTTGTACATTTTCATTTTAATTGCAACTTTCAGTCATATCTAAAATCAATATGCACTATTTTGGTACAATTGAGTAACTCATAGTTATAAAATGTAGTTGACCTAGTATTAAAATGGTTAAATTATTGCCTAATGTAATATTTTATCTAGGGAACCACAATGGAGTGCTGATGAAAAATTATTTTCACGAGTAGTAAATACTGATGTTGTGTTTTATGAAGATCTTAACTTTGAAAAAATTGTAGCTAGAATCAATAGCTACAAAGTAGCATCATACAAATTATCTCCCAACATTGGAGTTTACTTCATTTTATGTCATACACCAGGAAGTCCTGGACAACCATCATTTGGAAGGTTATTTAAGTATCCTAATTTTGAAGCTGCCCAGGCTATTGCAAATAAAAGCTTTTTCCAAGCTGATAAAGTAGAGTTTATCTGGAACTCAAAAGGAAATAATGCTCTAATTCTAACTTCTACAGAAGTTGATAAAACAGGAGGCTCTTATTATGGAAAACAAGGACTGCATTTTGTTGGATTAAATGGCCAAACTTCAATTATAACTTTAAGTAAGTAATTAATTAATATTTGGTAGTTAGAAACTAAAATTTTGAATCTACAACATTGTCTGAAACTTTTAAACTGTTGAGATAAATATTTATTTTGGTTGCAGGCAAAGAAGGGCCAATCTACAATGTACAGTGGTCCCCTAAAAACCAAGAGTTTTCTGTAGTTTATGGTTTTATGCCAGCCAAAGCTACTGTTTTCAATTTGAAATGTGAACCTATATTTGAATTGGGATCAGGTCCCAAAAATTCTATTTTCTACAATCCACACGGGAATATATTACTTTTGGGAGGTTTTGGTAATTTGCGAGGTCAGGTTGAAATGTGGGACACAGTTAACTGGAAAAAAATTAGCAGCTGTGATGCACCTGATACCACACTGCTACATTGGGCTGCAGATGGAGAACATTTTCTAACAGCAACTACTGCTCCTAGATTAAGAATTGCCAATGGGTTTAAAATTTGGCATTACTCTGGAGTCTTGTTGTTTGAAAAAACATTTAGTGAACCACAAGAACTTTATGATGTTGTTTGGAAGGTACGTATTAATTAAGGACAAAAAGAAAAATTAAAAATACTGTAAAAAATTTATCCCAAAGATGTATTTACCTAGTGAAGAGAATTTTATTCCTTGTGTAGGCATCAACAACTCATTCATAAATTTGATTTTTAAGCATGTCAAGTTAAAACACACTGTATAATTTCAAGTGTTTGTACACTCCGAGCTTAATTTTTTACTCTTTTATTTAGCAATGTAAAATGTTTAAAGGTCCAAGTGATCATCTTGAAAAATCTGAACGAACCAAGCTCCTCTCTTCTATTCACTGTGTCTATAACCTAGGCGGCTTCAGCTATTTTTGTCGTCCTGTAAACTACTATAAGTTCTCTCTATAAAATCCATTGTTTAATTATTATAAAAATTTGACAGAACAAATTTAAATGGTTCCAAGAAACATTTTTAGAAATAAAAAATAGATTTTCCCTCAATTTTAATTCAGTTTGGTAGTTTTTTAATGAATTTTAGTTTTTATATTCCTATTTTTATTATACATAATTTATAATTATTTAATTAGAATTTTTTCTTTGATAATAAAGTATTTAAATTACTTTCCTTGTCTCATTCTTTCATTCATATTGTAACAAATGGTTTATTTCCGAAATAACTAAAAGATTTTAATCATAAAAAATAGCTATTAAATTCCTAATATTTTTGTTTAATCTGCTCCTTTAAATATAAAAATATCAAATTTGAGGTATCTATACATAGTAAGAGTACCTACTCTATGTAAGAGACTGTTAGGCTTTAGAAATAAATACAAATAAAAAAAATATATTTTATAGAATTATCCAAAAGGAACTTTCCAAGAACCTATCATTTCTTTGAAGAAGATTGAAGGTATTACTCCAAGTCAGCCACAAGCTTCTGTACAAGCTTATAGACCTCCTTCAGCTCGTAATCGTCCTGTTGTTAAATTTACTTTACATGATGATGAGGAATCTGCTCATAAACCAGGTAATATTTTTTCAGTGTACCTTTATATCAAAATAAGTGGATTTTATGTATTTATTTCTTTTTTTATTAGTGTTAAAAGTGTCATTTTATTTTATGTAAAGTATATAATGCCTTTTTTAATAAGTATATTTTTTACAGCCAAAATAGGCAAATAAGTGAAAGATCATATTATAAAAAATCCCATTAGGCATTCGACCTGTCCAACTGGTTGCCTATTGGCTTTGGCAGGGTCAATGATATACATGTTAACAGAAAGGATGATTAATCCCTGATAAAAAGTCTAAACTACTTTTTAAATGGTTTAATTCATGACCAAGTATTCTCAAAATATAATGGTGTGGTACTGCCACTGTCTATTCACGTACTACTTACTGGTCTTCCTTCTCCAGGTCGTTCATCCTGACATGCATGTATATGGACCTCAAGAATATGTAGTGGTAGTAAAGGCACACATATATCTGGAATTATAGAATACAAAAACAGAACTACTGTTATGACTTACGAACATTATCATTAATGTTCTTTTTAGGCTCTAGATGATTTATGGCAAGTGGTACTGCTACTTATATTTTATTTACTCAATTAAATTTGGTAGGATTGCCACCCTAACACTCAACACTAGTGTAAAAACACTAAACACATGTTTTATTCAGTTAAATTTGGTGGGATTACCACCCTAAGTTAACTAAAACAATTTAATTAAATATTGTGGGATTGCCACTCACCGTTTTTATAATTACTGCGATTACCATAGACTTAAATGATCCTGAGCGGCTACGGTCGTTCACTGGGCCGTTTGTGAAGTTGATATCTTTAATATGGTAATACCTTTTGAGCAGTGTAAGGCCCTTTGTATTTTGGCCTTAGTTTTCTTCCACCTATATTGTGTGAATCTTCAATGGCCACGATATCGCCTGGTTTAAATAATGTGACCCGGCGCCTAGTTTCATTGAGTCGTTGACCTTGACGGTCATCAATTTTCTTTAACCCATTATTTTTTTCACGTAAGAAATTGCGCCGCGAGAGGCATAACATATTTCCGAAGTTTTGTTTTGGTTATGATCATGTCCTTCTCAACAGTTAGGTCAATGTCAAAGACCGGCCTATTAATTATATGATGACAAAAGGTATCACTATGCTGGAAATCTCGGAGCGTACTCTTATCGGTAATTTTATTGTTTTTAACGGGCAACTTTTAACCCTGTTACATTATCCACTGGATTTGTGCAGGGTGGTACTCAATAGAGAAGTTGTAATCCTGTAATTTAACGCACCAACTCGCCACGTGGGTATATTATGCTTTCTTTACAGCTGTTGCTCAAACTGAATATATTCTACGAAATGCACACTGTAAAGGTACACACGATAGTGTACAACCGCTTCCACTATAGCAAAAGTCTCTAGATTGCAAGAATCAGTCGTACGGCGACTATAGTATGCAACAAAGGAAGTTATGTATTTAAAACTTTCTTCAATTTCCATTTGATAAAAGCATGGCTTCTTGTCCAACGTGGTAAAATATTTTGCCATACAAAAAGCATTAATTCGATCTTCAATACTTTTTTGCTTACTAGCACAATAGTACTTGCATATTTTATAATATAATATTAATCTCTATAGTTTACTCTCTTATGAGTGAATGTAAACCCCTGAACCCGACTGAGCGACTCGTATAGGGGTAGGGACGGATATTATTATTATTGTTGTTTGCCGTGATGCTCTGGGGCAACTTAAAGATGATTGATGGTGCAATTTGACTTACTGGCGAGGAAAACCTTACCCATCATTTTGAGTGACTTCTGCGGATAATTGTACTGTTTATAATTATCTTTAGCTGAATTCTGTCTTGATACGCTAGTCATCTTGGTCGATACGCTATTTTAATCTAATTGACATTTATTCGGTAGTTATGTGGTTAGGAGTGTTTTGTCTCGTAAAATGTTAAAAGTTAACACATAAACAAGGTCGGCATTTGACATTGCATCCAATAATATCATGAACGTCTTCTGTAATCACACTATTTGGAACGACTGCGAAACGTATCTCTAAAGGTACGTTTACATCTGACATTTATTGCATGAGATTTATGTCTGACAGTTGTTTAGTCCAGTGTAAACACTCAAACATATATTTCTGGGAGAAATATTTGTGTGCATTTTCGTCAGTTATCCTAGTCGTTCTTATGTGGAAATTATAAAATAAAATTTTTGTATTCTTTTCAATTTTGTTTTTATTTAAAATAAGTAACAGCAGTAAACTATAGCAGGGACAGAAGTTGGAAAGGCTTGTGCCAGTTCTCCCACTCAATACACAGGATTTGTCAGTTTTGCTGAAGTGAACAGGAAACATTGACATAGAAAATTATTTTATAAATGCTAATAACAATTTTTTAGCTGTTCAAATTTTGTAGACTTTGGGATGTTATTATTTGTTTAAATTATTATTTATATTTATAAAGATACATAATAATTTAAAATGTTTGGTATTATTTTTATTCTGCGATACGATACTGTCAAAGAAACATCACCGATTATCTCCCCCTTCACCTTAAAATCACCGATTATCATCTCTCTACCTACCAAAAGCCTTTCAAACTTATGTCCCTGCTATCTTCTTTCCTCAGTTTAATAAGTAAATAATTTTAGGAAAAGAAGCGGCTCCATCCAAGGCCAGTTTGAAACAAAAAAAGAAACGTGAAGCCAAGAAGGCAAAGAAATTGGACGGAGAAGATGAGTCAAAAGGACCATCAGTTGTTAGCAGTGTTGCAGTGACATTGACTGGAGACCCTGAAGTTGATAAAAAGTTAAAGACAATTAAAAAGGTAGAATAATTAAAATTTTGTTCAGTCATCAAGTTATTGAAATTAAATACCTTTTTATTTAGTTTGATACCCATATGAAAATATAATAATCATCATAATGAAAATATTGATTTTTTTAGAAACTTGACGCAATCGAAAAATTGAAAATTCAACAGGCAGAAGGAAAACCATTGGAAATCAACCAAATTGAAAAATTAAAAGGTGAAGCTGATTTGTTGAAAGAATTGGATAGCCTAAAAGTGTGATTTATTTTGCAACTTATTTCAATTGTTTTATTTTTTTATTATAAAACTTACTGATTATATGTTTGTTAAAAGTTTAATATTTTTTTTTTCTAATATAAATTGCTAGCACTTTTTCCCTATTTTGATCTCAATTTTAAATATCCAAGGAGTCAAATGAACAGACAATAAAATTGATTAACATAGTTATATTACAATAAATTACTATAATAGAAATAGTATAAAATAATTGTTTCATTTTCGATTAATTGATATAATATGTAGATTAATAAGCATTATTGCACCAATATAAATATCCATACTTACTTAATTAAATTACAATACACACAAAAAAGGAAGATCTTTTAATGACATGATTAATAACATCTTATCACAGAAATGATTTTTTTGTCATTTTAAATTACGTTCTTTACGTGCAAGAAATGAATTTAAGTTTTCAAGAAGTAGATGATACATTAAATATCTTTTTCTCGATGCTGTCTACTGCATCCATGAGAATAGTAGATTCATCGACTTTCATACCCTGTTTTTGAAGATTTGTTAATCTATTTTTAATTTCTTCTGGATTTCTACCATTTTGATCCCATAATTTGACACAGGTTTGTAACAAAGGAATATATAATTCAAGTAAATCACTATCACTAACTCCTTCGTATCTGTGAATTGCCAAATCTGCCCATTTCAATGCCTCGGGAAAATCTGACATTAATTCTACACAAGCAATTAAACGATTTAGGGCTAGTATAACTGCAGGCGATCGGTCTGTATACACCTAAAATAATATAAAAAAAAATAAATTAAAATCAAAGCCATATGTCACTAAATAATATTAGAGCATTTTCCCCCAAACAACAACTCCTTTGGCTAATATCACAACGGGCAATTGAATTATATCTAAGGCTTTGATTTTTCTTGGATGGCGTATTGTTCTTCCTCATTAGAACTCAGCAGCAACAAATAGACATCTCGCTTTCACTCTGTAATTTATTTTATTTATTCACGGGCCTTGCCCACTTTCAGTACAAAGTTACAAAAAACAACCTCAAATAGAGTAAATCTAAATAATATGACATAATAATAAACTAACAACAAAAATCAATATATTAACATACAAAATCGAAACAACTAATATTAAGACTAGGGAATTTAAATCACAGTAAGTTTTAACACCCTCACAAAATTAGAAAAGCTTGAATTAAAAAATTCTAGACTATCAGCACAAGCATTAGCGCTTCGTGAAACTCTAGGCATGAATGAATTGAGGCCAATATTAGTTCTCATGTAGGGCTGATGAAAACTGTTTATTGATCTTGTACTTCTAGTTGGGGCTGCCAACAACATGCTTGAAATCAATGTATAATAACCATATAATTAATGAGCTTAAAAAATAATTTCAGATCTACCTGATTACTTATTCGCAAAGTTGGTAAGGAGAATGTCTCTTGCAGTGCCGCAAAATCATAGGAAGTCATCTATCCATGGAATATTTGATTTAAATGCTAAATAGTGAAAAAAAAATTTTCTCTGAACCTGTTCTAATCTATGAATGTGACAAGTATACTGGGGGTTCCAGACTGAAGAGCAATATCCTAACAGAGGCCTAACAAGACTACAGTACAATAACCTGACAGCATTAATACTTGTAAAGTCTGATGTGTTTCTCTTTATAAACCCAAGCATACCAAGTGCTCTGGGTACTATTGTGTCAATGTGATTGACAAATGAGAGTGTGGAGTCCATAATAACACCCAGACCTCGAATGGATGCAACTTGGAAAACTGGTGTACCCTTGATATTATATTGATAATCAATCCTGTTGATCTTCCTAGTAAAGGATATCGAGTGACACTTAGTGATGTTTAGGTCCATAGCATTATTCGCACACCACTCATAAAGCCTAGCCAGATCAGTCTGAAGTTTGAAACAATCCTCAAGAGATGAAACTGCTAGGTAGCACTTTAGGTCATCAGCAAAGCATAAAAATTTGGCAAACTTGAAACATTCTGAGATATTATTTATAAATAATAAAAATAAACCCTTGGGGGACTCCAGATGGATTGGAAATGTTTTTAGATCTGTAATTATTCAATTTAACAGTTTGGAATCTCAGATAAATAACTCGCCAGCCATTGCAATAATTTTCCCATGATCCCAGCAGACTCGTTTATTTAACAAAAGTTTGTGATTGACCCTGTCGAACGCCTTGGAAAAGTCTGTGTATATGGCATGCACTTCACCACCTCCATCCGACAGATGTTCAACAAAAGCAAGTAAATTTAGTTCTGTAGATTTTCTGTTAAACACAAATTGTTCTTCTATTATTGACAAACTTAATTTAGTCCTTAAGTAATCAGCTAATATCTTTTCAAACAACTTTGGAATGGAACTAAGATTACAGATGAGTCTATAGTTGGATATGTCTGCTCTGTTACCAGACTTGAAAATAGGTGTATGATAGCTCACTTTCCAGAAATCTGGGAATAAGCCCGAAGCAAGAGACTTATTAAATATAATGTGAAGTGGCTGCAAGAGAACAACACTACAAAATCTGAGAACAGAAGGGGGGATACCATTATAGTAATTATAAACAACAGGTTATTTCTTTAATCTGGTGCGTAACAATGTAATAAAAAAAACCCTTAAGATGGTTGGTAAATAATATAAATGAATTCTTAATATTGAAGTAAACACAATGGGTTCTATAAGGATTATTGGTTGGGGTTCGGCTTTGGGGGATAGGGTCGAAATATTGAAACTAAACTTGGTATATGGATGTATTATCCCATAAAAATAAAAATCGCTTTAAAAAATTCACCCCTATCTGATATGGTGAGGGTGGCATTCCCAAAAAATTAAGTTAGAACTTTTTAAATAAAACAGTTGAAGTCTACGATTTTTTATACATAAAAACACAAAATTCCATTTTTTTTGAAAAAAATTTTCCAATTTTTTTTTGGACTTAGAAAAAATTTCGACTTTAATCTTCATAGTTCGGATGTGGGGGCTGGCATTTAAAAATAGTTACAAATACATAAAAATCTAATTTTTGGCATATTTACAATAGAAATGATTTGCAACATTTTTGTATAAATATCTTACCACCACCATCCCCTAGAGTAAGATGGAGGGGGTGTGGCATCCCCAAAAAATCAAGTTAGAACTTAAAAAAAAAAAACAGTTAAAATCTACAATTTTTTATACATATAAACCCAAAATTTCAATTTTTAAATCAAATTAAGAAATTAAATTATTTTTTTAATTTCTTTATTATATTTAATATTATTTCTACTTTTTCTAACAATAATCAATTTAAGATATCTACTTTGATTGAGTTAAAATATTTAGTAGAGGAAGTTTTTAATATTATACAAACATACTGTGTGTCCAAAAAAAATATATGAATTTGGCTAAACATTAACCTTTATTTCTAAAAACAGGAGAACAATGTTACTTGAAAAATGTATCTAGAATTAATATTTACCACCATCAAATCCTGGACCTGGACACAATTTTTTTTTAGCAATACGGGAGAAGCGGAAGTGACATTTTTACAAATGAAATTAATTTCAACAAATTTATTTGAGATCATGTACAAGATTATTCATTATTAAAGACGCCTTTTATAACCACTATTGCATATTTAAAAAAAGCTTTAAATAAAAGTTTGTGAATATGACTGACTTTTTTTTAAATATACCATAAAAACACATATTCAGATTTCACGGAATACAACACAAATACACTTTTTTAAATGGGATACCCTCTATGTTATTAAATTTCTGGTATATTTTTTTTCTAATTTCACAAATGTATATTATTGATAACCCTATCTTATACCGTCTGTTCTCGAGTAATTTAACGTTGATAATGTAAACATGAAAAAGTTAACATTATTAAAGTAAAAGCTATGAAAATCACAACTATTATGTTTGATAATAAAATAATCCAAATAGGTAGTTTACAGTGAGAAAGAAAAGTGTAAATATTTATAAGATATTCGACATAGATTATCTATGATATTCGACGTTTAATTAATCAGGAAAGAATAAAGATCATTTCGAAAATTGAATAAAATATATATCTATGCTATGCTTATTAAAAAATATTCATGTTAAATCCTGTGAAATATGCACACCACTGATATGGTCATTTGTTGACATTTTTACAAAATTCGGTCAATGTAAACATTATACAATAATAATTATAGCATAAAGGGAGGGTAATTTATAATGAATAACTCTGTTAGGTACCATAAATTTTCAGTAAAAAAATTTTAATTCGCACTTTTTTACGTAGATTAAAGAAAAATGTAATTTTGTGCGTTTTCTTGGTGCAGACATTTTGCGACACACTGTATATTCAAATCCAAAATGATGTATTTTCTTTTAACACATACCTAATACAAATTTATTAGCAAAATTTAAATACTTGTTATTTTCGGTATATTTCTCCTTTAGACACACACATTTTTAGTTTCATTGTCAAAAGATTTAAATAAAATTACCGGACCTTATAATATTCTATTATAATTTGATGATCCCGAGTGGCCATAGCAAAAAGACGAAATTTGAGCATGAAGATTTAGATGTCATTAACGTAAAATTAATGTTTTGAAATTAATTTAAGTTTTACCAATTTAGAAAATAAAATTAAATAATAAAAAAAAGTGTCCACACGGGGGTTTGAACTAGGAACCCTTCGTTTCGTAGACAAGTACTCTAAATTTTCGTTATGAAGACTTATGAAAAGTTTTACTTTTTAACGCTGATAATCAGACTGCTTTTAGTTTCATTAAAATCTCAGTTTATTTCTCAATATAGACGAATATCTTGTGGAATGCTATTATTTATTGATTCTTTACAAGAATCACTAATTTTTATTTATATTTAATCTAAATAACTAAAAAAAATATATACTGACAATTAATTTGACGGAATTGTCACTTATAAAGTTCTAACATCTAACCAGTAAATAAAATCGTTAATTCAATGATTGTACCAATAGATGTCGGGCGCGATTGCCTCCAATAACTTTTACATGGCGATTATCCTAGTATAGTTCTTTATACAATGTCAGTATATACTTACTGGAAGTATTCTGCAAAAAGATCAGGTAAATCTGGTCCCAAAGGATATTGACTATTATTAAAGAATAGCAATGTTGGTAAATCATTCCCATTCCACTTACTTTTAACAAAATTCCAAAACTGTTTTATGTTTCTATGGTCTGTTAAAGAAAACTCAGAATTTACAATAAACTGTTGATAGCACCTAATAGCATGTAATTTACTATAGTTAACATAATCACTTTGTAATCCTGAAATTTTAAATTTTTTGTGAGCTTGTTTTTTCAATATTCTTTTGGATGCTTTTTTCTGTGGATAGCATGGATACAAAAATAGAGAATATCATAAAAAATGGAAGCTATAGACAGTGTTGCTAACCTAGAGTGGTAAAAAATCCTTGTGACTTTCATTAAAAAGTTTCTTGATTTATAATACAAAAAAGTGTTCTATTTTTAATATATTTTATTTTTGTTGAATTAAATACAACTACAACACATTTCAATAACAGTTACTGAGTGAAATATGTGAGTAAAATTAAAACAACAGATAACAAAAAAGATTACACATGCCAGGCGGAATATCAGCCAGGAAACAAGTGGGCAATTTAAAAAAAATAAAATAAATAGGTATTTCACATAATTTCTGAATTGGGTACTTTGGTTTTGTTTACTAAATGGCGCTACTTTTTGACTTATTTTATTCAACCAACATCAATATAAGTGAATTTTAGGAATTTACAGCTTTCATTAGAGAATGGATGCAAGAATATTCATTTCTTGCTGAAAACTCCTCTAACAGTGTTGCCAGCTCTCTTACGTTTGCAATCCATTTATTATAAAGTACCATTTACATATGAGGATCATATGTGACCTCTCAGGGGCTAGATTCACAATTATGAGTATATTGTAAGAATATTAGTCAACAATATACCTATTTAAAATGGTTCATTCACATTTATTCTAAATGAAGCATAGTGGCCTCTAGATAGTTTTTTTTTTCATTTAGAGTTCAGGAATTTGTATCATCACAACTATTCTGATTTGATAAAAAAATATGAATTCACCAATTTTTAAACAATTATGTATTCTATTTTTCAAATTTTTGATCTTGTCTTTCTCATATACAGTGAACATGCTTTTATTTCTTTTTGTTCAAATTATATAATACCATTACAAAAATTACCTACATTAAAAAAAAAAGAAATTATCTTAATTGGAAATTCTTATTTTATTCATGCCAATTTTTTAATTAATTTTCCAATGAATTAGTAAATAAGTTGACTATGGATAATTCTGAAGCATTTTGTTCTAACTGTAGTCCTGCTAAAATTTATTATTTTGACACAAAATTTGTATGATTTATGTACAATCAAACTGTAATAAGTAACTAATTATTCTGGATATTGAAATCTAGTAAAACATGATAAATACTAAAAACAAACTTAAATTGTATTCACAGGAAGTAAATATGGGTTTTACAGATCAATGTAATAAAAATATAAATAGAGGCATTAGGTTTATCCTACCTTATTTAGTAATTTTAAGCTATTTTCCAAAATTGGATAAGCCAGTGAGGCTTCCTTGTTTTTGAAAAATTCTTTTGCTTGATTCAACTCCACATTCTGAAGAAATGCCAAAAGTGCATGAGAATTTCGCAGTCGACTTTCAGTAGAGATATATTTTAAAAGAGATTCAAAACCTGTACTTCTAGTCGAGATAAGTTCATTGTCAAAATTTCCTAATATAACTTTCTTCGGAAATTCGACATTATTCATGAGATTTGGATGTTCATTTTTAAGGGAAGTGTATAAATCCAAAAAGTGAGTATATCGTCTTTCAATAATTGAGGGATTTAGGTCATCATTCTCAGAAATATATCTAATTTGTAAGGAATAGATAACATGCTTCTTTTCATCTGTGTTTCCGGCTATTTTAGAAGATCTAATTTCAAAAATAAGACCTTTCTTTTCACTACCTGAAATTAGAAAGGTCATTTTAAATATAGGTTGTTAGAATATACAAATAACTGGTGGAAAAATCAAGCAAATAGTAGGATGCATTTCCATTGCAATATTGTTAAGCTAGATTGTATACATTTGCTTTGAAGGCATATATAGATTTGTTCTTTTAAAGTTAATGAAATTAGATGAACACAAGCAATTCAGTATCATATAAGTAGGTACCATAAGTTTAAGGGAAAAAAATTTGAACTGTTCAAATAAAACTAAAGAAAATCAGACTTCATTTAATTCTACGAAACTAGACTCCAAATTTAATCCATTTAATCTACCCTATAGTAGTAGTAATGATTGTAAAATAGCTCTTTTAGACTTAGATCAGACAAAAGATTAGTCTATGGAGAATTGTTAAAGATAGTGTTAAATAATGAAAACATAATTAAATACAAGCAGCTCTTTTGATTAAAAAAAATCTTACCCATAATCTGAGTCATGGTAATGATTATACATACTGATTATTTATAAACATTTGATTTGAAGTAAACGGAAACGTACATTCACATTCCTCTCCTTTATTTTCAATTTGAATACAGTGTGAATGTAGCTACACTCTGCATATGACATATTCATTCATAGTCTTCTTTTTAAGTTGTAATTAAATAGTTGTCATAATCTTTGTCAGTATTCAGTAACAAAGATTATGAGTAACCAGAGTGTTAATTCCTATCTTTTAAATATGGGTCTGTCACGAAATAGCGCCCAATCAAAATAGCGCGTTTCAAAAGAGTCAGTTAACACCTCCGAGCATCAACTTCAAAAAAATCAAAGTACCACTCAAGTCGCCATTTTCATTATACTTTTCTGTCACTCGAAGTTTGTCCATCTGCCATATCGCAAAATAGTGTTTATGTCGTCTCTACTTTATTCTAACTCGATGGTTTAGTCCGATTAGTGACAGTTCAACAAAAAACTCCGCTCCTTTTCAGTTCGAGTCCATCGCCAAACCGAACGCTACCAGTGGCGGCTCGTGAGCTGCGAAGATAAGGGGCGCCAATTGGATTGAAGGTGGGGAATATGGAAAATTTTGTATTTATTTATTTTGTATTTTTTTATTAACAGAAAAAATACCACTCTACACACTGCGCCTTGTCAATAGTCAATAAACAAATTGAAATATGTTTTTTATAGTAAAACATAAATATTACAAAAATAATTTTTATAAAAAAAAGCAAACATGAAAATAGACATATTTATATTGTTTTTAATTTTTGTTTTTACGAAAGTTCATGGCATCACTCACATCCTGAAATTGAAATCTGCTATACGATCCCTCATTGAAATAACATTTTCCATTACTTTTTCGTCGAAATTATTTATCTCCTGGATTACATTTCTATTTATTGATATCATAGCTAAGGTGTTTAATCAATCATTTAGCAAGGTGCTTCGTAAAAATTCCGTGAAAACTATAAAACAACTTTAAAAAGCAAAACGGTCGCATGTCGTCTCATCTTCTAAATGCTGGTCCGCCAGATCCGCCACGAAAAAATTGCGCCCTAATCTGCACTAAAACAGCCGTTAGCACGTGTCCCACTACGTTTTCATGGTGCCGCGGGCCTCAATCTTACTGCGGCCGTCTATAGTCCAGTCAAAGAATTGTTATTATAGGAAGCATAGGAAGGATTTGGAGGGGGCATAATAAATAACACTCGCATGTGTCGAGATGATAGGAAAAATTATAAAATAAACAAATAAATAATATTTAGTTATTATTTTATTCTCTGGTATCTCTTACTGAGAATGGGCGCGCTGCCTTAAAGAGTAGCCGCCCCTGCCTTTATACAGAGTTACACGCCCCTTATCTGACAAAACGGTCTAACGATCCTGTTATTGTATCCTTGCTTGTCTAGCTATCCAAGGTCTAAGTGTACAGCTGTTTTTTTGGTGTCAGACGTCAGAGTATTGTCAGTGTCAAATGTGTCCGATGATAATTTTGCCTTCACCAAAACTGCCGATTGAATGAGTATTCAGAAGTCTAGCCTAATTTAAAAATTAGATTATTGAAAAGAAACATTATTTAAAATAAAATATTTAATGGCAGTAAGCTGGAACCAATGGTTTTTAAGTTTAAGACAGAGCGGAGCGCCTAACTGCAATGGCTAATTTGAAGATAAAATAAGTATAACTTAATTTTTCATAGTCCCAAGAAAAATGCTGTGAAAATTAGTTAATGGTATTTAGAAAATTAGTTAATGGTATTTAGAAAATTTAGTAAATATTTTCTTCGTATAAACTATACGAGGGGAAATTAATTTTCAGTAAGTTTAACATAGAGGAATTCAGAATATTGTTACAAATAGGTATATATTCAACCTCAATTTGCTATTAAACAGTTTTTTATAAAAGGAGGTGTATTTATTAATATTACATAACTGAAAACATTATTTTTAGGTAATTTCAAAATGACTGATGTATTGACTCACACTATAAATTGGAAAGAATTTGCATGTGGTTGGGGAGCAGCTTTTATAAATGTTACAATTACATATCCAATCAATAAATTAATTTTTCGACAGGTAGGTTACCTATATTCTTTTAAAATTTAACTTAAAAACGTGCTACTGGTGCAAAAGGAGAGGTACAGTTATATATTTACTTTATTATATATCCAATTCATGGTATATTCAAAATTACATAAATTCAAAAACTGCATCTGAAAATGAAAATCTGGCTTAAAGAATTACAAGATTCTAAAGCTGAAAATATGACAAAAAATTTAGTCAATGCTATAATAATGTACTGCTTGTTAAGTCAAGAACACCTTTAGTGCCAAAAGTTATGTTCCAATAAGGTGTTTGAGAATTTTTAATATGCCTGAGAAAACCAAAGAAGATACCAGAAGTGAAGTAATTAAAATTATAAATGCCAGAATGAGTTTGAATCTAACAACTACCAACATACAGCTATGTTACAGAATTGGTAGCCAAAATAAAAAATCTAGAGGAATTTTTCTTAAACTAAATAATTATGAAACTAGATAAAATATTTACATTAAAAAGAAGCTATTAAAAGGTACAGGCATAGTAATTAGAGAAGACCTAACAACTCTTAGAGTTGAACTTCTGAATGAGGCAATCACAAAATTTGGATTAAAGCAAGTATGGACGAATACAGGAAAAATATACAAAAACACAAAAAACAAAGTTTGCATTTTAAGAAATAAACGAGATCTAGAAGAAATCACTCAGCACCAACCCTAATTAACAGAAGCTTGTTCAATATTATATTTTCTGTTGTTTCAAAATGTTTATTATCTGCTATATTTTCATCAAATTTTAAACTGTAGCTACATTTTTTTCTGATTAAGAGTTTTCTTATTTCATAGTTGAACTGATAGATACCCATACCTATGCTCGAATTGATTGATGCTTTAGATAATAGTCAAAAAATAGAGACAAGAATATGTGATACCTTTATTAATTATTTTCAAGAGAGGTCAGATGGCCGTGGGCACAGTCTTGGTGTTATCCATTTTAATATTAGAAGTTTGAGAAAGCATTTACATGAACTTTTAGTATATATACAAATGGTTAATGATGCTTTGGACATAATAGTCCTCTCTGAGACAGGGACAATTGACTCGTTAAGCACTTTTTCAATACCTAATTTTACACAATATCATAATAAATCAATAATTAATAAATGTGATGTGCTAATGATATATATAAAAAATAATATATCAGCAAATGTGATAATTATACCTATAAATAATAGCAACTTTTTGAGAGTTACATTTACAATTTAAAAATTTTATACACCTCATTAGTGGAATCTATTATAAGATATTGTATCCCAGCCTGGGGCGCAGCTTACAAAACAGCATTAAATACTTTACGAATTGCTCAAAATTTAATCTTAGAAATAATATTTAGGAAAGATAGGTTATTATCCACTCAACATTTATATCAAGTATGCTAAATATTAGATTAATATATATTTATCAATGTTTAATAAGAATATTTCATGAACAAAAAACGTATACACAAATACAGCAAACTAGAGATACTCGGTCAAAATTTAATTTAAATATTGTTGAATTTGTTAGTAAAACAGCGACTCAAAACTCATTTCTATTCTTCGGCCCAAAAATCTTTAACGTTCTTCCAAAACAAATTAAAGAAATAACCAATTTTAAAAGTTTCAAAAAAGAAGTCACTATTTATATCAAAAAGTACCCTGATACTTTTTCTTTTTACTGAATTTACATTGTTTTTTATTCTTAATTGTAATTAGATAATCACCAGGACCTTGCTTAATGGTCATCTGATCAATCACTCTTGAATCTTAAGATAGTAAAGTTAAAGCTATATAATTTAAAATTGTTACATTGCCTTAAATAAATATTACATTTTTTAAAATTTGTTAAAATGATTTGCAGGACTAAAAGCCACAAGACAGGCCACTTAGCCTATCGTGGTTATAAGCCCTGTAGGACATTAGTATAGAATTATGTAAAATATTTTTTTTATATGTAATATTATTATTTGCAATAAATTGAATTAAATTGATTATTCTGGACATTCTGGACCTTTTCCAAACAAAGATTAAACTTTCACTAACAATTCCTTTTCTTCATTTACTGATAAGGATGGAGAACTAAACAACAGCTTAAAAATACCAAAATGTTCTAAACTAATTTAATGGGCCCGTTCACTTTCATTTTTGAATGTGAATTAATTATATATTTATAAAGATATTAAACTCTTTTGTCTGGTGGTACTTTTTCCGTTAAGATATTTTTGCTAGAAGTAAGGGAATTCCCATAAAATTCTTTCAGTGACTCATTGCGTCAGAAAATCCCTAATTCCCTTCAGGTCTCGTATCGGTTAATAGTTAAAAGGGCGCGGTTGTCGGATGTATCATTGCACCATCATTCCTCTTCTGCATTTATTAAAGAAATTTACATGATAAAAATATATTATTATTTAAAAATAATGTGTTTATATTTTCAGATAAAGCTGGAAGCCCTACCTTTTTTAAATTTTAATAAAAACAATTAGTATTACTCAAGCGGAATATTACCAGATCGAAATTTTATTTGAGAAAATGTATCTGGTAAACGTGACAACGTTGTAAGTACTTCTAAATAGTATTGTCTACACACACTTCTAGAAATAAATGCAACGTTGCCACGTTTACCAAATAAATATTGCAAATCAAATTTCTACTTTTTGATTATGGTCTGGTTAATTTTCAGTCTGAGTAACAATAATTGTTTTAATTAAAAAGTAAAAAATAAGCTCCCAGCTTTAAATCTGAAAATATAAGTTCATGATTTTTAGAAAAATAATGGAATTTTACTATTTAAATTACATATATAAATGCAGAAATGCTATATTAGGGATACTTCCGACAACCCCGCCGTCTTTAAGCATAACCGATACGAGACGTGAACGGAATTAGGGATTTTCTGACGCAATGAGTCACTGAAAGAATTTTATGGGAATTCCCTTACTTCTAGCAAAAATATCTTAACGGGAAAAGTACCACCAGACAAAAGAGTTTAATATCTTTATAAATATTTAATTAATTCACATTCAAAAATGAAAGTGAACGGGCCCATTCTAGAAATATCCTCTTGTGAACTGTAAATTAAAGTTACAATGTTCTGATAATATGATGATGTATTGTTAAGTCCATGACAATTTCCCATTTAAAAAATTTTTCCTTTTATATAGGTACTTTCTTTAATTGCTCTTAAAGAAATGTAATATTTTTATCCAAAATTAACAGTGAAAATAATCCTGTTGGCAGTTAATACGTTTTCAGCTGTATTTTTGTATTTAAGTTTTTATTGTAATTTTTAGATGCTCCATGGCGTAAATTTGCAACCGGCTTTCTTGCAACTCAAAAATGAAGGTCTTCTTTACTTATATAGAGGTATGCTGCCGCCTATGTGCCAAAAAACTCTATCATTGTCAATAATGTTTGGGATTTATGAAGAAGTAAAAAGAACTTTACATGACAATGGCTGTAATCTATACACAGCAAAAGCCATAGGAGCACTAGTTTCAGGCACAACAGAGGCAATTTTAATGCCATTCGAGAGAGTACAAACCATTTTAGCAGATACTAAATACCATGAGAATTATAGAAACACTTTCCATGTATTTAAAGAATTACGACAATATGGAGTCAGGGAATATTACAGGGGTTTGGTGCCTATTTTATTTAGAAACGGACCATCGAATGTAGGATTTTTTATAATTAGAGAGGAAATACAAGAAAAGATGCCAAAATATGAAACCGAGATATTGAGGACGTCTGTTGAGTTTTTTTGTGGGGCCATGATTGGTGTAGTGCTTTCCAGTATCTTTTATCCATTAAATGTTTTGAAAATTGCAATGCAGTGTAAAATTGGCGGTTCATTTGAAAATCCATTTAAAATTCTATTTAAAATTTATAAGGAAAGAGGAGGAAAAATTAGGTATCTTTATTATGGCGTTCAGACAAACTGCACAAGAGCTTTCCTCAGCTGGGGTGTAATGAATACTGCTTATGAACATATAAAAGAAATTATTAATTAATTACTTGGACATTCTACAATAAATCAATCACTATTATAAGCCTTTGATAGCATTGATTTGGTTCATAAATAGATAAGTGACTGCATATTATACAGGGTGTTAAAAAAAAGTGTCACAAAATGAAATGGTGAATAGTATGACCCAAAAAAAAGTCTTAATAAATATATGACCGCAAATTAACGGTTTCGGAGATATGGACCATTTTGTGTTTATAACAATTTTTTATTATTATAAAAAAACAATGATATCTATAAACAATCAATAACAACATAGAGTTAAATGAGATGTTCAAAGTGCCCTCCCTCCATTTCAATGCATTGCCATTTGCACGACCGTACATAAAATGCATGTCAGCTAATTCAATATTAGTGTAAACAGGCATAACGAAAATTTATAAAATTATTCACCCACAACAAAATAATAACTGTAAATAGTATCTATAAAAAAACATCGGTAGACTCCGATAAGAAAAGCAAGTTTTTGAGAATGAAAAAAGATAATCAAAAAATGATACAAAACACAAAACACTCCGTATCTCTGAAACCATTCATTTGCGGACATATGTTTATTAAGACTTTTCTGCATATTTTGGCCCATACTACCCCCCGTTTTATTTTGTGACACTTTTTTTTAACACCCTGTATATGTTTTACTTTCTTATGTATGTGCTAGAGAACGCACCTAAAATCATAAATAAACATGTGTAAATCCCACATGAGACATAATTAGTTTGTTAAGTGTATTTATTTTAATATTATATAGCCCTTGTATCAAAAAACTATTGGAATTTTCTGTAAATAAATTAGACTAAGACGAGTTTAAAATAAGATTTAGATGAAATTATTTTATACTTATTTGAAAGGTTTTTACAGCCTAAGGAACAAAAAATGCCTATTTTAAGTAAAAAGAACCAAATCCATGATGTCAAATTAAAATAAAATTTTTGATTGATTTGAATTTGGAATTACTCAATGCAAATTACCTCGAGAGTTACTTAAATGGTTTTAGGGCTTAAAAAAACTATATTTTTAATGTTTTAAAACTGAAATTGTGGAAATGTTAAATTTGAAAAGTTTACTTTATTGCAGAATTAATTGGTGATTGAAATTAAATTTTCTAGTATTAATTAGGAGAGTATTACAATTTTTCTTATTGAAGATTTTACTGTTAGATACCACAGAACAGAACATACTGACATAAATGAAATAGCATTTTTAAATAATAAACTAAAAGTCGTAGGTGAACTTGGAAAAAATGTCCTTTATAATAGGTATCTGTAAATAGAAACATGTTAAAATTTATTTGTTTTAATGATTATATTTAGATAAAAAAAGTGACAACAAATTTTTTCACATCTTCAATTCTAAAATGTAAATTTTATTTCTCTACGTCATTTAAAATAGAATATATTAAGTTTTAAAATAATTTTTTGTTATGTGGAATTTGAATTAGTCAAGAAAAACAATTTTAACAATTTTCAGGAAATAGTTTTCTAAATTATATATATTTTTAGAGGAAAGTACGCTCAGAGACTTGTTAAATTTTTTAAAATAAGAGTTAATATGTACAAATGTATATTTTTTTATCTATTTTTTGTTGATATAATACATATTTATCATTTATAAGTTTAATTTGAGTATGTGAACAAAATTATGAATTAAGAATTGTGATAAATATAAGTTTTTCAATTGTATTTTGTGATTTTTTATCTTATCGTACATGCTTACTCAGGATAAGGTACTTAAAATATTTGAGCGTGATAAAATTAATCTATTGGATGAAATAGAATGTGTTTCTATTAATGCAGAAGGTAATTAACATATCTAATAAAGAATAACATTTATCTATGTAAAAAATGTGTTGCATAAATTATGTAGTTACAAATTACCAATTAATTGCTTATACTTATAGTCGGTTTAGTCGTTTTAACCTGTCAGATTAAAACAAGAAAACTGACAATTCCGAAGCAAAAGCGGATGATTAAAACGCACCTATTAAAAATATTGCGCCAAGATGTAGGCAACACGTAATAAGGGTTCAAAATGGCGGAGTTTTCTATCTCCTTGTAAAAGGCACTCAGAAAGCTGCGCAGTGCGACCATTCTCCGTATAGTAAAAGAAATTCAAAGTATGTGGCTACTACAAAGTTAAATTTCAAAAAGCCCGCTCGTGGCGGCCATATTGAATTTTAGTACCACTCCAATTTGATAGATGGCAGCACATCGACTCAAAATTTTACCATTGAGTTTCCCATCTATTCACATTAGTAATCTATGGTTATATCTCTGTATAGAATGATCGACACTATCGAACGCTTTCGCTAAATCAAAGAAAACATAAAGTACTGCTTTATTTTCATCTAGTCATTTATGTTTTTAGTTAAATGTATAATAGCGTTTTCCGTTGAAACTCCCTTTCCGAATCCAAATTGTTTATCAGAAATTAAAGATTATATTTTCAAGAAGTCGACAATCCTGTTTTTATCTCGGTTTTTTAACTTTTTTGTTACGCATGAAATTAAAATAATTGGCCTGTAGTTAATTATTTCTTTTCTATATCCCAGGAAGTTTTTTAATTCCTGCGCACAAACGTTCAATGTCTAAGTAGGATAGAAATGTTTATTTATTAATTATTTTTATTGTATTTGTTCGTACACTGTTATTTAAATATGGAATAAACATTATTATTTATTAAAAAACTAAAAAACCGTAATTATTAATAAAATCATTAATGTGATAAAAGAACAATTGAAAAATTAAAATATAACAATAATTAAAATTGAAAAAAGAATGAGAGAATAATCAAAAATTTATGGAATCAATGAATATAAACAATAAATTTGAGTAATTTAAAGTAATTACAAACTAAATAGTTAATGATTTAAGAATAAATATAAATAATAATAAATCAAATAGATATAACAGAGTTCAACATAAACAGGGTGTAATTTTTATTCTCACTCTCCTTAATATTAACATCAAGGAGCAGTGCCGGATTTATATTTTTTATGAGTGTAGGCCACTTTATTTCCACCGCCCCATGTACCTTTCTAAAATAATAATTTTTTCATTTGTAGAAAGTAAGGCACTAAAGTTAAATAAACGAATGAATTAGTCATTAAAAAAGAGCGTAAAAAAGGAACAAGAATTACAATTTTTTACGGGACTTTTTAATAGCAAAATCATCATCATAGTTTATGGTGTTCATTATCTCTGCTTCTATATAGAAAAGGGCTAAAGAATTCATTTTTTCTTCAGACAATGAAGACCTTTGATAATTTTTCACGTGTTTTGAACAGGAAAAACTCCTTTCCCATGAACAATTTATAGCCGGAGTGGAAAGTGCGATGCGGAGAGCTATATTCAAGTTAAGATAAACATTAGACACAGATTGATTTCTCAAAAACGTTGAGAGACTGAGTAGTGCGTTTGATACAGGCTTCACTGCACACTCTGCAGTTTTATTAGAGGAAAAGTGACTGTGAAAATGCACATATTCTTGAACCAAATCGACGTAATATAGATAAAATAGGTACAATAACAGTAGGTACCTAGGATTGATAATTTTCGATAGGAATGAGTTTCTATAGGGATTTAACGTATTAGTAAAAAAACCATGAGAAAACCAGTGAACTTGTATGACTTTTATCCTCTGAAATTGAGTGAGCGTCCTCTGAAATCTGCCGCCCCTAGGACGCTGCCGCCCCTAGGCCGCGGCCTACGCGGCCTATTTACAAATCCAGGACTGTCAAGGAGGTTGCTCTGATGACAATGACACCACTTTATGTATATATAGTGTATTAGTACTATAATAGTATATATATTTCGGTCGGATGATCTTGTATTAATTATTATACAATTTATAGATTTTCGTAATATTTATTACTGACAACCGTTTTTTGATTGGTCATCAAAGTAAAAAAGAATATCCTACAGGGTGAAATTAAAAAGTAAGATATTGAAATCACCACAATCTTAAACGATCTGGCAACTCTAGATTCATTTTCATCACCCATTTTCTCCACCTTTGGCTTTTAGGTTTTTTTGAGAATACCACTTTCTATGGAAAAGTAAAAATGTAATGAATTTATTCCTCTGGGAGTTTCAATTTCTTTTGTTTTCAAGCATACGCCCCAGGAATCTATATGTCCCAACTTTTGAAGACACACTGTATTTATATCCATAACTAGGTTAATGGAGTAAAATATACATTAATGTTTACATTTTTGTTACATTTGAGTTTGGAACACTTGGTTTTCTACTTCTCTTAAGCTGACAGGACCCACTGGGCAGAATTCTGACTGAATGTGTAGCACTCCAGAATCCAAGGGCACTATACCTAGGACCATATCAAGTCAAATAGAAGAGGGAGATTTACCTAACTTAAAGCCACTCCAAATCCTACAGTTCCTTGAAAAAATCGGTTTGGAAGGGTCGTTATATAGGCATCGAGATATTTTCTTGCTGCATTAGCTACAGAAGGGGGGCACAATAAATCTTTTAGGTCGCAGTGTACTAATACCCCATTCCCAACATAACATAACTTAAACTAATTGAAGAACATTCCCTTGTGAAAATTAAGGAAAGATGGTATGAAACATAAGCTGCAGACTTGTCAGGGAGCTTTCAAATTATCCTAACAACACTACAGCAAACAAATACTTGACTTTGACCAGACATAATATGCGCCTGATTACAGGCATTCTGACTGGTCATTGGCAAGTATAGAGAAAGTAAAAGTTGAAAAGTCTTTTGGTAGGTAGAGAGGGGGTAAACGTCAAACCACGTCGGCCGGCTCCGAGAATTTCACAGTAATGTTTACCTGCCAGTGTCGTTTCATAGAATAAGTAATTTTAAATTGTTATCGGCGGAACCGGACAATCGCATGTATTTATGGATTATAAATAATTATTAAACATGTATTATAATATTCAAATTATAATTTTACAAAATTTCAGCAGCTATTCACAATTTATTAAACTATTTACTCGAAATTGTTATTAACATCTATAAAATAATTTTGTACGCCAATGTATCGCGTCCACTTCGGTGAGATCCGGTGCCAACCTGTCAATTTATGTGTATAAAGTGGGAGAACTGGCAAAAGCATTTCCAACTTTTACTTCTGTTCTACGAAAGCATCTCCATATCATGGGCTGTCAGAATCCGCACTCTGCAGGGGGTGCGAACAAATAAAAGATGAGATAATCGAGCATATCCTCTACGATTACTCGACGCTCTCATTAATTAGAAGATTTTTGACGAGAATTGGCTAACACCGGCCGATGTAAGAGATGTACCTCTAGGCGGCGTTGACAACTATAGGCTGGCTCACGAGCTAGGAGGTGCCTATCTATTTAAGAGGATGCACAATGGATCATGTGAGGCCCAAGTGCCGTGTGTTAAGCTACCCTCCACCACTCCACTACTCGTGCAGGATACTTTATTCTTGAGGCTAATAGGAGCCCGGGATAGTTTCTGAAGGAACGGCGAGGGTAAAAAAATCTCAAACGTCATATTTTAACAGTACTTATTATGTTGTTTCTTGTCTAAAAATAACATTTAATTCCGTTTGTGCAAAAAGTCACTTTATTCTTAGGCATAACAGAGGACCCCACACTTTCCTTATGTAAAGTAGCAAACGGTCAAATTTTCTGAAATTTTGGTATGTTGTGGCATAGTCTAAATTTATAATGTATTCTTTAAATTGTGGTTGTGGTACTGAATCTAGTAAGCAAAAGTGTCAGTGGGTCCAACTCAAATACTATGACTAGTTTTTGATATTGAAAACTTCCGAGTTTTTCGGAATTTTTATTTTCCAAGCTAGATTGAATTTCATTGCGTTTAATATGTTTTAGTAATACTCGTATATTTTAAATATGTAAAATTACAAATATATTTAATTACAGGTAGTTTTTTTGCAAAATCTCACCAAATCTATTGTGACGTCAGGGAAACATATTTTCAAAACGTACCTACCACTCAATATGGTATTTTGGCGACAAAATATTGGACAGTACACATTTCTTATACAGGGTGTTTGATAATGAAAACCAGAACATAAAATTATTTTTTTAAGGAATAATTCAAAACCCTGTAGTTATGAATTGCTTTTCGTGGATAGTAATACTTCTAAAATATGTATACCTATTAGCTTTAAAATATACAAGGCGGCTTATTTGTTGGAAGATATTTTATTTTATTAAAAGTACAAAAACAACGAACACCATGTATTCTAAAATTTCCCTGGTCAAATATAACCATTTTCTCAGTATATATTAGATTAGATTAGATCAGGAATTGGACGTTATTTGTCCTTGTCCATCGCGACCTTTTTAGATCTATTGTGGGAGTCCGTTTGTTTTAGAGTATGTCGTCTAGCCTGGTCTTTTTTATTAGACTTAGTAGCTTTGACAGTGGCTCCCGCATGTAGTTGCATGCATTTGACTTTTTTTCGCCCAATGTTAGAAACCTCATTCCAACCAGGTTTCCTCTTCTTCTTCACAGAACCTGCACAAAGTTGCTTCTTCTGCTGGATTGATGACACTTGACGCTTTTGATCCAGTAGGTCTTTCGTGAACTTGGCCTTGATGAACTGTTTGGCCTGTCTCAGTCTTGGATAGTTGTTTCACCGTTCCTGAGACTCTTTTTGCATCCATTGTTCAATGGATGCCTTGCCCAATGCCTAAGCAACTCCACAAAAGGGTTCGGGGGCGATCATAGATTTATCTGAACCTTCTCGGGCTAATTCGTCGGCCTTTTCGTTGCCCTGATATCCCTCATGGCCTGGAACTCAGGCTAGGGTCATCTTATTTTGACTACTTAGCTCTGCCAGGTCCTCTAGACACTCTTTCACCAGTCGTGATTTGATTTCTGGTGAGAGAATTGCCTTTAGAGCTGCTTGGCTATCAGAGTATATGGCAATATTTTTGCCTGATACTTGCTGATTTAATATTTCTCTTGCACAGTGTTTTATGGCTATTAGTTCAGCCTGAAACACTGTTGCATATTTTCCTAAACTCAGCGAAATAGTTGTTTTCGGCTTGGGTCCATAGATTCCAGCACCGGCTCCT
Source organism: Psylliodes chrysocephalus (assembly GCA_927349885.1). Lineage (NCBI taxonomy): Eukaryota > Metazoa > Arthropoda > Insecta > Coleoptera > Chrysomelidae > Psylliodes > Psylliodes chrysocephalus. Next base: position 88,971,672 of record OV651815.1, read on the forward strand.
TCCTTGGTTTTTGAACCGTCTGTGTACTAGACGAGTTTAGCCTGTATGGAAGGTTCCTGTTTCCAGGATTCTCGGGCTGATATTTGAATTTGAAAATTTCTTTCAAATTTGTATGTGGTTATGGCTCTATCAGTAGGTATAGCTAGAATATTATCCCTTTTTACTTGCTGATATAGCCTTGTAAGGTCGGTGCTATGTAGTTGGCTCATTGGGTTTTGTCTCTGCATTAGCCTGTGAATAGCTGAGCTGGTTTCTCTTTTTATGAAGATATGCAGTGGCGTGAGATTTAATACCTCCATTGCTGCGGTCGGCGTAGTGCGCATAGCCCCTGTAGCACTTAGACAGGCAAGCCGCTGCATGCTAGTGAGTTGGCCTATTGCACTTGCCTGCGTAGTTTTGGTTACCCACGCCACTGCACCATAGGTTATCATGGGTCTTATTACCCTTGTGTATAACCATATAGTCATTTTGGGGTTTAGACCCCAGTTTTTCCTACATATTCTTCTATAGCTTACGAGAGCTATTGTAGCTTTGTATGTGAGTTTTTTGAGATGTTGATTCCACGTCAGCCTTTGGTCAAATATGACTCCGAGGTATTTGGTTTCTGTGACGAATGGGATAACTATGTTGTTTAGTACTACAGTATATATTAAATTTAACACAGTTCAAAGAGGTATGAATTTTAAATCCGAGATACAAGGCGTTAAAGTGGAGAATTGCTGATTTTGGTTATTTTGACTTCAAACCGAAAAGCTAGGTTGTGTATGTAGACTATGTAAGTTTAATATACGTTTTGCTGAGATGTCCATTAAAAGAAACAGTTTAAAATATTTAAAATATTTTTGCAAACACTCAATAACTCTACACCCATTCACAATTTTAAGGTCAAAAGATTTAGCTATGTGTACTTTTTATATAGGGTGAGGTATCCAGCGAACCAGCAAAAATTTTTGAAATTATTAAAACGAGACCTTGCACTTCTTTAGTGACTTTTGAGTCAATAACATTACATTAGGTGTATAGCCATAAGATGTTAAAATATACAGGGCAATCTGTTTTATAATTACCTACAAAATATATCCGTATACACATCATTTTCCGATATTAGTGACAAGTTTTTATATACGAGACAATAAGGTTGATATTTGTCCAATTTCTTATGTAGGTGCAATTTAAATACTACCTACTTCGTACAGATAGTACGAACGTCGTTTATTGAATCAACTATGACAAAAAATAAATTATACTTCAATCTCATTTCCACGTCACCACAGAGATAAGAGGTTTTGGTACATTTTTTATAGTAGTTTCCTCTATAGGTCTAATTTTTCGTTGGAATTGCGCGTTAAATTGTACAGAAGGTTTTATAGAATAAGTATTTAAATTACACCTACATAATAAAATAGATGATTATCAACTTTATTGTCACCATGTATAAAAAATTGTCACAAATATCGGAAATAATGTATATACAGGGTGATTCAAAATTGAGTGCAAATATTTTAAGAGCATATGTACCAGTCAAAAATAATAAAAAAAATTCATATAATCGTATGTCCTAACTTGCTTCATTTTCTAGATACAGGGTGTCAAAGTTAAAAAAAAAATCGTTTTTTTAACAATTACTAATTAAATAAAATCACACTTTGAGACGCCACTGGAATAAATAATGAATGAAATTTCATAAGACAAAAATTTAGACAGATCTATTTGGCGACAATCTCCATCATTTAGTAATTAGTTTTTTACTTGTTTTAATAGGGTCAGGCACATATTTTGAGTAAAGCTCAAGAGGCAATAAAGTTACATTATTGATCGCTTAATCTAAGAAAAATTTTTAACTGTCAAAAAAGCAGTGCCGTACCATAATTTTACCTATAAGTATCAAGTAGGTAGCCCCCTGAGACACCACTGGAATTACTAAATTTAATTTATACTCACCAAAGGAAGGCCCTTATGAGGACAAATAAGTCTACCAAATTTTATTTAAATCGGCTGAAAGGTTTTTGAGTAATTGATAAAAAAACCGATTTTTTTAAAAAAGTTTGACACCCTGTATCTAGAAAATGAAGCAAGTTAGGACATTATGAAAAAAATTTCTTATTTTTGGCTGGTACATACGCCCTTAAAATCTTTGCATCACCCTGTATATAGATATATTTTGTAGACACCTAATTAAAATATATTTAGAATAAACTATATATTTTAAAATTGTAAACGGGTAGATATTAACTTGATGAAATAATTTCTCTGTGGCACAAATTTGCAAAAATATATTGTGATTTATTCGTAAATGTCAATATTTTAAGCTGTTTCTTTTTATGGACCACTAATCAAAACAGTATTATATACTGAAAAAATGGTTACGGGGTAATTTTAGATTTTGAACTTTTCTTAAAATATAATATCTTCTAACAAATAAATCACCTTGTATATTTTAAAGCTTAGATGTTTACATATTTAAGTGATATTACCTTTCCCAAAAATCAATTCATAAGTACAGGATTATTAATCATTGAAAAAAATTATTTTATGTTGTGGTTCTCTCTATAGAACACCCTGTATAAGAAATGTGTACTGTATAACATTTTGTCGTCAAAATACTATATTGTGTAGTATTTTTTAAAAATATGTTTATTTGACGTCATAGTAAAATTAGTGAGATTTCGAAAAAAAAACTGCCTTCATACATTTGTGAATAACCCTGTGACTAAAAATATTTTTAACTCTATGTATATATTAATGTATTACTAAAACATGTAGTTAACGTGTTTATGTAACAGAAATTCAATCTAGCTCGTAAGTTTGAAAATAAAAATTTGGAAATACTAGGCAATTTTCAACTTTAACACCCTGCACATCAAAAATTATTCATAGGATTGAGTTGAGTTTATTGATAATTTTGGTTACTAGATCGACTACAATAACATACCAAAGTTTCAAAAAATTTAACCAGTCGCAACTTTACATAAGGAAAGTGTCCTTTGAATTCAATTAAATATTGCTTCAGACAGTTTGGTTGATTACAATGATTTTTTAAGGTCCATTTGCACCACTTGTCGTTAAGAAATAAGTCAAGCTTAAAATGACATTTCTCCATTGACAACGTCATTTTAAGCTTCGGTTATTTCCATTGATCTGGCAACCTAGGGATACGACATGCGTAAGCGAAAAGTGGGACCGGTCCGCCATTACTGTGAGTGCAAATTGTCAAATTTTATAGGTTATATTTTTAGTGTCATTTGTATAATTAAATTTGAATTTAATTTGTGTTTGAGCAAATTTTGAGTGTTACAAACTTATAAAGTATATAATGCCTTGCTGTGTTATACGTTCCTGCTCTAGCGACAGACGTTTTTGTGAAAAATCGACTAGAATAACGTTTCATAGGTTAGTATCAAAATTATAAATATTATACAGGACAGTATTATGACAGGTTTGTATAAAATGTGTAAAAGTATGCTTTTAAAAATGCAAAAAAAATCATCTATCAACTTTTGGGCCTACCTATATTGGAATAATACTTTTTCCTACGACCACTTAGGAAAGTGACACATATCACACTATATAGACCTATGGAAAGTGCCCTATATCACACGCGTATGAATAAGAATTTACTTTCCACCCAAGTGAGAATATGCTACTTTCCGCAGTAGCTGTCAGAAAATGTCAAACACATAATTTCTATTTTGATCTATGTAATGTCCATATTAATACTAAAATCGATATGATTGTTAAATTATTGTAAATTAGATCCTAGATATTTATCTTTAACAATTATTTTTAAAATAATTTTAAAATAACTAAGATATATTTGCTTTTTATTCTGGTTAAACACATAAGCGATTAGATCAATCAATTACCGTAAGGCCTGTTAGCTCAGTTGGTTAGAGCATCAACTTTGCAATTTGAGACCGTCCAACGACCGCGATCGAATCCTGGCTGTGCGAGATTTTTTTTTTTATTTTTTTTTTTATTTTTTTTTATTTGTTTAGAAATTATGAAAATTTAATAAATACGATTATTGTTGATTATTTTTTTAAATACCTTTTAATTATTATAATAATCTGGTTTTACATTTTTTGATGAAATTATTTTGTGGTCGTAGGAAAAATATTGTACATCACTTGTGTGAAAAGTGACATTTTTCACACGAGTGGGAAATATTGTCGCACGAGGCGTAAGCCGAGTGCGACTATCACACGAGTGTGGAAAATCACTTTTCACACAAGTGATGTACAATATACTATTTCATACGAAATAATATTTATAGATTTCCAGAAAATCCTATAAAACGTAGCGCGTGGATACAGTTTGTCAACAAGTATAATTGGTAACCTTCTAAATTCAGCAGTATATGTTTCAAGCATTTTCTTGAGAAGTACATTAATCGTACGCCATTTAATTTATAGGCATTCTATATTCTTATTTCTATTTAAATATAACCTACATTTGCTGGCCTGCCACCAATTTTATTTATTAGTTCTACAGCTGATTGAAAAGTAGAGCTTCATGTTTTGTGTATGCATGAGTATTGTTTGTTTTATTATAGTTAATTTAAAACAATATTAATATACCTTTTTAATTACCTATAATTTGTTTCAGATTAGTGCGTTTAAAGGAATTGGTGAAAATGAAGCGATTCGCCAACTTTGGGGATGTGCCAGAAAAGAGACATCAAAGTTATTCAACGGTTCCAGAATAAAGCATTAAGGAACATCGTCAATGCACCCTGGTACTGCCACAATACTGACCTTCATAGGGACCTTAAAGTGGAGACTGTTGAAAATACAATACAAAAATTTGTAGTCACCAACAACAACTGTTCCAGCATGGAAACCTCGAGATTATCCAGCTCCTCAACAATGCCAAATCTAATAAGAAGACTCAAGAGACCAAGCCTTTTGAGTTAGTTCAGTGATGTTAAAGCATAGTATAGTGCAGTTAAGTGATTTAGACTCTAAGGTATACTAGATAGTAGAATATCAATTTGTGAAGTTTTTCATCCCTTGATAAGTTAGAATAAAATTTCTAATTGATTTTAATGATTAGATTGTAATAATCGTAAATGTTTCTTTACTTGGGGCATTTATTAAAAAAAAATGTTGCAAGACGCACTATACAAACTTAAATATCACATTTTCAAAACTTTTGGTTTTTTATCAACAATAATTATAAACGTCAGTTGGTTACTTAGTACTACACTTGTCAACTACGTTTCCTTTTTATGATAAATTTAAATTAATAATATGCCAAAATAGTGTACCTTTAATGATTTTGTCATGAATATTCGCGAGCTGCTTGTATGGAGTATCAGTGACAATTTCCATACCGACAAGTTCCAAGGCACCAAACATTCAGTGCTGTGTTTCGACATATTCCAACACATGGCATACTATGTTAATATATTTTTTGATATTTAAACTCTTGTAGCTTGGTAACCATGTAGAATTGGATATTTGTTCATAGGACATTTTATGCTTGAAATGAATTCAGGAATATGATATTTAAGTTTGTATAGTGCATATTATGAACATACTGTATATAAGTTCTTATAATAATAAATATTTAACATCAATACTCACTTAGTTTTTTTTTGAGACTAGCAACAAAACCATAACCGTTTGTCTAGTATTAAAAATAAATATCACTCATATATATGGATAAGAAAATATTAAAACTTTATTCCTTGTACACTTTTATTTAATCACAGTACTCATTATTTGCATTTACAATATTTGCTTGTCGTTCATATGCCCCAGTCTGTTTTGTTCACCTTTTCTAGTGGCTTTTTCTGCTAAACTTTAGTCCCTATTCTACCTTCACGTAGGTAATGAATTATTCAACCATTTAGTCAACAAAGGGGTTTTACTTGTTTTACAGTAATATACTTATCTTTAATGTTCAAGTTTTAGAGTTTGAACTTGGATTAGGCCATTTTCGTCAATTTTGTTCTTAGAGCTTTTGGAAAAACACTTGGGAAGTACTCTTACAAATTTATTTCTTATTTTGCCTAGCGAAGAAATTGTGTATAAGGAAATATTCTGGTTTTTACCTCAGTGATCAAGAAAAGCGCTTACAGTGGGTACTTTCCCTAACTCGATAAACTTTTATTACCTAGATGTTGGCCTCCCTTTATCACCAGCCTACAATTTCAACTCTTTTGCTGTTAACTTTAACTTCATCTGTGACTTTAACTATGATTGAGACTTCAACTTTATCTTCACATTCTTTGTCTGACTTTCAATCATACATGCATGATTATTGTGCACAGACCAATTAAATTGGACCGGCATGCTTGTGGTGCATGTTGTGTGTTACTACGGTAGGCCTTTACATAAGTAGCCATAATCTCTGCAGATGGTAAGAAGCCCAGCTCAAACCAACTACCATAATATCGTCGTTGGATCTATAGGTCTCAAGTAAGATCTCTTCATATTTTACATTTGTTAGAAGTGCACCTGCACATCGCTGGTTGTGGCTTCGCTGATTTACTGAATGTCTTGGATAAAGATATACACCTTTCAGTCTGAATCTACAAAAGGACCAAGACCAAGTAAGATTAATCCACATTTTGATTTCCTGAATAGTGCATCTACCTACACAGAGATTGTTTATTAGCCATTTTCCGCGAGCCTTGCATTAAGTTTCGTATCTGATTATCGAGCTTTTAGTGTATGAACATTTGTTCTTAATTTCGAGAAAGCTGTTAATTAAAGTAAGGTTAGATTACTTAACATTTGCGACCTTGTACTTTCCGATTTAAAGACAGAAAGCATTGGGCTCATAGAAAAACGAAAAACTAAAGATTGGGCTAATTATGTGCCCTAGTGCAAACTTGTGACGACTAATCCAATAAATTGAACTCTCTTTACTTTTGTCGCTTATGTGAATCAAAAATGTACTATTTATTTTTTCTGTGAATGATTTCAACGCTTTAGGGTTAATTTCACCATTGTGTTAAAGTTTAAACTATTAATTGAAGATTAAAATTACATTTTATATAAAAATGTCATTTTAAACTTTGTTAAACCCAATGGTGGAATCGGCCCCAAGTTAGTTATATCATGGTCATTGATTAGTTGCAATTTTGCAAATAATATATTCTCCAGCGCTTAATAGCCACTTGAGTGATAATTAAATCAGTTATATTTTATTTCTCTCATTTACTTTATTCAGCACCTCTCGGCTGAAAACCGGACATATTTAAGCTTTTAAACCCCCTTCTTTTATAACCTCGGCCTTCCACCACCTTTTAAGTCAATGTCTATAAAAAGGAAATTCATTTTTTTTATAATTCAAATAATGATACTTAACCAGAAATAGTACAATAAAAACTTGTAAATCCGGTTCTGCTCTTCCGCCATTTTAGTGAGTGCAAAAGCCACGCCTACCGGTCCCACTTTTGTATATCAAAAATAATACATATGACGTATCCTTACGTTGCCTTATCAATGGTTATTTCTTAACTTCTAGCGGTGCGAATGGCCCTTAATGGTATAAATTAGTACAAATTCAGTCCTATTCAATTCTACCTTTGTTTTATTTTTCTTAATATGGTTCTGTCCTATTATGCTACCAGTGCCATGTTTTTTTTTTTAATGGTACATGGTACAACATTTTTAATAAGTACAAAACAATGTACCTAATAGATCTAAATCGATTTTGCTCAGTTAATGCTGCCAGCTCAGAAGAGGTTTCCTTTCTTATAAATTTGTTTAAATAAAATTTGTTTTTCGTCTTGGCCCGCCAATGGTTTTGCGTTTAGCATACACACGAGTCTCGCGTGACGCCTTCCCCATAATGTCAAACCCCTTCAATTTAATTCCAAGTTATAAACCGTTAAATTAAACATTTTCCCATGGGATCGTCTTTCTCTCAAGAAAAATGCATGCGTGTATTGGAGCGCTTCCACAAACTAGGTACATAAAATCAACTTGATAGGGAAATCAAGAGAGTAGTAGTCTTCTTTAGATGAAGGTTAGGCGGTGTTTAAATGCTAAACTTATCTAAGGACATTTTTTATTCACCATGGTGTGCGATTTATTTAATAAGTCTGGAGGGGTGGTCTTAATTGCCAGGAAATTAAATTATTCGAATCTATTCTGACTGATGATGTAATTTCCACGTATTAAAAATGATATTCTTCTAAGGGCCAATTCCACCGTTGTGTTAAACGAAGTTTAAATTACTAAACGTAGATTAAAATGACATTGTTAATGTAAATATGTCATTGTTAATGTAGAAATGACATTGTATTAAAACGGTTTAAATAATAACTTTGAGGAAGTTCTCTTATAGGATAAGTACCATCACTTAAAAGACAAGCTGATTTAAAAAATCTTCGTTAAACTCTTTCCAAATGGTTAATGTGATTGGAGTATATCGGACTACAAACGATATTGGCATATTCTAATTTTGACAAAACCAGCGAAGAGAAAAGAATTTTCATCGTTGAAAAGTCATTGAATAATCTCATATTCCTAAAATTCGATAAGCAGAAGCAGTTGTTTTTTCAATATGCGATGTAAACGTTAATTTTGGATCAAAGAAAACTCCAAGATCTTTAATCAGTTCTGGTCGATTTAATGTATAATTTTGTAGGTCATAATTATATAGTATTGGTCCGTCCTTTCTAGTAAATGTCATTACATTACATTTTTTAACATTTAACGGTAACATATTTCTTTGGCACCATTCGTTTAAGCTGTTAAGATTCTCTTGAAGCAATAAACAATCATTATAACTAGAGATTTCATAAAAAAATTTTGAGTCATCGGCAAACAATAGATTTGTGACGCTCAAATTACAAACAATATCATTAATAAAAAGCAAAAATAATAAAGGCCCTAAAACCGAACCTTGCGGGACGTTTGTTTGAAATTCAAAAGCACTGAACATAAAGGTAACGATCTGATAGATATGACTGTAAAACATTTAATAAGGAGCCATGAAATCCAAGTGCTGAAAGTTTACTTATTAGAAGTTTATGATCAATTCTATCGAATGCTTTAGAGAAGTCAGTGTAAATAACATCGATCTGACTTCTTCTATCCAAAACTTCAGAAATATAATGAGTTATACAGATTAGATTAGTCACAGTAGAGCGATCAGCAATAAAACCATGTTGGGTTGGACTAATGATTTGGCGAAACTGAAATGAAAGGAAAGTATGCACAAGTATTTCAAAAACTTTCGAGAAATTGTTTAGAATTGTGACAGGGCGATAGTTGGATATATCATTTTTGCTGCCATTTTTAAAGATTGGACTAACTCTAGCTAACTTCCACGTTTCAGGAAATTGTTGAGTTTTAAAAATAAGGTTGAAAATAATAGTAAGAGGTTTGCAAAATACCTGTGCACAGTCTCACCAGAAATGCCGGAACATTATCCGATCCACTTGTTGGCTTAGGTTTCAATTTTTTAGTACTTCAGCTTCCGTTACTTGGGTAATGTTAACTATATTGTTATAATTTTGGTAGGTATTCTAAAGACTCTTTAACAGTATTATCAATTGGTGTATAATTTCATGAAAAAAACATTGCAAACGAATCCACTATATCTTTAGGTTGAGTTAAACGCTTGTTTTCGAAATTCATAGTGTTGGGTATCGTTGACAGATCACCCTTTCTGAAATGTATAAATGAGCAAAAAGTTTTAGGATAAGCCTTAATATTTTCTTCATAACATTTCACATAATTACAGTAAGCTAACTTAGTTTTAATTTTAATGTGAGTTCTCAGTTGACTGTAAATAATATAATCTGAATTATATTTAGTATTCTTAAATTTTTTCCAAGCTTTACTTTTTAGTTTAATACTATTTATGATTTCAAAATTAAACCACTGAGGATAATGTTGGTTAGTTGCAGTCTTTTTTGGAACGTGTTGGGCAAATATAGAGTTTAACTTATCGTAGAATGCGTTTAAGACTTCATCAACATTATAAACGCTATCTAGAAAAGACCAGTCTGTTTCTAATAATATTTTATAAAGATTTCAAAAATCTGCTTTTTTAAAATTGAATCCATTTGGAGAAGCCGGTGAAGGCTTTTTGTGCCGCCGAAAGGGTAGCTCAATAATTAGTACTGGATGATAAGGATCAATTGGTACAAGTGGGTCTGCTGCTTTTTCTACTTTACAATCTTTTATATTAGAGAAAACAAGATCTAGTATTCGAATAAAATAATTTCGTACTTCATTGAATTGCAATAAACCGTAGCATTTTTCTAGTTAAATTTACCTGTGACTGAAATTTATATGTTGCATATTCAGTAATGTTAAAGTCACCAACAATCAATAATTTATTATCGTACAATTGACACAGCGATTCAATTCCATCCAGCAGAATTTCAAATTCCTCATTTGATGTATTGGGTGGAATATACAAGTTCAGGACGTACAAGTATGTTTTCGTACCTAATACAGAAATCATATCAATGTTAAGCAAATCTTTTAGAAAATCATAACAACTTAAGTCATTTAAAGATGCAGATAATGTTTTCCTTACAGCTAATAGAGAACCTCCTCCCCTGGTATTATTCGTCAAAGCATAACGTCTATCCCACATACAAAAGAAAATCAAAGTATGTGGTCTATCCGATCTAAAGACATCGTATTTTGTCAAATCAAGTATTTCATAGTCACTAATTGAATTATTCAGCCAAGTTTCGGTTAGAGCCACTATATCGTATTCACCGGAAATAGTAGAATTAATATAGATATCTTCTGTTTTAGTTCTCAAGCCTCTGACATTTTGGTAGTAGCACTGAATTACGAGTATATGGGGAGATTCAGAAACAACTTTGGGCGCTGGTTGCTATATTGGAGACAATATATTAGTTTTAAATTTATGGCAATTAATACAATATTGATTTGATTTGGGACATTGATTTAATTCATGGTTTTGGGCACATATGGGACAAATCACAATAGTTGACTTACAATGGTTTGCTGAATGGTGATATCCAGAACACTTAAAACATCGCCTTAAATCAATTGCATCATATACACAACAATAGTCATACCCTAAAAATAACTGATGCATCACTTTGTTATAACTAGGAATATCGCATTAAACAATTGCTTGAAAGAGTTTATTATTTTTTTTCAGTGGTGTACAAGCAATAAACTTTAAGTCGCCAGAAATGACATTTTCGTTCTGGCCTTTTAAACACTTAACAAGTTCTTCATCTGTTAATCTTACGGACATTCCTACAATTTTAAAGCGTGGATATAATACTGGAACTTCTTTTATGGTATAGTTATCAATGAGTTTTTCATTTGCCAGTGTCACAAATGTATTACAATCCTCTGATTTTTGACAGCTGACTACCAGCCCACCATCTTTTACTTGAAGAACTTTGCTTAGTACTTTCCGTAGTACTGAGGAAAAAAAAAAGCAGCAAGATTTTGACAAAATGGTGAATGCGCCGCGAAAAATTTTCGTCTGCGGCGCTGTGCTTACTGGCCCACTGTATTTTTATACAATCGCTTCCTCTTCCAAAAATGTCACCACACGCCACTGAAAAAATTAGACCTCTACACTGATTTTGTTTTATTTCCTGCATCAGACACATATAAGACGATATACATTTTAAAAATGGTAAAATTAGTTAATTTTTTAGTTTTTTTTTTACCGAGAAATGGTACGCCCCTAAACAAAAGGGGTTGTTTACCTTCCCCTTTATGCCTGCTTCCTCACTTCCTCGCAACAAAAAGTTTAAATCAAAATCCTATAAATTGGCGATATAAAAATGACATTAATTTATTTTAAGAACCTTTTGAGTTGCCACTTTTAAGATGCTCGGTAAAGTTTTTTATTTTCACCGTGTATAGTAGGTAAATCAATTAAACATAAAATCATTAAACGCATTAAATCTGCACTATAAATTGACCACATTTAATAAAATTTCATTATTAACTAATACTTGCCTCATTTAATAAATTGGTACCTGCATAAGATAATCCTTCTGACACTTTTTGTTCACATAACGAATAATGATGAAAATCATTTGTTTGTTTGTCACTTTTATTGCTTGTATCAAATGGGTTTACTTATAGAAATGCTGATGAACCCCATAGAATGAGGCAGTTAGTAAAGGTACCTTATAATAAACCACCACCACGACAGAGAATGTATATATCAAGAGATGGAGTAGTTAGAGATAGTATAGTAGATGGCAGTGTACCTACACGTAACCCAGCACCCGAAGGTAACAAAAAATATTTATGTAGAACATTTTTTACATGTTCTATTCTACTAGTAAACTTAATTAATATATTCATAAACGCAAGTGACTTAACACTTGTAAGTGCATGAAGAACTATATTCATTTTAAGATTATTGCCAACTTTATTGTATGTGACGATCCGAATACGTGGCAGATGAAAAAACAGGAAATTTTATAAAAACAGGTCTATTTGTGTGAAAATCTTAAAAGGCGTTCGCTTATATTTTTAATAAAACACGTTCTTTTTCTAAAAAAGCTCTAATATCTCAAATAAATCATTATTTATAAGTTTGGATTTAAAAAGCGTGACATTTGAGTAAAAAGCGTGGCATTTAGGTAAAATTTTGTTACTTTAGCGTGACGCGTGACAGCAAGCTAAAAAGCGTGGCAATCCCGCCTAAAGCGGGACGTCAGACTGTTGGAATATCGACCTGTTGGGATGTCGCTATCGCAGGAAAGTATTTAGGCCACAGTTGATTTCAAAGATTTTAATGTAAAAGAACAAGGTTTTACTTTTGGCAATCCTTTTTTATTATTATTTTCAAAAAGACATTACATCAAAGTCAAAAACTAGTGAACAGTACATAAAAAAAAATGCAACTAAGGCTTGAAGATTAATATAAAATCTTATAACACAGACAATCCTAATGTCCTTCTAGATGTTCAAGATTATCCTAAAACATCTACATATGAACGGTCAAGAAATTACGGCATTAGCAGGAAGACTGTTCAAAACATTTTTAATAAAAATAAGTTCCACCCTTATATAATTCAAAACCACCAAGAAATAGTAGAAGATGATTTTAACAATTACAATTAGACAATTTTTTCTTGTATTACATTGGTATTGTGGTACTTTCTTCTTTCTTAGTATTCTTTAAAAGAAGAAGAAATTAGCTTTTCTCTGACATATTACTCAACTTTAAAAAAATTCAAAATGGCGGCGATACGCTAAATATTGACGTCAGATAAATTTGACATGTCCTCTAAAAAATGCCGAATACAATCCTATTCATCGCCCTATAATTTCATATTTTTAAATTCATTTGTTTTAAAGAAAATACCTTGTTGTCAGATTTTTTCGCTACCCTGTATATTTTTTAAATAACAATATTGCATGTGTATTTATCTTTGAATACATATAGTCATATAAATTGGGTTCCATTTGTACTGGGGGGCTACTGCTTTAATGTATATTGACCATGATTTTCATGGGTAAATATTATTTTTAGATGTGAAATATTATTTATGAAAATTATTAGATTTAATACTAGAAAATATTATTATCAGTGACGTAGCTAGGTTGAGTGACGATGGGTATCAGACCCAAAAGTCGTCTCGTGGTAGGGCGTAAACAATCAAACCCAATAAGTTTAAGGTAATTTTTTAATAAAACAATAATCTCAGAGGAACATACCTACTATTACATAATAAAAATGATTTTATCAGGATTTGCTTTCTGCCTAGAGATTGATCAGATAATCAAAACTTAAAGCCCGAGCTTGACTGCGACGTAGTACTCCTCAAATAATTTTTAATAAATCTTATACAGTGGCACTTTCAAAAATTTTATCTCTAAAAGTAGATCTGAAGTTAAATATTCCGACTGCAAGATCAGTTGCATCTAAACCTTGCTGGCGTCAGGTAGCAGTTGCTGCCCTGGTAGCTACGCCTCTGATCATTACTACATCACCAAAAACTATACCTATTTCTTAATAGTATACTTCTAAATCGTTTTTAACAGTTCCTGTTAAGTTTCGACATTTACCTGGTTTTCACCTGGCAGTAGTGAAATACTCATCGAGATCCCAATGGAAATACTGGACCAAATTGTCATAAAAGTCACTAATAAAATAACATTTCTTGTTTTACTAGATCACGTGGGATACGAGTAGATTTATAAGTGCTGACTTTTATATTATCTAATAATTTATAATTTTTATTTTGTTTCAGGGTGATTTAATAAAAAACTCTGGCATTTTTTAGACAAACCTGTCTATTATTATTGTAATGTGTAACATAAATATTTACACTAAATAAATTATACCTACTAAACTGTTTGGCTTTTATTTAATACTGGATTTATATTGCAAAAAAAATATATATAAAAAACAAGACATTAAAATCCAATGAATTTCTGTGTATGTGTAAAAGAAGTTGCCTACCTATCAAACTCTTAGTAAATACATGTAGTTAGTTCTACCTCCATTATCTAAAGGCTGTATGTCACGATACTAAATTAAGTACTAAATTTAGAACTAAATTAATGCATTTTTTAAGTACTAAAAAAATTCACGTTGCAAACAGCAAATTTAGTACTAAATTTAGTGCTAAAAAAAGTCATTAATTAAGTACTAAAAGTGCGCCGAAATGTTGCGCAGAAGTTTTTTATAGAAAAAGTTGACACGACGGTATTTTCTGTACCCTTTTATTTTTAATTAGCGACAATTTCACATTATCGCCTTGAATAAAGTTCGCCTGTTTGATTTTGTAGGTTTTATTGTGTTTTTCCGTGGTTTTTATGCTGTATTTGGTTGTCAAGTCAACTAGTATCAAATTGATAATAAAAACACCATTTACTTCACTTGTCTGTTTTACACAGAATATTTCATTTCTCTACTAATTTCACGTATTAATACGTCAATGCGCGTGCGCCCATAGTAAATTTAGTACTAAAAATTGGTATCGTTGCAAACGGAAAAAAATATTTTCAGTTCTAAATTTAGTACTAAATTAATGACTTAATTTAGTGCTAAATTTAGTACTTAATTTAGTATCGTGACATACAGCCTTAATACAATACATTGAGTTTAATTTTCAAGTGATCTACACCCTTACTTGTTATTAAACCTTTCTTTACTTGTCACTGTCACTCGAAGATCAAACTCACATACTTTTCAAATCAAAATATGTGATCAAACTTCAGTCTATCTAAAAATAATTAAGGGCAAGTTCAACTTCGTTTGACATATAATCAGGATTTTTTTTAGGTTAGAAAATTGCATTATCGATTTTTTCATTCAAGTAATACAAGACGTCACTTTAAATTTCTATCTCTTTATGTCAACAAATATGTAACATGATGAATTTATAAAACGTACGTCACTAATGAATATGTGGCGGCAACTGACGGCAACACTGTTAGCTACTCCATGGCTACTTTGATCGAGTTACATAAAATATCAGTAACTTGCCCTTAAGTCCTAGTTCAAAGCGTTGTCAATGACAAGTGACTGCGACTTTTTTTATCACAAAAATACAGCTCTGAACGATATTTTTTTTTTAAAATTGTTTTTAAAAATGGGTTCAGAGTACGGTAAAGAATGGTGAAAAGTATATAGGTAGTTAGTTTTACTTTTAATGCATAATATTTTAATAAGTGATATATGTATAACAAATATTTAAAAGTTATGGACTTTTCACCATTTTTTATAGTATTTAAAAGTTAAAACGCAAAATACACTATTTTATTTTTGCCTAATTATTTCAAGAAAGTTGTGTTAAGATTTAAAAATGTACTGTCCATAAGATGCTGCCATCTGAACAGACGGAATAGCCAATTGAAAGTAAAACACGCTGGTTTAAAAAAACACAATTACAGATTTTATTCAGTATCTTGGAACATGAGATTGTCTTGGAAATATACATTACTTTTCCATTCAATGTAAGTAGAATGGTGATAACAGGGCCGACGAGAGGGGGAGTAGCCGGGACAATTTCCCAGGGCCCGAGTTGAAGTAGGGGCCCAGCAGCGGCATAAGGGGGGCCCAACAGCTGTAGGTGACGACGTTTTTTTTAGAGAGTTCACTAAAAAGGAGAAGTTTCTGCTTAAAGACCTTTTTTTTAGAAATGTGACCTGGAAAATTGTCACAGGGCCCGACCTGGCTCTTTCGGCGGCCCTGGGTGATAATGATAAACGTTGGTTCTTAAAAATGAGACAAACAAAAAACCGGATTCAAGCTTTTTGTTTGAATGAATTAATAAGAACGCTGTTAGTGCTCCCTTTTAGGTTTATGATTTGTATCCATCGCTATGACAGCTATATCCATGCTCGCATTTCAAATCACTTAGTTGCAACGCCTGAGTGAGAAGTATTGCTTCAATAAAGAGACAGAAGGTAGTATTATTAACATTATAATCTCAATTATTTTTATTTCTATGTTTACTTCAAGCAGTACTTTTCTTATTGGTCTCATGATGGTCAGATGTGACCGAAACTAGTTGCCTTATTTAATTATAATGTTGTGCATTGTTTAATTATAATTATTGTGGCTAAGATTTTGAGCTTTTCTTTCATTGCATAAATTTAATCAATATGTCTGGTACATTCATTCCTTTTCTGATAATGGTTGTATATTTTATATTAACAAACTCTTGAGTTGCCACCTTTAAAGAAGCTTGTAGTCCAATCATATTAAGGGTTTCACCTCGGAATGAGCGATAATAAGCTGAAAACTGCGTCATAAGTTATTAAAGGTCAAAAGTAACAAAAATCGGGTTTTCACTTTTATCGTGGTTTCTATAGCTCCAATAATGTTAACATCTATTATAACAAGTATTACAAATTAAAAATTTAAAAAAACCGACTTCAAAAACGTGCAGATGCCATCACCACATTTTAACCAAATTTATATGGGACCACCCCGGAGGTACCCCCTTACTAACAAAAAAAGAATCGTATAAATCGGACAAGGTGGTAAAGCATTATCGCTAAACATACATAAAAAATGAAGACTGAGGATTTTCTCATAGATCCAATTATTAGATTTTAACCAAATTTATATGGGACCACCCCTAAAGTAGCCCCTTTCTAACAAAAAAAGAATTATTGAAATCGGACACCGTGTTAAAAAATTATCGCTGAAGATACATAAAAAATGAAGAGTTTGAGGATTTTTTCATGGACCCAATTATTAGATTTTGACTAAATTTATATGGGACCACCCCTGAAATACCCCCTTTCTAACAAAAAAAGAATCATTGAAATCGGACACCGTGTTAAAGAATAATCGCTGAACATACATACATAAAAAAAAAAAAATATCGCGACGAATTGATAACCTCCTCCTTTTTTGAAGTCGGTTAAAAATGGTAGAGTTTGGAATTTGCGACTCATTTTATTTTAAACATTTTTTTCAGGCTCTTAACTGTTTTTGATATAAGGTGGAGAGCTGTATATTTTTTACAATTTAAATTAAAATGAAGTGAAAATTTACAAATCTCCAATAATTTAAAGAAGTATTAATTTTCTTCTTTTTTCCTTTCTCTTCTTACTCTTCTTCTTTTTCTTCTTCTTATTCTTCTTCTTCACCGTCAGTCTTCATAGTCATCTTCCAGACGTTTGAAAATTTCTGTTTCATTGTCATCATCTTCGATGTCTTGTATCATTGTTTCCAGTCCTTCTAGAATTTCCCTGTCAAATGCACTCTCTTCCTCGGGGTTACTTTGCAATAAAACAGCAATTACACTGGCCACAAGCTAAAGTGCATTGCAACCCCGATTTTTTGCACCCGCAGCGTGCACCACATCCATTCTCACAATTACAAAATATAGTCTTAAGTAATTCATCTGGAGCTGGTGGTAATATTGTCATTGGCTCCAGGAATTCACATGCCAATAGATACGGTTTATATGCTGTCGGTGAAAGATTAGACAAATGGACAGGTTTATAAAATGATCGAGATTCTATCTCTCTGTATCTGTAACGTGTGGAGGGTGGGTTACCCACACGGCACTTAGGCCTCATTAGGCCCATTGTGCATCCTCTTAAGATGATAGCCGCTTCCTAGCTCATGAGCCAGCCTACAGATTTAATATAGCTGACAACGTCGCCAAGAGGTGATATCGGTCGGTGTTAGCCGATACTCGCCGAACACAAATCTTCTAATAAATGAGAGCGTCGAGCAATCGTAAAAGATATGATCGATGGTCTCATCTTTTTGTTCGCACCCTCTGCAGAGTGCGGATTCTGACAGCCCCATGATATGGAGATGCTTCCGTACTTGGCGGCAATGACCAGTCAGAATGCCTGTGACCAGGCGCAGATTCTGTCTAGTCATAGTCAAGTATTTGTTTGCTGCAGTGTTGTCAGGATAACTTAAGAGCTCCCTGGCAACTCTGCAGTTTCTTGTTTCATCCCATCTTTCCTTGAATTTCACAAGGGAATGTTCTTTAATTAGGTCTGTCACTACCGATTTTGTCAGGCCAATAGAAGGGCCAGGTCCAAAAAGTATTTAGTTGGCTGCTTTCTTGGCTAGTGAATCGGCAAGACGGTTACCTTTCGATGTGGCGCGACCTTCGATCCATTTTAAGGTGACCACATTGTTGATGGATACTTCGGCCAAAGCTTGTCTACTATCTGTATAGATGGCTGTCACGAAAAAAGGTCGCGAACATTTGGTCGCGCGAAAAAATGTCGAGCACATATAGGCGCGTGTCAAAAGGTCGCCGGCGAAAAAAGAGCGCCGACGAAAAAAGGTCGCGAGCAATTGATCGCGCGAAAAAAAGGCGAGTAGGAAAATAGCGCGTAACAATGTTGATATTTCTATTATTATCTTTTAATCCCAATGAAAAACAATCATTGGTCTTAAAGTGTTATAATGAGGGCATCGTAATAAGAAAGGTTTGGTAAAATTTAGTATTCATAGATTTGTTTTGAAAATCTTTATATTGCAGGTAACCTTTTAAAGTATGTCTCTAATACCTATTTATTAAAAAAAAAAAACGATTTGTTTATTATTACTTTACCAATAAGCATTGGAAAATCAAACTTTCCTTCACACTTTATCCAGGCTTATTTCTGAAGTTGAAAGTTATGAGCAATGCCCCTTAAATATTCCAAATTTGGACGATTGCCATATTGTTCACAAATGGATTTTATTCGTTTCGCCGTATCTTTATAAAAAAAATTTCGTTGCTGTATACAGCAGCTATAAACTGCTCAACTTTCAAACAATTTAAACTCTCCTCTTTTTTTAGCGTATTGGTAAATTTCCATAAATTTGGATGTGCTGCATTTAATATAGAGGAGAAACTGTTGTGCCATCTCTCCACAGAATTATTTGTACGATGTATATCTTCGTCTATAAATTCAAAGCAATTTCACAGATTTCTTGAAAATTGCGGTTGTCTCCTCTGGTGTCGTCGATCTAAGCGGCCTATCCATACATCTTCAAAATAATTTATAAATGGCAATAGCGTATCTTCATTTTGCGTGTAAAATTCGCTGTCAAGTAACTCTTCAAACGTTACAACAACATCTTCTTCGGGTAAGAATGCAAGAGCTGCCAGTTGTCGCAGATGTAGAGCAAAATTTGCGTCTTGTGTATAAATACGTTGCAATCCTGCACCTTGCATGTTTCTCCACAAGCATTGCGTAAAGTGAAAGAAGCAGCCACGCACTCTGACTTCAGGAATCTGTTCTTGTATGGCATTAATTGCTGCCCTTTCAAAATTCACCATTATTGTTGCAGGTCGTAAACCTGGTCTTAAGGTTTTTAATTCTTAAAAGAGGCGTGTATATGTCTCGGTAGTCTTATTGGGAAGAAGAGCATATACAGTGGGTACAACGTTGCTGTACTGTACTCCATGGATTGTATACAGCTGAGCAAATATTAAAGGAGTACACGTAAATGTTCCATCAGCATACCAGTGATCACAGTTCTCCATAAAAGTTAAATTTTTTTCGGTGGAAAAAATCAAAATTCTGACTTCGTTTGGGCCACTATCAAATAAAAGAAAAGGTTCGCCCTTGCTGCTTATGGTATATTCTTCTGGAATAACAAGCTCGGATAAATTTCTAGGATTTGCTGGAATAGCTTCCTTTTTTTGACGTGTGTGTTGAATAGTCCGCTTTAGGGATGAAATGGAAGGTAATTGCCAGTTGCACCTAAAGAAATTTCTTGTGAAACAGTAGCTAATATACCTTGTGTTGTTAGTTCAACATGTTGCGCCATTTCTTTTATCTTATTACTAGCTTTCTTTGCTTCTAATTTGGCTGCATCTGCAATATGGTTGTGGCTTGTACTTTTTACTGCTTCATCTCCCACAGTGTGAACTCTTCCGGTACATTTCCACTTATTGTATTGGGCACACTTCCTCCTTTCTATGGATAAAGCCATTGTACACTAACATATTAGCACCTTTTTGACTGTTTACGTAAGTTAGAACCATCTTGACAGAACGACAAATCTATGAATACTAAATTTTACCAAACCCTTCTTATTACGATGCTCTTATTATAACACTTTAAGACCGCATTTAAAACCAATTAAGTAAATTGTGAAATAAATCATTGTTTTTCATTGGGATTAAAAGATAATAATAGAAATATCAACATTAAAGCCTTATTAACAGCTAACGGGGTTGTTTGTAATAAGATTTACTTAGAATAAGTAACCAGCTTATTGGTAATTATCTAAAGTAATAATAAACAAATCGTTTTTTTTTTTAATAAATAGGTATTAGAGACATACTTTAAAAGGTTTAAAGATTTTCAAAACAAATCTATGAATACTCAATTTTACCCTCATTATAACACTTTAAGACCAATAATTGTTTTTCATTGGGATTAAAAGATAATAAAAGATAATAGGTAATAGAAATATCAACATTGTTACGCGCTATTTTCCTACTCGCCTTTTTTTCGCGCGATCAATTGCTCGCGACCTTTTTTCGTCGGCGCTCTTTTTTCGCCGGCGACCTTTTGACACGCGCCTATTTGTAAGCGACATTTTTTCGCGCGACCAAATGTTCGCGACCTTTTTTCGTAGATCCTTATAGATGAGCATGTTCCTTCCAGTGGTATTGTTTCTAGTTATTTCTTTTGCTGCTATGAGAATCCCCGTTAGCTCTGTTTGAACTAAACTGGCACTATTGCTCACAGCCACTTTAGTTTAGGTTTAAGAATCTGTAGTATATTCCATATCCCGAGCCTTGTTTTGTTTTAGAACCGTCGGTGTAGATATGAATCGTACCTGCCACTTCTGGCTCTTCTAATTCTATTATAATTTTATATGGCTTATGGAAGATATATCTCGGTGAGATGGAGTCCATGTTCGCTTGAAGCAGTGGGAGCGTATCGAGCGCATCCTGTCAAAAGTGACGTCTCGCCTCACCAGATCCTACATCAGGTTCTATTCCAACCGTGCGGAGGCGTGTCATTGTCGTCAGAGCAACCTCCTTGATGTAAATATCAAGGAAAGTGAGACTAAGAATGTCTTCCATCGCTCTGGTCGGAGTAGCTTTCATGGCTCCTGTCATGTTGAGACATGCTGTTCTTTGAATTTGTTCTAGTTTACGAATAGATGTTCATTTTTGGGTTTTCGGTATGTATGTATGTTAGTTAGCATAGATCTTATGATAGCCGTGTAAGTTCATGCGACGACTCTAGGGGAAAAACCCCAGGTGCGCCTCACGGTTCGGCGGCATTGTTCATAAGCAATGTATGCTTTTTTAACTTTAAATGCGAGTTCCAGTTAACTTGCTGTCAAAGATGAGACCTAGGTACTTCACCTCTGTCGCAAAGTTTAGTTTTGTGTTTAGGAGTTCTGGACGTTTTTTTGTGTCATCGATATCGACTGCTAAGGTCATTAACCTCGTGTTCTGTGTAGGCTTTGTTACTGTTTCCCAGCGCCACTTTAGGAACAGCACTGTTAATTAGAATCCAACAGTGAATGGTCGAGTGGGGAATCCTACCAAGGCATCAGAATTAATTTTAAATAATTAAATTAAATAAAAAAATCCCGGTCAACGGTGTGATTCGAACCTGGGACCCTTGGATTCACAAGCAGAGACTCTACCACTGAGCCACCCACCCCTATTCTGGAGGTTTTAATTCCATTTTCATCCTTTTGCCTGTGAAAATGACCATTTCTGTATTTTAGGATTGATAGTGAATGGTCCTTGAACCACTGTTCTATAATTTTTAGAGCTACTTGCATTCTTTCGCAGAGTATGTTCTCAAAATTCCCTGTTTGCAGAATGACCAGGTCATCTACATATGCGATTGTGTAGTGACTGTCATTATTGAGGTAGCTGATGAGGGTGTCGAGGGCCATATTCCACAGTAGAGGTGATAGCACCTCCATGATCGAGATTGTTCTCAGATTTAAGAGCATTGTTTATCGCTAGTAAGATGCTTACTCCATTTTCGTATAATTGCTGTACAAGGCAGTTTTCTTGTACAAAACCCGAGCCAGCTGGTTAAAATTAGCAAGATTTTGAAGTAATTTGATGAAAGCTTTTTCCCTTTTTTATACAGCACAGAAGTTGTATCACAGCCACTGAATGTATGTAAAAATACAATATTTTTTTTAGAAAAGGGATATTTGTCAAAACTTTTTGAAGAATAGATTTGTATTTTGACATTGCGTTTTCCAACTTTTTCAAAGAAAATTTCTTTTTGATGTAATTGAGTGAGTACGTCCAATTAAAATAACGAGCAAATCTATGTCTCCTTCTATGATGACAGCAGTCCTCTCATGTTTAGATTCTTCGATAGTTGTTTCTATGATAAGAACATCAGCATCAACTCTTGCTTGTATACGATATATTTACACTTTTCAATGATCATAACAATACGTTTCTTTTTATTATATCGATTTGACAAAAACTTATGTTGGCTGATTGGCACAATCATTGTTTCGAATAAAGAACCTCTATAAGATTTAGATAGAGCAGCATTTCTTCTTAGTCGTTCTATTTCTTTTATATTTTTGATGTAGTCCGAGTATTCGTTAAATACAATTAACGTATTTATTCCATACGACGCGATGCAGAAGAAATCCACCACCGATGATATACGCCACATTATTTTCATTAAGTTCGATATATTTTCATCAACTTTATACAGGGTAATATTCACAGTTGACCTTGCATTACAGTATTTATTGCTGAGCGCTGCGCGTTCTCAAAAACGAATTTTTGCAACAAAATTTGTCGAAAATTTTATGATCTTCCATTTTTATAATAGATGTTAACATCATTGGAGATATAGAATCCTAGATAGTCGCAGAAAAGATTTTTATAACCTTTGACTTTTAATAACTTAGGACGCAGACATGAGATTTTATGAGACGTTTGAGACAACTTTTAGAACACAATAATGGAGGTGTATACGAGTTTCCAGTTTATTTATTTTTTATTTATTTATTTATTTGTCTTAAGTACACTACAGAAATATGAATTCCAAATGGCACAGTCTTAAAGCTAAAACAACAATTAAAGTATAATTATATATACATAAAAAAAAACCGAATATATAAATATCAAAACTCTTCAGAAATTTTAAAATACATTTAACGTCTAAAAAACAAAGTCTAACACCATACAAGACAAGAAAACAACCTAAAATTTTAAAATTCGAGCATCCTCTTAACAGATAATAACGTACAATTAAAAATATCACAGTGAGAATAGTGCTTATTATAGTTGCACAAAAGCCTATTCATGAAAGCTCTTTGTCCATAGTTTGTACGATGGGTTTTCTCAAAGAATAGTTGTGACTGTCGAGTATGCCTTAACGGAACAACAAAATTTACTTGGCATAACAATTTTTCACAAATAATGTCTCCATTAATTATTTTGTAGAGCAAAAGTAACATTGCATCCCTGCGTCTCCGTTCAAGAGTTTGCATACCACAGAGTAGCAGTCTCGTTTCATACGATAAATCCCGATATGGAAAGCGAAATTTAAATAGCAAATATTTACAAAATTTGTTTTGAACTCGTTCAATTCGGTTGACATACATAGCTTGTGACGGAGACCAAACAGTACTGCAATACTCTAAAATACTTCGGATCAAACCACTGTACAAACATGTTATTGCTTTAGTGTCTTGTATATGCTTTGTGCTTCTTTTTATAAATCCTAATAGCCTAAACGCCCTCAGAATGATAGTATCAACATGTAAAGAAAAGGATAATTCCCTGTCGAATATTACCCCTAAATCATTAAATGTGGAGACGCTCTCCAGCGTAGTATTATTAATAATGTATGAGTTTTCGACGGGGTTAGAACGTCTGTAAAATGATATAACTTTACATTTTGATATGTTTAGTTCTAAATAGTTAGAACTGCACCAAGAGACAAATTGATCTAAATCAGACTGTAGGGCGTTATAATTAGGTTCCACAATATTAAAAATTTTTAAATCGTCAGCATATAAGAGACAATGAGAATTTTTAAAACAGGACACTACATCATTAATAAATAACAAAAATAAAATAGGGCCAATATGTGAACCCTGGGGTACACCCGAAGACACTGTCACTTCCCGCGACACAGAACCATTCACTGTAACACGCTGCCGACGGTTAATAAGATAGGATTTAATCCACTTAAGGTAATTGCCTGTTATCCCAATTTCAGATAGTTTCTTTAAAAGTAACTGCTGACATACACTATCGAACGCCTTAGAGAGGTCGGTGTTAATTGTATCAACTTGGTAACCAGCTTCAACCGAAGAGGTAATAAACTCCTGATAAATAGCCAGATTAGTAGTAGTTGAACGGCCTCTGTAGAAGCCATGCTGCTCATCTATTATGTAATTCCTAAACGTATAAAATAATTCATCTGTTAAGATTGATTCCAACAGCTTAGGAATTGCTGATAGCATAGAAATGCCTCGATAATTTTTTATGTCTGATTTATCCCCGGACTTAAAAATTGGAACCAAGTTAGAATATTTCCATCTGGACGGGACATATCCTCTGTCGAATGATCTCTGGAAAATTGTGCACAGTGGTGCAGATAAAGCAGGGCACTTCTTGAGAAGGATAGGTGGTATTTCATCTGGACCAGAACCTTTGGAAGGATCGAGATCCAACATTTTCTTCTTTATTATCTCTCATTCCGAGGTTGACCCCTTTTTTTGCTTAAGTGACTGCATTATTGGTAAAGTTTTTAACTTGTCACCGTGTATAGTAGGGAAATCAATTATACATAAAATTATTAAATACATTAAATCTACACTATAAATGGAACATATTTAATAAAATTTTAATATTAATTAATATTCACCCAGACCATATTTATTAAATTCGTACCTACTTAAGATAAACCTCTTGAGATTTTTTGTTCCTCTAAAGAATAATGATGAAAATCATGATGTTAGTTTGTTTGTCACTTTTATTAACTGTGTCGAATGCGTTTACTTTTAGAAATGCTCATGAAGACCTTAAAATGAGGCAGCTATTAAGCATACCTCCACGAGAGAGGCTAGATGCAGTTAAGACTTTGATAGGTGGTGGTGGTATACCTACACATAAACCAGATCGAGAAGGTAACAAAAATATTTTTGTAGTAAAATTTTGGAATAGTAAATCTAATAAATATATTCATAAATGCACCTGACTTGCCACTTGTATGTGCAAGAAATAGTACATTACCATTGTATTTAGATAGCCCAGTAGAAAAATCTCATTGCAAATTATCTTGGAGGACAATGGACAGTAGCAATAGATGGCAGCAAGCTCCGTCGTATCCAAGTCATGTCTATGATAATTTTGTCGTCTTCTACGAACCATCGAACGGTTGTCGAAACTTAATAGCGAACCTAATTTCTCCATTTACTAATAGATAGATCGATAGTCGATTAAGTATCAACACAAAGAATATTTGTTTTAAAAAGGAGATATACGAGTTTTATTATTTTTGATGTAAATTTATTTACGATTATTATCATTTTAGGAAATATAATAATATTAATTTAAATTTGGTAATTTACCCAAATCAATTTAAAAATAAAGAAAACTATATATTATATTTAAAATGTTATAATCAATGATCGAGAGGGCGCTAGCGCACTGGCAAAGTACTTGTTTCAACAAATGTCGCGATAGGATTACCTCCAATGAAACATCCGTAAGGTTGTTCTACTAGGCTAACTAAATACAATGCGTTTATGTTTAAGAGGAATCTCACAACTATTTTCCTTAAAATGGATAGGGCAATTTCAATTAAGTTTGTCCTTTATTCGATATGACTTTTCCCATATTTTACGGCATTCGGAAATATCTCCACTGCGCAGCCCGGCATTTTAAACATTAATTTAGTTCTTCCTTGTTATATATAGGAAAATATAGTCACTACTAACACAGAAACAGATAAATTATTAAATTATTTTACACTACTCAATCGAAGAGTGTCAAAATAACTTGAAAGTTCGTCCCGCATTACGTAATGCGCGGTTTGGACGAATTTTAAATCGATGGTCAGCATACCTTTAGTATGTGTATCCTGGATGAGATGTGTTTTTATTCTGGAAAACAAAGTGAAAAAAGTATCCGTACTCTTCATAGGTAAATAAAACTATTATATTTATAATAATTTGTTAATAGATCTAACTATTTTGTCGAAACAAACTGAAACAATTACTAATTTACACATTATTATACAAGCATACAAAAATACATAACATTAATCGATTAAATGAAAAAAACTAAAGTGAAATATAAGGATTATTATTAAATTAAATAATGTTCTTGTTATAAGGTGTCCTACAGAATTGGAGCTTTTGGGGAAATGGTCGAAGAGTATGGATATGACCAATTTTAATCTTTTAGGTGCAGAAATGCGATTATGTTCAGACCATTTTGAGCTATCATGCATTGATAAAACACAAACGAAGACTCTGTTGGTAATACATTTAAAAATATTACTTTATATCTTTTTTACATTAATAAAAATATTACAAGAAATATAAATGTTTATTTTTTCACCTTTTCCCATGATTTCCTTAATTTCATTTAAAATATATATAAATCAATGTTTGTATAATTGTAAAAATTATGTAAAACCTTTAAATTTATTTTTTATTTAATAATTGTAAATTACATTCGAATAGTCTAGACAAAATTTAAGTCATAACAGTATTTTCCTAGAATCGTACGACTGTAGAGATTATTAATAGTATATTACACACCGAGGTGGGAAGAGTTTCATTCCTGTCGTGAGATTAGTTAGATCACCGAGACGCGAGCTATGATCTCGAGACAGGAATGAAACTTCCTACCGAGGTTTGTATACTATTTTATTTACAACCATCATATTTCGATCAAAGTTAATAAATCTCTGTTTTGTTCTGAACATACCTAAAATATTACATTTAACGACAAATTACCAAGCGCGCGGTTTTCTCAGAATAATCAAGTAAATATATTGTTACTGTGATTATGGGGTAAACAACTGTCACCAATATAAATAAATGTCAGATAAAGCCGGATATTAAATTCGCGAATAATAAATATCAATAAGTAGTTTGTTGTATTTTAGTTCATTGTTGTTTTTTATTGTTTGCTATCAAATAGGTATTATAAAATTTGTCAAAAAAATGTGTTTTTTTTAAATATAAAAAATATTCATCTAGAATAGATGAAATGAGGGCGGGAAGTGAGAGCGGGAAGTAGAGGTGTGTAAAGTGACACTTACCAACCTTCATTGACGTTAGTAATGACAACATTACATATATGGTTGTAAATAAAAGTAATTTTTTTCTAAATTGTTGAATACATATATTAATGAGTTGCACAAATTTCATTGTGGTTTGTATAGTGTAAAAATGGTTAGAGAGACAACAAAAAGACCATGTATTAACCTGGAAGAGTTATAAAATTTCTAACAATGGTAATAATCGGTAACTTTTGTAAACTTTCCTAGACCGGTGTAGGTAATTTAAAATATATTTCAATATCTATATTGTTAAAATTAGATTTGCAATTATAAACTACCTACTTACGTTATCTTGCAAAATTCTTAATATAAATCATGTGTCTGAAAACACCACTAGATCCGTTCCAATTCGAATCGCTTTAGTTTCATGTATCCATATTGTTATCTCTATTAAACATTTTCATGTATATTCAAAACTCACCGATTCTCATTTCATACTTGTTCCCTAAAGTTATTCGACCCTCTATGTAGTTCTAGCTCGAGGCTGTTATTTATAAA
The DNA here is from genome assembly GCA_927349885.1 of Psylliodes chrysocephalus. Lineage (NCBI taxonomy): Eukaryota > Metazoa > Arthropoda > Insecta > Coleoptera > Chrysomelidae > Psylliodes > Psylliodes chrysocephalus. The sequence goes on from OV651815.1 coordinate 88,999,853, forward strand.
ATATTACCAATATCTCCTTTTAGTTATAGTCCTTATAAGTTATAAAAAATCCCTAGTGCAGTTTTAGGAATTTTCCTTTCCACTATAGATACTTTAGAACTGATCCTTTATCTGCTATTTTGTAGGTAGTATCGGATAGTATTACTATGATATAAACAATAAACGTTCATTCGTGAAGACACAATATGCTTTATGTTTCCATTTTTATATTTTATTTAATAAAAAATTCAATTATGGGTGAATTGTCCCGAAGAATATCGCCCGCAAAAGGAATAGAAGAAGAATAAGAAGAAAAACTAATCAAATTGTAGGTTAGATATGTCAAATTTTCCTACCATAATTTGCCCAAATCGGCCAGCAGTGTTGCATTTCCGATCTCCTTGGTGGAACGGATTTTTAGTGTGTCATATATAACCTATATCCTATCCAGTAAAATCTTAGACTAGTTACCTAGTCTAAGTTTTTAATTGACAAATATGAGAGGAAACTATTAAGAAAATTGGAAGTTAACTATTAAGATATAATTTATAAATGGTTCTATCTGTTCATTAACATATAATTAACCTTAGTATTCATTATTGCTTCATTAATTTCAGTGTATTGCAAGAGATGTGGTTGTAAGCATTGACGAATTGTCTACAAGGGCTATAGAGCTACAGTTTCTCAGTACAAGGGAAAACTAATTTACATAAATATAAAATGAAAATGTATTATGTTATCTACCAATAATATTTTTAATAAAGAAATACATATTTTTCGTTTATTTGTTTAACTTTCATACGGTCCCTTTTGTTTCCCTGGCGTTCAATATATTTTCCGTTACTCATGATCTACTGACTGACTGCTGGCTGGCTGCAAACAAGGGCGAAGCATTGTTTAGCCCTCAATTCAGATATTCCGGCGTTAGAACGAGTGACGTCAGTAGCGCTCGGAGATCGCAGACGCATTAGGGCTAAACAAATTTCCGCCTTCGCCTCATTCTAGACACCACTTAGGCAATACAACATACGTTGATGTAGATTTGGTTACATATTAATAAAACAAAGGGGTTGCGACACATACCCCGTTTGGATAAAGGGGTCACTGAGGCTAGGGGGGAAATAGTAGTCAACCTAAATTGTTCGTTTACCGAAATAAATGAATATCATTTGTCATTCAGTAATTAGTGTTATAAAAACAGAGACAGATCTACTTTTAACGTGCACAATACACGTGTACAAGTGAAATAAACCAAGAATCAATGTTTTCCATCATATATAGCCCTAGAGCCAACGTGCAGATTTCTGACTTATTTTCTTAAGGCTGAATTTATTATTAAATTGTATTATGATACGTGTCCAACAAATTCATGAAGGTGCGATATTCAGACTGGGGCATTACAAGTGGTACGTTCCTTTCAAAAACTTGGCTTATTTTCTTATCATTTTCGTTATGTTCATTCGACGATAAATGCCAACCTACAAGAAATATTAAAGCCTCCATCAATTTTGCTGGACCCTTTTTTCTCTCCAACGTTTTAAAGTAGTACGTGAGTGGACATGCACGTGACTTATTTTCTTATGGCAGATTTTCGGTTTATTTTTAAGTTTTTGTTATGTGTTTTAAAAAATTCATCTCAACTCAACCAGCCGACCTCTTACGATTATTCAAGTGGATATATGGGTTGATACTCCGATACTTTGACTGCCAAATATTCGCTCTCAAAAGAAAAATAGATTCTGTTTTTAACGAGGCCCTTACAAGAGATAAGTCAAACTTTTAAATAATTAATTATAAAATTTCGTTCAATTAAAAAATTAATTATTACATTTAATTTTCTATAGAACAAAAAATTAATATTAACAATATAAAATCGAAGCGACATAAAAAAAATTAATAAACACATTGAATATTGCAAAATTGTATATAGAAATATAAAGACTAATTAGATTTTTTTAATGACATTAAAAGACATATCGCTTTTTTGCAGTCTAAGGCACTGGCTTATAAATAAATAGTTGAGAGAGAATGTCAGACTGATCAACTACTAGATTTCCAAATAAATCTCCCACTACTCGAAAACCAATCTCGTAGCAATCTCATTTAAAAAACATTTTTAAAAAGTGATTTTTTAAATATTTCAAATGTTGATAAATGCAAAACCATTCTTTAAGAAAAATAAGTTATTTCCAATAGAATATTTTGTAGTAGCTGGTAGCTGGTCTTCTTAATAAACTTGAAAGACTGTGAATTAGTAGTCACTTTTATGTATGTTGCTACTAGAAGTAAAAACAGAAAAATGTGTGTGGTTAAGTTCTAGTAAACTCATTTATGTATTCAATAAAAAACATATATATTTAACATGTTTTATTTAAATAAAAAAACAGAGGTGTAATTTGAAATTAGTTTATTTTAGTTTAATATTTATAAAATGTTGGTACGTTTGATCTTTATCTTACTCAACACTATAATAAATGGTGTATATATTTATAATTAATATTGAAGTAATTTGGGAAATACATGTTTCCTATTGTAACGATTGTTCAATTTATTTAAAACAGTTGATTTATTTACAGTATTACTACTTAATTTATTTATAATACTATTATAATTCACACTTTTAATTTATTTTTTTTTATAATTTCACGTTACTTGACAACAGTTAAATTGAAACTTAACGTCTACCAACAAATTTGCACTATTTATAGAAAAATGAAACAGTGCAGAAAGAACCAACCCGGCTGCATACCGAGAAAATTCCAGAAATGTCTCGATCACGAGGCATGCGGCAGATAAAGTGGGAACATAGATGTATCGACATTAGTGAAGATAAATAAAGTACAGAGTCAGCTTTAGGCGATTGCCCTCTACGTATTTCAAAAAGAGTTGTTCTATGCATGGGATGCGTTAACAAATTCTTTGTTCTTACGTTAATGTTATGAACATCTGTTCTAAATGATAACTTATCATATAAATATGATAGAGTTTTGTACAAAATTGTTTTATGGTACAAACAAAGACAATATAATTTGTATCTTTTCGCCATTGAAAGCCATTTTAAAATTTTTAATTTGTGGGAAACTCGCTCTTATTTTCTTATGGCATATATGTACCTGATGCAGGCATTCTGTACACGTTGCACCCTGTTTACAGTCTCCATGTCAAGACAAGGGCTATAAACAGGTGCACAATAGATAAACTGTGATAAAACCAATGAGTCTGAAAGCATCTTTTTAGTTAAGGAGGTTCTTTCGCCACACCTCTCGCCTCAAATGTTAAAAAACAAGGTATTAGATTATGACTAAAATTAATTTTTTTCTAATAGTTGAAGTCCTTATTTATCTAATACTGAACTTTTAACTATACCTTACCTTGCAAATTTTTGAGAATTTTTTTTTAAAAAATGTGTGTATTTGTACAGTGCCTCACGAGAAAGTAAGTCCTCAACAACAATTCTCGAATTATACTATTATTTATTGATTAGATGGAGTAGAAAAAAACTAAAAATAAGGTTTTTGAAATATTTAGATTTTGTTTTATACAATAAAATATATATAGTACCGTGGAACTTATTGAGAAATTAATATTAAAAAATCACAAAAAATTTTCAAGTAACCTAGTTGAAAATTTTGTGTGATTTTTTAATAATAATTTCTCAATAAATTCCACGGTAACCTATATATTTTATTGTAAAAAACAAAACCTAAATATTTCAAAAACCTTATTTTTAGTTTTTTTCTACTCCATCTAATCAATAAATAATAGTAAAATTAATTATAATTCGAAAATTGTTGTTGAAGTCTTAGTTTCTCATAAGACACTGTACAAACACACATTTTTAAAAAAAAAATTTCTCAAAAATTTGCACGGTAAGGTATAGTTAAAAGTTCACTATTAAATAAATAAGGACATCTACTATTAGAAAAAAATTAATTTTAGTCATAATCTAATATTTTTTATTTAACATTGGTGGCAAAAGGACCTCCTTAAAATACTTAAATAATTACGATGTGGATACAGAATTTTGAGCGCTCCATAAGCTCTTTGTATGTAACGTGTAACATGCTCGAAATCTTTCGATAGTTCCGCTGGAGATACTTAAATTAATATTTAACATTGAGCCTTATTTCCAAACAAAAGTGCTACTGATTTTCCCAGTACAAGGGAATGTTTGGTAGATATATCTGCCGCCATATTAGTAAGGTCTGCATTGATCATTTGTATAGATTTATTAAACTTATGAAGTGGAAAAGATACGTACAATTGAGTATCATCGGCATGCATATGTGTAGAGCAATTACGAGCGAACTTGGTGAATTGGCTAGTATATACTGTAAATAGTAGAGGCCCTAAAACTGATCCTTGGGGTACTCCAGAGGACACATTTCGGGGCAAAGACAATTTATCACCCAGTTTGACACTTTGTATTCGTTGGGATAAATATAATTTAAATAAGTTGACTGAATCATGACACACACCACAAGACCTTAATATTTCATACGTATCAAAAGCTTTACTAAAATCTAACAATACCAAAACAGTACAATCGCCATCATCCCTAGCCCGAAATATGTAATCTGTAATATGCAGTAATGCTGTTGTACAGCTGTATCCAGCTCGAAAACCTGACTGTGTTGAAGGCAATATATTATTTTGTGACAGATGTTCACCAAATTGTTCAGCGATTACTTTTCAATTCATTTTGAAAGACCACAGAGAATATTTATGGACCTGAGATTAGAAAGTTCTTTAGGATTATTAACTTTGGGAATAGGTGTAACTTGGGCATGTTTCCAAACTGTGGGAAATTGTGATGATATAAAAATGCTATTAATAATATTAACAAGATATGGAAGGATGTATGGGCAGTATAATTTAATGAGTGAAATACTTAGGTTGTCGGAACCGGGAGAAGTATTACGTAGTTTTAAAAGTGTTCCTTAATTAATTTATTCAGAAATAAGCCTAAAACGAAACGCATTTTGACAGATAATATTGTTTTTATAATATTGACCAAATGGACCATTATTAATATTCTGGGGTATACTGTTAACAAAGAAATCGTTGATAACATTGGGATCCTGAAACAAAGCGGATATATGATTCCGTTAATTATTAGTTATGTCTAGTGATTTTAATTCTTTCCATAACTCTTTACCACTTTTGTTTCTAGATATGTTATTAAAATATTCTATTTTACGTTGAATTATTGTTCCTTAGATTTTTATACTGTTGCCAGTTATGTGGTGTACCATATTTCTTAAATTTAGCTTTAGTCCTATCCCTTTCCCCCATTACCCTCTGGATTTCTAGTATCAACCAAGAAGCTTCCTTTATATATTTGTCAAAAAAATTTAGCATCATGTTATTAAATGTTTCTATTTTATTATCAGTTTGGTGAATATAATATAATTGATTTAAATTTGCCTGCAAGAGGTCGGTGTAAAACATTTGATGTTTATCAGTTGGTTGTAGCCACTGTTTTATGGAAGCGAGTTTCTCCTTATCTACAGCCACGCAATCCTTGCTGACTATGTAACCCAGGCAATTAAATTTATTTTGAATTAGCTGGCATTTCTTGGGGTTTAGCATCAGTTGGGCAGCTTGAAGTCTTTTAAAAGCAGCTTCTAAGTTTTTTAGATATTCATCAAATGTTTTTCCCAAGACTATGATGTCGTCTAAATACACCAGGCATGTTTTTCAAGATAATTCTCTCAATATATTTTCCATATTTCTTTAAAATTTCGTGGGGGCATTACATAATCTAAATGGCATGATGTCGATTAATTTTGTTTGGTCCATAGAGACTTTTAAACTATATAGCTTTGCCCATTCTATTTAATGAACCCTTTTGTTCTTATTTTTAATTTATATTAACTTCTAGGAAACAATTCTAAATTTTATAAATTATAGAGCTCAGCTTTATCATCGTTTTAAATTTATATATTATAGTTACATTATTATTCAGTGATTAAGTAAACAATGTTCTGTAATATTTAAACATATCGCATGCATTAAAAAAAACAGTAACAACAAACTTAATAGCCATTATATTTATGTAGATAAGATTAATTACATTCGTGACTGTTTTCCGCAAAGTCAAATAAATATTAATTATTTAAATTTCTAATATACCTAATTTAAACCGACTAAATGAGCTGCTTGGTCCAACTATTTTTCTTGCTCCACATAACAAATTGTTTTAATCTCTCTATGAAATCAAAAATGATACGTTATAACCACTCGTGTTTGAACTAGTGCACACAACAATAAAATTATTAGGTAATTACGTGTTATTAATTTTATCAAAAAATATATAAAATTATTGTGAAACCATTTCCATTAATTAAAATTACATTTTCCCGTTTTTGGACTTGACCATTCGTGTTTCTATGTTTGTGAAGGTATTTACAAGTACAGGTCTGGGTTAGCGTCTAAACAAAACTTTTAGAATCAATATAGAGTGAATATAAAATGTAAGACAAGTTAATGAAATTCTAAAGTTTCGGAAATACTCCGTGGATGAAACAAAAAGTTAGCAGATTTTGGCACATAGTAGATTAATAACATCATGTTATTATATCAGGTGGCAGTTACCAAAATAATTTGGAATTTGTCAATTTGTTAAAAAATTGTATATTTTGTTATTTCAAAAGTTTTTATAAGTATTCAAAAAAATAGTGAAACGATTTAGTGATCAATCAAAAAGTTTATTGTTTTCTAATTATTTGCGAGGCTTTTGGAAAGAGGTACAATCAAATGATTGCAGAGGCATTAAATATTTCGCAGAATACTATCTATAGACTTAATAAAGTAACAAATTATGATGCAGAGCATGTGAAAATAATGTATAAAAAAGTAAAACAAAGGTCAATTATTTAATATTAAGTAAGTTGAGGCAAGTTATATACAAGATATACGAAGGTGCACAACATGTAACAATAAAATCGTTATATAAACAATTTTCGGAAGAAATGCCTGATGTGAAATGTTCTGCAGGGTCAATTAATACATGGATTTGAAAAAAGATATCCTACTGAAAATGCGTAACAAGAAACCCAGATATTTGACTTACGACAGTTATTCTGTCAAGCAGCACTCACCCATCAATTTCAAAATCAAGATGATCCGCAAACACCGTTGCATCAATATGATACAAGAAACAGAGACAATTATTTGCTACGAATAAATCAATTGGACAAAATAGCTATCGGTTTTTGTGACCAAAAATCTTTAATAACATTCCAACGGAGCTCCGAGAAATAAGAACAATAAAAAAATTTAAAAGATGTGTAAAAGAATTTATAGCAAAAACACCCCGAACTTTTTTCCGTAATATAATCGGAAAAAAAAATAGAAATTAAATCCTCTCCCTATCCAGAACATTCAGCATATTTTATGTAGGTAGACATTTTTTTTGATGAAGTAAAATGTGAAACAAAAATTGATAGGTTCAAAGGTATTTATTAAAATAATATCTTGATTTAAAAAAAAAAATACTCCAAAAAAATACATAAAAAATCAAGGAATATAAAAAAATAGTATATTATGCAACGATCATGTAATGATGGTTATTAATACACGAGCATTAACCGGGATACGAAACGAGCCAAAGGCGAGTTTCGTATGGTTTATGCGAGTGTTTTAATAACCATTACATGAGAGTTGCATACGCTATTTTTTCTACACCCGATAAATAATCAAGACCTATAAATATTCTATTTATATTGGTATTGAACACAATAACAGTAATTACTCGTATTTCTATAAAAAATTCTACAAAATTGTAATTAATGGTATTACCTTGGGTACTGGTATTACCACAGATTTTTGGGGCAAAATATTTTGTACTGCATTTTCTCCTTTCTCCTATATGTGTGGAGGAGTGTTCTATATCGCTGATATCAGACATTTTAATATTATAATTATCGAAGTTTAGCTATCTACGAAAATTTAATACGTTTTGACAACTAAAACAATTACATAGGAATTTAGGACAAACGTCAAACATCATGCTTGATTGAAAAATTGTAGGTTTCTATTGATTAAAAATCTGTATCATAATGAAAAATCTGTATCATAATGGGTATCATTATGAAACGGATTATGGGCATATAAGTGCATTATTATAATACGGGTGTAGAAAAAATAACTTAAAAGATTTTTCACGATCGTTGCTAAACAACATACACGGCAAACAGAAAACTGAATTCTTCGACACAGAATATAAGAGTCACTCTCACCATTTCGAAGTTTGGAAAAAAATATTTTTTTAGATGCGTAGTGTGATTGTAGGCCTTCATACACTCTCTTTGAGTTTTCAAAATCAAAACTGTTTAAATCTTGTATTATCGGATTTTTTATTAGTGAGTCAATCGTCTCTGAGTTAATGTTTGCAGGATCGCCAAAATCACTATCACTTGTATCAACTTCGTCAGTGTCATTCTCATTGTTTTCATTTTCATTAGCGGTGAGCAAAGAATCTAAAAACAAAATATGCGCTTGCTTTTGATTTAAAACATAGAATAAAATATAAAATAAATACCTACCAAATTTGTAAATTTGTTCTTGAAGTTCCTGGTAAAGCATCATGTGACAAACGAATTAAATTAGAGTTCTGTGACTGCCCACAATCAATATGTGGTTTCATAGTTACTTATTTTAGTCACTTAGTCAGTGTCACTACACTATGCACTAATTTTGTTTTTTAATACAAAATATTATTGTGATTAAATTACGATTATAACGTGTTAATTTTAACGAACGAACATATTTTTAAAAAAATGCGTGTGGATTTTACTAGACACTAGACGGAATAACGCACGCAGCGCAAGCTCGCCGACGCCAAGGATCAACATTTTGGGGTATTCTTCGGGGATGCACATGCAGAGCGCAGTGTTCAGTAGCGTCCGTCGGTCGGTCTATCTTAAATCACGATAAAAACTGACAGCATTAGCGGGTCGTGCCGTGCCGCGGCCAGATTTAGTATAAATAATGATAATAATTATTATTATTATTTTTGTTATTATTACATCATGGTCAACGTATTATAGTAAATAGATGTTGTATACCGTTTTACTTTTTTTTATTTGAGAGTAAAGGACTCCCGCAAGTCGAGGGCCCCTAGGCTATAGCCATCTAGTCTATTGGATAATCCGGCCCTGGTAACTTTAAGTCCGTATTTATGGATGAGACGTGGGTATATAGCAAGAGAAATGGCAGAAAAAGTTGACAAGACAGAACGATCGCTACTGCAAGTAAAAAAAATAGGAGATCGAATTTGATACATAATTGTCCATGGTGGCAATGAAGAAGGGTTTATAAAAAATGCAGACCTCATATTTAAAAGTCAAACAAAAAGCGGAGATTACCATAATAATAAGAACCCAGAAAATTTTGAAATTTATACCTAGTCTGGAATATCCTTCTTTGATTATAATCGATAATGCCAGTTATCATTCGCGATACGTGGAACCAATTCCATGTTATAGTTGGACAAAAGATAAAATGGTTATAATTGCAGGAAAAGAACATTAGTTATCTAATCAATGGTTTAAAATATCAGATTTGGGAAGTTGTACGTCAAAAGCTACCACGAAAAGAATTCCAACAATCTATAGGAATAAAGTCATAAAATTAAGAACTCCTCCATATCACTGCCATTGCGTGTAGTGAACCCCTTTAGGGGTCCTTCGCTCTACGATTTTTGTGAGAATTGAACTAGTCCACTGATTCAGTCAAAATCCCAACGTGAAGTGCTCGATCTGACTCACATCAGGCCTCTCCTTTTTGCCAAATGTGAAGATGAAAAGTGAAATGAGTTAACTTAATCTTGCCTTTAGATCAGAACTGTACGTTTTGGCCTGCAGGCCATATCGAAGTGTGAAGGGATCCCATCATAGAAAAATAAAATGAAAAGGTTTGAATAAATGGCGGGACTTATTTACTTGTTGGTAGTTCAACCGTAAGCGCTTAGCGCGCTGCTATCACTAAATTCAAATCCGTTTTACACCCATAAAAAATTATGTTTTCAAAAATAATGACAAAGAAATCAATAATTTTACTGATTTACCCATTTAAATTTCACTTCAATAACATGTGTAATTAAACACAGGGATAATAGTTAATAAATGTAAAGTTAAAGCTAAATTTAAATATTATGAGATGGTGCAAATCTGGCTTTGAAACTAAATTAGGTTATGTTGCCATAAATATGTCAGCCAGATGCCAGATATTATTTTTATTTTCAAATCTGATATTTTTTTCAAATGTTGGTGAGTAAATTGTATTAATTTAGTGTAGATTTAACTAATTTAACTATAGGGAGGTATAACGCACTAAAACCCCAGTTCCCTTTCGGACTGGTGGCTGGATAACCAACAAATCACCAAGTGTCTCTACGGACGAGGCCACGTCAAGTCACCGAGCGTCTCTACGAGAAGAGCGCGGGCCACAAAGCATGTATCTTCTAGAGACCCCACGCCAATGTTAAACTTTTAAACCAAATTAGCGCCACCTTGTGTTTGGAGCTGGAACTAAAATGACAATTGACAGATGGCGGTAAATTCAAATTGTAATTTTTAGGAGTAGGTAGTAGTTTTAAATTAAATTTTAAATGATTTCCACATAAATTATTTTATAAAATAAAGTATGGAACTAGTAAGTTCGAAACTGTTATTTTACAAAATAATTTAGGTCGATTATACCAAATTTGAAGAATTAATTTGTTATAAGGGGTCTAATGTGGAGAGTTGGTTCTGCATATTTTTATTAAATAAATATAAGATATATCAATAAATAATAAAATAGAACATTCTTAAAATATGTTTATTAATAACTTAAATAAATATTATTAGATAAAAATAAATACAAATAATAATACATATTTAACGAATACTTACTTGGAGCAAATATATATAATAATCTCAAATCTTTAAAATACCTATCAATAATTTAAATGTGAAGTAGAGACTAGGATATTACATTTTATTAACACTAAAGTTATATATTTTATAAATGTCTTTTTAACTGAGGACAAACGTAATATAGGTATTGTATTAAAGGGTGAATCCTTTTAACTATTCATTCAATGATAAATAGGTATTTTCCTTCCAAATACAGATGGTGGTATTACTCTCTTATGTGAAAAATGATTTCGGAATCTAGTCCAGTGATAAATTGATTATCAATTAGTTGTTGTCCCCGTTTGTCTTTTTATGATGCAGATGCATGATGAATATATGGTGAATCAATGATGTTTCTCGAAGTTTTCAACGTAGCACCAAAATTATTGCAAAACACAGTAGGAAATAAAAAAGCGAAATATCACAATTTTGCAAATAACTAAGACGAAACTATAAACAGAAACCAAAAGCCAAAGCAACAAAAAATCACTAAAATCAGACGGAAAAATGAAACTAACCAAGAACATAAATAAATACACGTCACATCTTTGGAGTCTTTGGTTAAGTTTTTCTCCCATAAGGCTTAAAAATGGAGTAAGAAATCATAATTTCACCAGTAGCCCCATCTAGAGTTTGGAGCAAATAGCATAAAAAATGTCAGTTGTCGGTTTTGACCTTGGTCATTCACGTGGAACCTCTATGTGCTTTGTGGCGCGGGCTGTCGTTGTCAAGTGGCTGTCTGTCGAGGAACTTTTTCGGTTGTGTTTAAAAAATCATTATTGCTTTTCATTTTTGTTACATGCTTTCTACGATTAAACTTGTTAAATAAACCTAGGTTTTCTTGATTGAACCCGAGGATAATTAGAAGCCTCATAGAGGGTCTTAAGAATGTCATTAACTTCTAATTCATTTAAATTTTAATTATAGAAGTAAATATTTTTCTCACAAAACTAACAAGAAATTTTATATTTTTCTTGCTATTATTATTACTCTTAGAGATAAATGGATCCACATTTTAAACATTTGTGGTCAAAAAAATGAAAGGAGTTGTAAGCGAAATGTGTGAAGCAAATTTACAAACAGATATTGTAGAACCCGATATAGAACCTCATCAAAGATTTACTCATAAAGACCATGGTGAAAAAAGAATGATTTGTGCTCAAAAAGTTATTGTTTAATTTTTGGGTGATATTCATAATTATATTTATAAATAATACCTAAATATGTTCAAAAACTAATATGATATTTAGGTCAACTTGTTAATTTTTACATAGTTCACCTATTAAGATCATAAATCAGATGTTTTTTATTTTTATTGAAATTTTTATACCTTTTATTACAAGAAAATAAGTGTGAATTTAAAAAAAGTTATGACACGTGTTAATTTTTAATTTTAATATACACACTGCACCTTTATTTTTGTTTTGTTTTAGATATTCCTGTGTATGGAGATTTTTAGAATGTGCATAAATGTCTATCTGAATTAGGGTGTGTTTCAAAGCTCACCTGTACTGAAGCTGGAGGCTTATTGTACCCGAAATAGTCATTACAACTACTCTAGATTGAAATAGATGGGTAAAGGCCCTAAAGGGACAATAAGTATAAGAATATTAGAATTAGAATGATTAGGGATATTTAAAACGTATTTAAAAAGTTTAATTATCTAGCGACTCTTGTAGTTACAATTTTAAAAAATCAAAAATCTTAAAACTTTTATTTTTATCTTGAAAATTCAGCTTAAACGCAAAATTTTAAACACAACAGGACTTATAGTATTTTATGCTAAACGTGTCTCCAAAATTTCTTTTAAAACACTTGAGAAATATAGATGAAGCGTTATTTTTCAAATTACGAGTATGTATTTATTTATTTATTTATTTTAGTAACATAAAATCTAAAATGTTCCATAACTCAAAAGTAGGTTTATCTTATATAGACTACTCTTGCTCCAGGCGCCTCACTTGATAAATTATTTACTATTTATTATTAATTCTTATGTAAACAAAATGCAATTTAATGACAATAATTTCGCTCTGCAGAGAAGGCAGACAGAATAGCTCCACGTGGAAATTTACCATCGGGGTGGTAGAAGCCTACCAAATAGCCACTTCCAAAATTGTGGACGACAACCAGCAGATTTTTTGACAGAGGTCGAGAACTATCGAAAATCTTGATAGTATTCGATAGTTTGACTACAAGCTATCGATACTTATCCATGGTTTGAGATAGCTAGTAATTAATCCGGCCGTATATAAAAATATGGGTGAGGATCTCTAAAAAATAACATTCAAATGCACATCATTTCTCTATTAATCCCAAATTCAAAAACCTTGGTGAATCCAATAAAAAGGCAGGGTTGCCAACGCTGATTTTTTTGTCAATGTATATTATAGCCAATGGTTTTAAAAAATACTGGCAATTACTGACAGAAGATAATATGTATAAGAATACATTTAGGTACTCGCCAAAGGAAAATTATTTCTGTAAATATATTACACATGTAATATGTATTTTACTAACATATCTACCGGCATTTGCTAGTAATTACTGACACATTAGCGACCCTGACAACCCTGGCAAAGACGTAATTTAATTTGCCCATGTAAACCCCAATAATACACATAAACGGCATTCGATTCGCAGTTCCCCACCCCTGACCAAATTTACTGATCATGATTAGTGTGATCAGTTCAAAAAAATACAGTTAATATACTATCGAATACTATCGATAGTTTTTAAAATTTATCGATAGTATTCAGTAGTCACTATCGAACTCAACGGCAAAACAGCCTATTTATAGACTTCTAGAATATTCCAAATATCTTTCGACTAAGAATTTGCCCTCGCCACAATCGTTGTCTCTAGATGCTTCGTCAACATTCATAGATGAGTCCAGTACTTTTTAGAATACTACATGGGCTTATCATAGAAGTTTAGGTTTTATAAAATTTTCTTAGTAACGGGAACAAATGAAGGCAATTAAAGGCCCAAATAAGACAGAGAGGGACTTAAGGGTCGGGCTGGTCGAAAATGGTTCTCGCATGAAAACAGTTACCTACAAAAAAAAAATAGAATCACTTACAAACCATTCGCCACTTAAACCTTAAACAGGACAATTTGACATTTGGTCATTGTTGATTCGCCTCGTTCCCTCTAGTATCTATTTACTAGCAAATTCCGGTTACCATTTTTTTCTTTCATGAAACAAAATCGAGCAAAAAAGTTTAAGGCCATAGACGCACCTGAACTCCAAGACTTTTAGTATAACTTGGCATCATTGCTTTATTCTAAAAACGATTTCTTCTTTTTGAAACAAACAAAACAATTTCTCAAAAAATGTTTGAAAAAGTAATAAAGATAAGATTAGAATCATTTTTAAATAATAATAATATTATTTCTTAAAAACCATTTGGGTTTTGTACTGATGTTTCTACAGAACATGCAATATTAGACTTGGCAACAAAATTATAAAAGGCTGTTGACTGCAGCTGTCTGGCCATAGGTGCATTCCTCGATCTTGCAAAGGCGTTCGATACTGTGGACCACTCGCAGCTGTTGGATTCTTTACAGGATGTGGAAATACGAGTAGTTGCACAAAAACTGTTCGAATCTTATCTAATAGGAAGAAAACAATGTGTTAAAATAGATAATAGTATAAGCTCGGAAAGGATTGTTCAATGTGGGACAGTTCTTGGTACCATTCTCTTTACAATATACATTAATAATCTACTTACACTTACAACTTCTGGAGAAATAACAAGCTTTGCTGATGATACTGTCATCTTTTATACTGCAAACACCTGGAATGATCTGAAACAAAAAATTGAAAAAGATATAAGTAATATTATAGATTGGTTTAATTACAAATTACTTACAATAAACTTCGATAAAACTATGTTTCTACCTATAACAAGCTATAATAATAATCATCCTAATTACAATAATCTAGAAATCAACAATCACGGTAACTTAATAAATATTAAACAAACAGATAAAGTAATTTAGGAATAATTATTGACAACCATCTTCGTTGGGACTATCATATTACTAGTGTTACCAAAACTCTTAGGTCATTACTAGGTAAATTCAAATTTTTAACAAAAATTTTGGACTTACCTCTTCATAAAATACTATATTATGCATTGGTTGATTCTCGCCTCTCCTATGGAATTGTAGGATGGGGAGGAGTAACACATATACTCATCTAAAAAAGCTAGAAGTAGTCCAAAAATGATTTTTAAAAATAATACTTCAGAAAAATAGAACTTACTCTTCGAATGCTCTTTATAAAGAGGCAGAGATCCTAGATTTAAGGCAAACATTTTTCTTAAAGAGGGTATGTTTATTAACTAACGAAAAATATTCGCTGGATTTAAAATACATATGTCATTGTCATAAAACTAGAAATAAGGATTCTGGAAAATTAATGATACCAATTAACAAAAAAACAATAGGGCATAAAAGTCTTATGTTTTTGGGACCTAGATTTTTAAATTTTTTACCAAAGGAAATATGTTTCTCAACTCATTTAGTATTTTATTTTAGGAAAAAAATTAATTCCTTTTTAATAAATATACCATGGAAAGATATTTATAAATTTTTTGATTTGTAAAAACAAATTAAACAATGTGGAAATATAAAATGTTAGTTGTAAGATGCACTTAAAAATGTAAGTAAAAATAAAATAAACAAATAAACCTAGCCCACAGACAGCTTTGACTTTGAGGGAATTGTTTTCTTTGTTTGTGTTAATTTTGTATTTTTGGAAAAAATAAAATGTTAAATTTAAGTTTAATTGTAATAATTGATGCAAATAAAGATTATTATTATTATAATACATATATTTATAACCGATTTATATGTATATTTTTCTTCGAATTAACGTTTGCCAGTTAAAACTTAAATCAGTGTGCTACTCCTGACCTGCCCTTTTGTAATTATAAAGACTATCACGATACGTATCGGTATCTAAAAATGGTGACATTTTTATAATTATACCTTTTACATTGTGAGTTTTCTGAGTTAACCGCAAACAAATTAAGATACAAGCTGATAAGACAAATTATCTGCCACAGTATCCTGTAGATTTTTTTTGTGCTTAAAATTACATATAATTAGGAAATGATGTTATCCTACAAATTACTCCCCCTCTTTCTAGTAAGAATGACAAATGTATACCTAGAATTTCAAATAAGTGCAAATGTACTTTTGATCGGGTGCAATTTAAAAACGTTTCTTACATTATAATACAACAGAATTTAAAATTTCACTTTGAATGATTTTAAATAAATAAAAATATTCCTTTGGAATTCATTTATCTAAAAATCGCCAAAAATGTTATTATTAAGTACTAAATATTATATTTTATAGTTTTCTTACAAAGTTTCTTTAAAAACACTTAATCAAAAGCCCAAATTTGGAAAATCAAATAAGATTGATCATCCCTCGAATTTAAATGGCAATAAATTGTATTTTTAAAATGTAATCAAAAATAAAAATTGGTCCTAACCACAACGTTGTCGATAAATAAATCAGGATTAAACGCAGACATATCCCACTAATATGTCATTCGTTATCTTTACAGACATAAAAGTCACAATAGTCTGTCACTAATTGTTCTGAAATTAACCCCAAGCAAACAAATTAATCGCATCTTTTAGGCCTCGTTATAAAAATGTGACGGGATAAGTCCTCTCCGTAAAGTACGCTCCCTTTTCTTGGGGGAGAAGAAAATGAGGGGTCAGTGGCAGTGCTGTGCCGTTGTCATTTTTAAAAGGGAAAATATTTGGTTATAACTTAGAAATTTTGTTTATCAGTAAAAATTGGATATAGGAGAACTATTAGTTTATCTATTGTTAAATGGGTTAGTATTAAAATAGTAACCTTTCGCTCACCGCGTCCACTTTTGTGGACATTAACTTTATACATTTTTAAATGGTAGCTATATACATTTTAAGCGCTATTTCATGCTGTGCTTATATGTGGACTGGACATCCATAATAATGCTAATATAGTAGAAGTGGTGCCATCTGTGCGAAATATAAAACGTTTGTTACAACTATGGAGGGTAGAGAAAAGGAGGACAATCTTATATGGATTTTTATATTAAAAAGTGGCCACCAAAATGTATACAATTAAGATGGCGCTCGTGTAGCCAGGGGACAAAATCAAATGCTATATAGTCATATAGATTGCTCATTCATAATTAAATCAGACAGGAAGCAGTAAATTGAGACCTCCGTGCCATTTTATTATAAGAATTATTTATTGTTTATATTATTATTTTTCAATAAAATTTGACTATTGTCGTGTATTGTCAAAATTTATCTACGATCACAGAACACTTACTCTTCTACGATCAGTCACTTTTCACGGTGTAGTTTTTAGTTTTTTATGGTTGAGCAATGTTTATTACTATATACATCATTGGTGTCATTGTGTGATCTGAATTATCGACTGTCGACGTCCCCTGGGCACAGAAGCGCCATCTTAATTGTATACATTTTGAGGGACACTTTTTGTATACAGAGATTGTTCTCCTTTCCTCTACCCTCCATAGTTACAACTGATAAATCACCTATTTGTCAGTTTGTGACGCTTGTAATAACCAACATTATTGAACATGTTAAAGAAAAGTATTAAATGTCTTGTGGGTTGTAACAATTGAAAAACTATCTCAGAAGGTGTACTTTTTAATTGGTAAGTGCAGATAAGTACAAATGTTTTATGTATGTTACTGTAAAAAGTAATGTACCTACTCGTATGTGGTGAATAAGGGGTGGTATTTTTCGTAAAATTAAAATGAGTAATAATCAATGGAAAGAACGTCCATTGACAAACGAAGAGCTTTTGCAGTTGATTGAAGATGGGTTGTCTGACCTCTTAGCCCTCTCAGATGATAGGCAAAGTGACCGGGACTTCGAAGAAGATGCAGAGAATAGTTATGGTAGGTTTTTGGTGTCTCCTTAGCTGTCAATACATGGTATTTGGTATAATTTTCTACATATACCTAACCAAATATTTTTTTTCAGACGAGGGTCAGGCAAATGATGAAAATAACGTCGAATATGAATAACCGGATGCCGAACATGTGACAGCTGAGTCTAAATCCGTTTTGCTAAAACCTGAAGAAGCGGCAGATGAGCCTAAAGTGAATTCTGGGGAATCGTCCATACCAGAAAAAATTCATATATCAGATTTCATCAAAAATAATGACCTTACAGCAAAGAAAGATATAAAATGGCACAAGGGTCTAACATATATTTCTCCAGTAATTACTTGACATACTGAACAAACACAAAAGCCTCTGGAACTTCAAGGTCCAATACATTTTTTTCTGAATTATTTTACCAAAGAATTGTTTGATAAAATAGCTTACTGTACAAATCTTTATGCTGTTCAGAACAATGTCAAATTTCGGCCTACAAATAATGAAGAATTGCGAACCTTTGTAGGAATACCTAAATATTATTATAATAATGGGAAACTTACATTATCCAAGAATAAAATTTTATTGGGAACCGCAGTTATGTGTTCCCTAAATAAAAAACAGTATGCCAATAAATAGATTTTATAAATTACGGCAAGATATACATTTCGTCAATGATCTAGAAGACCAGAACGAAACTGATCGATTTTGGAAGGTAAGACAATTATATAACGCAATTCGTTCCCAATTATTTTCATTGCCTCTAGAGTCTCAGTTGTCTATAGATAAACAAATGGTCCCTTTTAAGGGGTCACTAAACGTAAAGCAATATGTAAAAAATAAAACCAAAGCCATGGGGAATAAAGCTATTTGCACTATGTGTTACTAGTGGCCAAATGTTTGATTTTATTATATACCAGGATGCTAAAACGGAACTAGATCCAGTACATGTAGCAGTGTTTGGACAGGGACCTGCAGTAGTTTTAAAACTTGCAGAGCGAATATCAGAATCAAATATAAATTTATTCTTTGACAATTATTTTTCTAATTATAATTTGCTTCAATATTTACGATCAAAACAAATAT
Organism: Psylliodes chrysocephalus; assembly: GCA_927349885.1. NCBI lineage: Eukaryota > Metazoa > Arthropoda > Insecta > Coleoptera > Chrysomelidae > Psylliodes > Psylliodes chrysocephalus. The sequence goes on from OV651815.1 coordinate 89,018,750, forward strand.
ACGCAGTATGAACTGCAAGACAAAACAGATTTAATAATCCAACATTTTCTTCTGACAAAGCTATGAAACAAAGGGGTCGTGGTTGTTCTGAAAAACTTATTAGCCAAGATGGAGAGATAATTTTAACCAAGTGATACGATAATAAGCCAGTAATTATGGCTTCAAACTACTTGGGTGTTGGCATCCAAGACTCATGCAAAAGATGTGATAAAAAAGAAAAAAAAAATACATTCAAGTCGAGCGGCCAGAGGTTGTCAAAGCATATAATACACATATGGGCGGAGTAGATAAAATAGAATTTTTGGTGACCATTCATCGAACATTTATCAGATCAAGAAAATGGACACTTCATATGTTCACACATGCCATAGAGTTGTCATGTGTGAATTCATGGATAGAATATACCAAGCAGGCAAAAGCATTGGGTATTCAAAAAAAGAACTTATTGGATTTAGTTCATTTTCGTGTAGCAGTTGCTGATTCACTGATTATGGGTAATAAAACAATAAATAAAAAACGAGGAAGACCTCCAGTACACCAGATTTGCATGATGTGCCTCCAAAGAGAAAGCGCCCTAATTCTGAAATCAGACCACAAAATGATATAAGGCTAGATAATGTTGGGCACTTACCTATATATTTGGTACACGTTGTAAATTTCAATACAATTAAATCATGTCTCAGTTAACGAAATGTGATGTTTGTAAAGTTCATAGTTAACATTTACCCCAAGGATTGTTGTTTAGTGCTTGTGAAAAGTATCAAGAATATCCACGACAATCACACCATGTCCCAGCTAACGAAATGTGCTGTTTGTAAAGTTCATAGTTGCCACAACAAGAAAGGAAATTAAAGGTACATTTTAGCATAAATATTACAACTTGCATAAGGAAGGTATCATAAAACGGGTCTACCTATGCCGACTTGTAAAAATATTATATTAAGTATAAAATTCCTATAATTTCAAACTGCTGAGAACTGAATAATATAAATGTGTGTTGTGTTAATATGTACGGTGATACAGGGTGGAAGTTGAATGCATTAAAACTTTTGACTAGTCGGATAAGTTTAATTTTAAGAAAATATAGGTAAAGAAATACTTTATGGACGAACAAAACCTATACTTTAGGCTTAATGCTCGATTAAAACCGTTACAAAATATAACACCTTCCTGGTGTTGAACATAAGGCTGCAAATTTGTATATTTATATGCCAGTTAATTAAGGTAATAATGACCTAACTTCGTTTGCGACATCTACCTTTAAATTTTTGAAAATGTAAAAAAATATAAAAATTAACATGATTCTACAAAGCTCCAATTTTAATAGCTTTTAATTACATGTTTAAATTTAAAATAAACATTCCAGGCGATTCTGTGTGCTACCAAGACACAGTAAAGTCAGGATGGTATTTTTTAACGTACTTCTACAATTCTGAAACTTTCAAGAAATATTATTTAAGCAATTTTTGGAAAGGTGAAAATATAATCCCTAATTCCTCCTACGAAATTAAGAAACGTATCGCCACATCCCCAATAGAAAACAAACCAAAGAAAAATTGAAAAAGGTGAGAAATAAAGAAAATAAAAAATAGCTACGTGCTGAAGTGGTCTAGTTGGTAAAGGCGCCGAGGTCTATTCTTAGCTTTTTACAACTATTCTGTTAATTGTTTGGAGATTTTTTAAAATAGAATATATCTTTGGACTAGTTTTGGTCTATCTAGCTTTTTCATCTATTTTATAATAAATTTCTGTTATTTCTAACCTATTTTTTAAAACTTGAAATTCAAAACGTTTGTTTTCCGTAATACAACCAGTTTTTGAGATTTTTCGAACTGGAAAATATTTGTGGACTAGTTTCGGTCTACCTGGCTTTTTCATTTGTTTTATATTGAATTTATATTATTTTAAACCTATTTAGCGTCATTTTTTAAAAATTGAAATTTAAAATGTTTGTTTTCCGTAATTCAATCAGTTTTTGAAATTTTTTAAAATAGAATATATTTTTGGACTAGTTTTGGTCTATCTAGCTTTTTTTTCATCTATTTTATAATAAATTTCTGTTATTTTTAACCTATTGGGCATCATTTTTTAAAACTTGAAATAATGGTTTCATTTGAAATCACCGAATTCACTAAAAATTTTCTCGAAATTTCCGAAATCATCATCGAAAATCATGGTCAAAATCAAGTAAATTTTAATTTTGATACTATAGCATTATTTAAAAATTCGAAAATGTACACGATGCTCCATTAAAAAAGTATAATGGTGTGTAAATACCCTGTATATAAAAAAATAAGATTTTCAGTACACGAAATGTTACATTTCAAAATGCATACGTTTTTTTTTTTAATGTATGTTCAGCGATAATTCTTTAATACGGTGTCCGATTTCAATGATTCGGTCAAAATCTAATAATTGAGTCAATGAGAAAATCCTCAAACTCTTCATTTTTTATGTATGTTTAGCGATAATGCTTTACCACCTTTTCCGATTTATGATTCTTTTTTTGTTAGTAAGGGGGTACGTCAGGGGTGGTCCCATATTAATTTGGTTAAGATGTGGTGATGGCATCTGCACGTTTTGGAAGTCGGTTTTTTTAAATTTTTAATTTCTAATACTTGTTTTAGGATCTCATTTACTTTTGTCAAACAAACGTCACTCTAAGAAACACATCTTAGTTGCTATATAGTGTGTTTGAAAAACTGTGCCTCATATATATGTAAAAATATTTTTCATTGATTTTTGAGAAAAATATGAATTTGGTTCAAGAGTAAAAGTACCCGTATTTTAAACAAATTGTATGAATTTGGTACAAGAGTAAAAGTACCCGTATTTTAAACAAATTAAATAGAAAAATTTTATTTGAACAACTTTTTTAGAAACAATACATAGGTTCGAACAAATATGAAATAGAAATAATATTTATCCAATTTTTTCCTTCTATCAAATGTAAAAGTGCATATGGAATTAGTTGACGTGTAAATGATAACGTTTCCTATGGACTATTAAAAAAATATTACTACTATAGCTAATTGAACAGTAAGCTACATTTATAACAGAATAAATAGAATAAATAGATTCTGACTGGAATCCCCTGTGACTGCGTCACTGCCCGATATGCCGCATAATAATATCATAGGAGGCGGCCAAGGCAGTAAACTTAATCCAGTCCCAGATGGCGGCCCCTCAACTCTTAAATCGTTTTAAAAGTTATTCAATATAAAAAGAAGTTCGCCGCAGATTTAATAGGAATTTGTTCATCAATTCACAGAGCTAGTGTAATATGGCGGCCTCCCTCTTTTATTGGTTTTCAGAAGATAAGATGGAGACGCTGTAATCGCCTGGAAATTTTTGTTCGGGGATAGCATGAAAACTTTTCAAAGGTTCCGATTTGTTTTTTTATTATTTTTAAGACAGATTTTTTTTCAAGGGCGATACGTTTAATAGTATTGCTTAGCGTCAAATAATTATTATAAAGTAACCCAAAAAGTGTAATCTTTTTTATTTTTCTTGATTAACTGACTACAAATAATTAGAATATTGATGTCTAATGAAGCGATATTCCATTTTTTGGTGATACAGCCAAATAGGCTCAGGGATGTTCCAAGTTCTAAAGTAGAAAGTTTAAATTTGATGATATTTCTGTTGGATAAGTTGTAAAATATGTTGCATAACCGTGGCTAAGATTTTAAACAAAACTACTCCCTGTCTGGAGCGTGGAGCGAAGGCGGAAATTCTCGCAGCTATGTTTTGGGTTAAAATTCCGTATCTGTGACCTCTGAGTACGACCGAAGTCGATCGATATAACTGCCCGAACATCTGAATTGAGTGCTCCACAACTTTTAGGCCTTCCTTTACAGCTAGCCAGAAACGTTAGTAAATAGGTTACAGACAACGGATAATATATTAAATGCCAGAGACCTGCCACATAATGATTGGAACAATCAAAACAAAAGAATAGATGTAATGTAACAAGAATAGTTGTGAAATATATTTTTTTATTAAAAGAAAATGACCACTTAGAATCGTCCGTTTAATTTAAAAATTAAAGTAACAGTGACTCAATTTAAATATTTTTACATAATAAATTAATTTATCTGTTTTTGCGGTTTTGTGATTTTAGGTGCACTTAAATCGAATCATTATTCATTTAAAATTTTTGTAATTTGAGTTTTTACGAAAGATTTTTAGGGCCAGTGTTTCAAGAGAAAAACAATAATTATCACGCAATTGCGAGTTATTATCACTCACTCAATTGGGAGTTACGATTACGTAATTGCGACAATAGTGACTTATTCTCACGCAATTTTAAGTTTTATCAATTATCACGCAATTGCGATTTAATATCTTACAATAAAAAGCTTCAGGTTTCAAATGTGGAAATAGTAGTTTGTGCAACAAGAGTGGATATGGACAATACAGTATATTTTTTCTACGACCCACTAACGAATATCTACAAATTTTAAAAATTATTTTAGGTTATTAAGCCAAAATAACTAATTTTAAAATACTTTATGATTTTTATTACTTTATAAAATAAAATGAACAAGAAAAAATATTAAATTTAATTAATCTCCAACCTACATTTGAACCCAGGCTTCTCGCATGGAATTCAAACGCCTTCATTACCACACTTACCATTCTAGTTTTGATACTCGTCATTCAATTAGTTTCATTAAAATGTAGATTTATTTATAAATGTGGACGAAATAAAAATAGAAATGCTATTATTTATCGATTTTACACAAGAATAACTCAATTCATATGTAAATTTAATCTCAATAACTAAAATATACTGACAATTAGTCTGACAGAACTGTCATTTATATAAAATTAAAAAATAATAGTAGCCGATTGATCAGAATAAGAACTTTTATTGGTGGATTTTATTTTGTTGCAGTGTTCTTACTAGGTAAAATGGATATGAAATATATTCGTTCAGTTGAACGCAATGGCATATTTTTTCGTTTTGTAGTCTGTGCGTAAATAAGCTAATATCCATGTGGGTATAGAAACATAATAATTCTCATTAATTTTTTTGTTAGAAAAAGTATCTTTTTTAAATCACTGCCTGGCTGACTGTTTCTATATCATAGATGTCAAAGTTGTTAAAGTGTAGTTAAATTTTAACCAAAGTTTTGTCAAAGAGTTATCAAAGAGTTGTTATCAAAGAGTTATCCAAAGAGACAAGAGAGTTGTTAAAAGTTTTGCAAATTTGAATATTTTGGCGTTGATTGTGTCCAAATCAGTATTTATATTGCTTTGCGGAAAAAAGTATGACTGGTACTAAACTTAAATATATGAGTTACAAAATTAAAAGCCCGAAGAAATCGTCTGGATTGAGTTTTCATGAGTAAGTATAAAGACCAGGGCTGCCAACACTGTAAATCAGAAATCCGGGAGAGAACAGAAAAACAAAAAATAGTAAAGAGTAAAAAATAATTGCAATAACTAAAAATTATTCTTAAGTATGAAATTTTACAATATTTTAGACCCGACATTTTTTTTTGTAAAGTTGTATTTTTTTAAACCGCAAGCAGCTGGAAATACTTTTTCATTATAGATAAAATCATAAAACTCTTTACATATGTATTTGAAATGTATGCACACTTTTATTTTAGATTTGACATGAGTTGCATTAAGACGAATATGACTTTTTGTATTTGATAGATTTTGTTGAATGGCGTCTAGTGTGGGGAGAATTTTTCCTAAATTTACTCTCCCCTTTAGAGCGGTATTTATGTACATTCTGTGCCTGTACATATGTAGTAACTGGTCCCATTTTAGCTTGTACTTGCAGGGCCGCCGAGAGTCAGACCGGGCCCCAGGACAATTCTCCAGATCGGGCCCCAGGACAATTTTCCAGATCAGGCCCCGCGACAATTTTATAAAAAATTAAATAGAAAAGGTGCCGGGACCCCATTTGAGCCCGGGCCTCGGGAATTAGTCACGGCGGCCCCCCCCTCTAGTCAGGCCTGTGTACTCGTCAGGAATATTCGGCTTCCTGAATGACAGTGGAGCACTGTATATTGCCAGGATTAGCTGCGCCCCGTTCTCAAAAATTTATTCGCTTGACAAACCAGCTTCTTTGAATTTCGTAGCATGAGCTTGAAGGTCTGGAAATTTCTGGAAGGTCTTGAAAAATTTAGTTTTTCACTGGTAGTGTATTGCTGAAATGTTATCGTACCCCGTTATTGCATGGAGCAACAAAATAGTATCCGCAACTAGTGGCATATGAAACAAGCTTCGATTGTGTGATGAAAACCCTCGAAGACGACGTTAAGGGCCAGGATTCTAATGCACTAGGTGTTCGGGGGATCGTTTTCGACGTGAAATTTAGATTAAGCACCTTAAAGAAACCCCATAACGATTTTCGGTTCGCCTTTTCTATTGGGTAAGGAAAACTCAGGGAGATGAGGTCCGCATCCAGGTTCCGGTGCAACAGGTGTTCAAATGATTTTCGGGTTGTTTTTGGCAATTTTGTTAGGAAAATTCTCGGAGATGACGTCCACGTCCAGGTTCCGGCATACCAGGTATCCGGAGGGTGTTCACCGATACCATGTTTGAATTCAGCGACCCATAAACTCCCCGGACGCTGAGTTTCTCTCCTTTCCCGCATGAATTTCGGGAGAGTCCCACGGAGATGACGTTAATCGGCGTTCTTGAGCTCCAGGTCGGCTGTGAGTCAATTTGAACATCATAATAATGATCAGCTACCTCGAGAAACCCCGGAAACTTGATTTGGGCCAGTTCTGACTCTTATTTACAAAGTTCTTCAATCTTCCAAAAGCCGTCTAAAAATGCATTTTTTTAATGCATTTTTGGCTGCAGCAATACAATTTCTGGTTTGTATAAGATAAAAAGTAGGGGCATTTTTACAAAATATTTTTGGAAGCCAATGCAAAAACCCGCATTCCGATCCGTCTTAGTCTAAAAAATTCTGAACTTTTGGCCTATTTATTGCTTCATTGCTTCGACTATCTCTTCATACAGTAGTTTGTGAAGAGTATTATAGGTTTATCTTGTCCGTCTGTACGATTTAACGTTTTTTGTCCGCATGACATGTCAAAAACGAAAAATGATATTAAATTGAATATTTTAAGCAAAACTCAAGCTCTGTAAGGGGACAAAACCTATTGATTTTTAAAAAAATCTGATTCAAAGACATTACAACTGAGAGACCAGTTTGTTTACATTTTTATGTGGAAAATCATTATTCCCACCAGATTCTCGTTTATTGCGTCTTTGCCGGTTTTATCAGTCTGTCAAAAATAATATATTACTTGAAGAAATTACTTTCGAAAAATAAAATTTGATGTATCCTATAATTATAATTTTATATTATATAAATAAAAATATGTTTCATATCAAATTATTCTTTAAAGTTTTAATATAAGCTAAATTTTTTATTAAAAATCAATATTAATCTAAACAAAATATTAGGGTTGCAAAGAACTCTGTAAATACGGCAACGCTGAATATCTTATTTTACGAATTTCTATTTTTATGAATGAAAGGTAATTACCGTAACCAGCCGCACCGTTGCCAATCGGGTCTAACAGCTATTTTGTGTTTCTGACCGTTTCTGTGTGACATATGGATTTATTCATTTATAAAATACTATTTTTGTGAACTTTTGTGAGAAATATAAAGAATTATGGTACATGCATGTGTAGTGTTTAATAAGGTAGAATATTTAAATCGAAATTTATCCTTTCATCGGTAAGTATTTTTAGGTTAAGATATGTTGTTTTCATTTGAACCAGTGAAGTAGGGCACCCGTCTTAAGACTGTTTTGACTTTGATAATATACAATTTAAATTGTACAAGAAATTGTATCAAAAACTTGTGTAGTCTAAAACAGTCTTAAAACAGTTTTTAAAGTGATATTCCTTTTATAAATTAGTAAATTATTCTTATACCAATAAATAATTATCGAATAGTGGCAAAGAGAATTTAACGTAAAATGCATGTAGAATACCTTAAAAATGATTTACCTATTAGGCACCTATACATATTTTTAAATATTCTATTTAGGTTTCCGCAAGATCCTGAGAAAATAAAACTTTGGTTTTCTCTAGTAGGGATCCTGGAAAATGAGCCCCTTGGTAAAAACCCAGAGTTGTGTTCAGAAGACTTTTTTTCTGAAGATGTTTTGGTATGTGCAAATGGTGCTAAATATATCAGAAAAGATGCAAACCTCAGGGGCCCAATTCCTGACGCCTTCGTTAACTTATCGCATGCGATAACGTATGCGACTTGATGAAAGTGTATTCCTGAACTGACGGCATTCGTCAAATTTATTAACGCATGCGCTAAAAAATAGTGATTTTCAAAGAGCGCTCATGACCGTTCGACAACCACTTTGTCGCATTCGTTAAGGTGAAAGTAAGGTTATAATCAGAGGGTTGTCTCCACATACTTTGATTTTCTTTTGTATGTGGTTGTCTCTGTTATAATTGTCAATTAATCCTGCTTTATCATAGGAGTTTTACAGGCACTAAACAATGTTATAAATTCTACTAAAGTTTCACGCTGTTTTTCCGTTATTCGTGACCCACGCTGTTCCATTTTTAATATTCTAAATCTAAACCACTCCAATTCTCAAGTCCAAAATACAAATAATCACAGTTAAAACATCCAAAAACCAAAAATTATTAGACATCTGCAATCCATTTAATTTTATTTTTGCATTTTTGACATATGTCAATGCAATTATACTTTGGTATTCTCAATCCTCATTGGTTAAGACTATGCAATAATCAAAGACTCTTCGTTAACACGTTCGACTTGATTCGCGATTATTGCATGGTGTTCAGGAATACTAAATTGCTGTCGTATGCGTTAACGACCATGCGTTACTTAGCGCATGCGGCAGTTAACGCATGTTTCGAGAATTGGGCCCCAGACGGTGTGAGGGCTTTCTATTTTTGGATGACTTATCCAACAGGTAAAAATACAAAATATTAATTTTTTGTTTACTTCTAAACATTATTTATTACTTATATGTATGTATATCTAATGTATGGGTTTTTTAGTTCTGATTCAACTGTTTTTGGAACACCACCTGCTGCAAAAAAACATTGCAGTAAGTAATAACACTAATAACTAAGCATAGAAAAATTAAATGAAATTTTAGTCAATAAAATTAAGGTATTTAATATACTTAAAACGTTATTTTAAAAACGTTTACAGTTCTTTTTACGATATTTTTTGCCATACCATGTTTATTTGTAATTATTAATTAAAAAATTATATATTTTTAGGACAGTGTTTTATTTAGATACTCCTACCTACTTAATATTAATTTAAAATTTTAAATAATTTTGGTTAACATCATACCAGGCAAATATATAGTAAATGCCAATAAACTATAAACCAATAAATATTAAAAATCGAAAGGTAACTTGAATTCTCTTGTATTTGAATTTACTTGTACTTGAATTTACCTACATGAAAAAATCATCATAATTATATTACTAAAAAAATATACCTACTTATTTACGTATTTTTTTAACATACTACTCTGACAATACTGGTAAGTTTAAAACTCTACGCCACTGGCGAGCATATTATGGACACTGTTTACAACGTTGCCAGCCGGTCCTAAGAGATCTGTCTTTCTCTCTTTCACTCACTAACAATTTTAAAACAATAACAGTTCGCAATTGTATGGGATATATGAATGAAACATTTTGTCTCTATGTTGTAATGTCTTTGATCTGATTAAAAATAGGAGGTTAACATGGGTTGAAATTAAAAAAAAAAATCCTAAATTAAAAAAAAAAAAAATCCTAAATTAAAAACGAAAAGTGATTCTAAAAAATCCGAATAATTTGAGGGGTTAAGGGTGGGTTAAAAAATATAAAAAAAAATCTTTACTCAAAAACCAAATATGAAATTTTTAGTAAAAATCAAGCTCTATAAGGAGACGAAGCCTATTGATTCTAAAAAAAAAAAAATGTGGTTAAAAATGGAGGTTAAGGGGGTCTTTTAAACTGTGAAGAGTATACTTTAGAACGCCAAGCATTATATTCTTCATTCTAGTTTGTATCAGTGTATTATAACATTTTAGTTCACTTGTTTTATTTGCCAATAAAAGGTATTTAAAAAATATATTATGTTTTTGACATGTGTGATAAATTGTGAAAATGATTAAATTTGCAATGAAAACTGAAAAACAGTAGGTAAAATTTCATATAATAATATTTTTTACATAAAAATCAATATCAAGCTTTCTACATAACCTGATTATATATTCAAAAATAATCTCAAAATATGAAGAAAAGTCATTTGATTATAACTACTAATGTTTATAGATGGTTTTCAACGCATTAAAAACAAAACAAATATTACAATAACTAAACTATTCATTCATTAATAGTTATATTGTTTGAAAATAGCATACTTAATACCTACAAACCCAAATAAAAAAAAAAACATCGATATTGGAGCTTGTACAAAATTTTGAATCGAACTTACAAATAATAAAATTATTGGAAAACATTGAACACCCATTTTAAATTCCTAGCCGCCACTGTTTTTACCAAACAAGCACTATTACTCTATTGCTTTACTATTAAGATTTCTACAATCTTTTTCAGGAGAACGCCAACTTTAATGCTATGAAAAAGCGGTCGAAGTTTTCTTTTTGTAATCACAACCGAACGCCTATTTTCAAAACAAATTTGCTTAAATTTGTAACAGAGAAAGTAAAATTACTGCCGTGTCAAAATTTCACGGATATAAATTATTTGGAATAAAATTCGTTTTGTAATAATGGCCTCGTTTTATCGAAGCGCCCGTTGAAACATATTATTTTTATTGTCAGGAAGCCAGATAGCGATATTGAAGTTTATTATAGTCTTTCAATTTCAACTTGATTTCGAAAAAAATAAAAAAAAATAAATGCAAGATAATGCAAAATATACACACTCGTCTGGACAACGGGAAGCGGTTTGTAGTAATTTAGATTATGATCGACGGTAATTACTCGAATCAGCATTTAATCATTGTATTTTTTGCTGAAATTTTGCATTTTTAAATAACATGCTACCGCGCCGAGTGATGTCTCTCAACTTGGCAAATTTGTTCCAGTTTATAAGCCAGCCTTGAAAGGGCTAAACTCTATAATATATATTAAGAAATGAATTACTTATGCTGCACTTAATCATAACCATTACAAATTCATTATCTAGGAGTCTTTTGTCTTAACAGGTTTCACGTGTAATTTTCTCTCCCTAATTTGGTATAAGAGTCGATTATAATTACTGAGCAAAAATCATTTTTTTTAGTAGTCCGGGTGGTACAATATATAGGTTAGAGCATTGTATTTTGACTGGTTTTTGTTTAGTTAAAAAAGGATTAAATAGTTATTTACGTGTCAACCTCGGTGATACTTTACAGGGCAAGCATGCAAGTTTGAAAGCATGAGAGCCCTGTAAATACACTTTCCGAGTGTGGCGCACAATATTTTTTGTGCTGCCACCAATAATTTAACAATAATATTCGCCGGGTGCGCGAAGGAAGCGACATCTTGTGACCGCATTAAATCTGGCCCTATTACGCCCATATGCACCGTTTTAAAATCTAATCCAGATTTGCAAATCTCGTTTAAATGGCTAGTGATTATTTTCTATGCACCAGCTACGGATTAGATAATTGAGTTTGGTAATCTGACAACACTGGAATTTTATAAATTTCACTAAAAAGAGAAGAAGAAAACGTCAGATTTGAGTAGGAAAAATGTATGTCAAAGGATAAGAGGCCGTTGAAAATAGAAGCCGTATTTTTTAAATGTACCATTGCCTAAACCGTAAACACCGTAAAACGCATACCGAATTCTAGGCAGGGTGAAAAAAAAAATGTCAAATTATTTTATAAAAATAATTCTATAGTAAGATGGCGATTACCATTATATTAATTTTTGGTAATTTTAACATATACATACAAGCTGCGGTATTTTAAACTTTTTTTATGCAAAACGATGTACCTGTTTGAATACTTTATTCCCTATACTGTGCATGTTCAAAACTAGATGACATATCATTATTTAAAAGTGGACGAAATCACATAAATATATGTACCTATTGCTTACTTTTTTTATATATTTTTCAACGTATCTGGATTTGCCATCTAACTACAGAATTATGCTGTAACGTTTGAATATAAAAAACTCTTAAAAATTACAAAGTTGCCCATCGTATAAAAATATTCACTTCTCTAGTAATTTTGTGAAGAATCTTTGTCATCTTCCAAGAAAAGCTGGTATTCTTTTTCCGCTTTTTATTAAAATTCAAATAAAAGAAACACAAATAGAAAATTCCAAATATACTGACAAAACATTAACATCTTTTTGACGTAAGAAAATCTCGATTAGATAATTTGATCCACCGATTTTGACGGATTAGAATAAAATCGGATTAAGAATGATTTTTATTACGGTGCATCGCTAAAAATGGTACTAAACGCGATTAAACCCTTAATCTGGATTAAACGTGTACGGTGCATACGGGCGTCAATGATGAATTATATGTAAAATTTTTATAAATACAAAATAAAAAGAAAATCGCTGTGAAATATAAGTGTATTACGTGATAAATATTAAATAAATAGTAAATATTACATATCGCGATTAAAAAAAAGTAAGTATTACGCCCATATGCACCGTTTTAAAATTTAATCTAGATTTGCAAATCTCGTTTAAATGACTAGTGGTTATTTTCTATGCACCGGCTACGGATTAGATAATCTAGTTTAGTAATCTGACAACACTGGATTTATATAAATTTTACAAAAAATAGAAGAAAACTTCAGATTTAGGCAGGAGAAATGTATGTCAAAGGATAAGAGGCCGTTGAAAATAGAAGCCCTATTTTTTAAATGTACCAAAATCGTAAACACCCCTAAAACGCATACCGAATTTTACGCAAGGTGAAAAAGTATGTCAAATTAATCAAAAAAAAAAAAAAATAATTTTATAGTTGGATGGCAAAACCATTAGGTTAATTTTTGGTAATTTTAACATATATACATAAAAGTGCTGTATTTCAAGCTTTTCTATGCAAAACGATATAGCTATATGAATACTTTCCCTACACTGTGCATGTTCAAAACTATATGGATATGACATATCAGTATTTAAAAGTGAACAAAATCACACTTATTTTTACCTTTTTCAACATATCTGGGTTTGCCATCTAACTACAGAATTATGATGTATAACGTTAGAATGTAAAAAATCTCTCAAAAATGACAAAGTTGCCCATCGTATAAACATTCACTTCTCTCGTAATTTTGTCCAGAATCTTTGTCATCTTCCAAGAAAAGCTGGTATTCTATTTCTGTTTTTTATTAAAATTCAAATAAAATAAATAAAAGAAACGCAAATAGAAAGTTCCAAATATACTGACAAAACGTTGACATCTTTTTGGCGTAAGAAAATCTCGATTAACAATTTGATCCTCCGATATTGACGGATTAGAATAAAATCGGATTAAGAATGATTTTTATTACGGTGCATAGCTAAAACTGGTACTAAACGTGATTAAACCCTTAATCTGGATTAAACGTGTACGGTGCATACGGGCGTAAGTAATTTTAGTAAGTATAAAATGCATTTTATTTTAAATAAAATAATGCTGAATAGATAAAGGCCAAAAATAAAGAAGAACATAAGAATAGTATTAGGTTAACTGTCAAAAAAGGTTAGTTTAAAAATTTAAACTATTAGGCATTCCAACGACCTGTCCAAATGGCTACCAGTGGGTAATGACAGTTTAGATATGGCAACCCTGTTGTCATGTTGACATTAATAGGGTCAATGATACATATATAGTTATATAGATTGCTCAAAGCTGGTCGTTTGCGTGAGGCCATATTGCCTGGCAAATATTTATTAATTTGAATCGGTTTAGCAAAAATGTGTTTTAAAACCAATTGTCAGCCTTTAGATATTTAAAAAATAATAACTGCTTACATTTTTACATCAAGGCATAAGCTGATGTTTATTTTGAAAAATATGGATGATCAATCTATGTAACTATCTATTTCATTAACCTTGTCAAATCACCAGGCCTACAGGGTTGCCATAATTTTGCCATATCATAACCTGTCAAAACCCACTGGTAGCCATTCAGTTTGGAATGCCTAATTGGCCGCATTCAGCAGAAGCAATCGATTTATGATTTTCTGCTGAATGATATATAAAAGAGCGATTAGTAATCAAATGATGAGTTATCGGCCGCCATTTAAAACATCGAATTTGAAATACGATTAGTTATCACATCGTGATTAGATTTAGAACTCATACCAACTGAGGAGCTTTGGGGCAAAACCGAATAAATCCACTATAAACGATTTTTGGGAAAACACGATTTTCCAAATAGACAAAAAGTACTGGTTTTTCGTTTGTTTGGTGAAAACAATAATATTGGAGGCATCATAAATAATACACCCTCTGCAATTATAATTTTGAAAAATAATTTTTGTTAAAAATATTACAAAAAAAAATGATTTATTCAGTTTTACCCAAATCAAAATTCAAAACTACCCGCACTAATATAAGAGGAAAAACAAATGAAAATAAAGAAATATCTCTTACAAACTGCTTTTAAACTACAGCGAATGCTGATGTGTTGTTTACACCACTTTACTAGTGGATTTATTCGGTTTTGCACAAACACATCAATTTCGACAATTAATTTTACAAATATTTATTCGGTTTTGCTCGGACAGGTAGTCTATAAAGATGTAATTTGACAAAGTAAGTTGAAATCTGTCGCTAACTTAATTTTCATAAAAAGTGGATTTATTCGGTTTTGCTCCAATGCTCCTCAACTGAAGTGAATGTTTTGTGGTGGTGCTCATAACTCATAACCTTATTGTATGTTTATTTTGAATTCATTTTTACACTGAATTTGTCATTTTTCCACATACTTTGATTTTCTTTTACTATACGGAGAATGGTCGCACTGCGCAGCTTTCTGAGTGCCTTTTAAAAGGAGATAGAAAACTCCGCCATTTTGAACCCTTATTACGTGTTTCCTACATCTTGGCGCAATATTTTTAATAGGTGCGTTTTAATCATCCGCTTCTGCTTCGGAATTGTCGGTTTTCTTGTTTTAATCTGACAGGTTAAAACGACTAAACCGACAATTCCGGAAGCAGAAGCGGATGATTAAAACGCACCTGATATTTTGCTTGCTGCTGTCAGTGTCAGTGAATTATTTTTGAAGTCACAGTTTATTGCTAAAGAATCAGTTAGCTCACTCGGACCAGTTGAAAGTTCCAAAATAACATCCACTCCAGGGATACAAATTCAGGATACGCAGAAGACTGCTGTTTTATTATAGGCGGTTGTCATATATTGTATTATCCGAGTTGCACAGTGTATAAACTGAAACATTGAGATCAAAAGTGCCGACGCAAAGTGATCGATCTGATTCTCTAGCTGTAAACTGTGTCACAGGGTTCAAAATGGCCGCCCCCTATGTTGGGCATGTCGGACCTCTCTCTTGCCTCGTATAGTAATCAAAGTATGTGGTGTCAGTGAATATTATTTTTGAAGTCACAGTTTATTGCTAAAGAATCAGTTAGCTCACTCGGACCAGTTGAAAGTTCCAAAATAACATCCACTCCAGGGATACAAATTCAGGATACGCAGAAGACTGCTGTTTTATTATAGGCGGTTGTCATATTATATTGTATTATCCGAGTTGCACAGTGTATAAACTGAAACATTGAGATCCAAAGTGCCGACGCAGAGTGATCGATCTGATTCTTTAGCTGTAAACTGTGTCACAGGGTTCAAAATGGCCGCGCCCTATGTTGGGCGTGTCGGACCTCTCTCTTACCTCGTATAGTAATCAAAGTATGTGCATTTTTCACTGAAATGAAGGATTTTGAAGTGATATATGTTTATAACAATATGAAATATATTGTAGTTGGTAATGAAGTGTTGCACAATGCATTAAAATCAGGCAAATACATTAATTTATAATTATGTAGTTGAGTAATTTATTTGGTGTTTTATTCTAAATTTTGTACCTATGTTTTAGATGATGACTTTTTTCTGAAGTACATATCACTTTTATGTCGCCTGTCGAAGTGCCTAACAAGTTCATTCAGGAGATTCACTAATCGATAAGTCATCGCTAAGTTATCGTTTGATAATCGGTTGCTTCTGCTGAATGCGGCCATTAATATGTTTTAATAAATTCTCTGCCAATGAACATCATTATTCAAACAGGATTTGAGGCAATATCTGATGAGATATTGTTTCAACCTAAAACTTTGTACAAAGGAAAACAACTGGTAAGGGCAAATCATGTCAGAGAAGTGAAAGAATTTAGAAAATGCACGGACTTGCCTCCTCTTCTGATTTTTTACCTCCAATAAAATGATCGCTACAAATGCAATCATTTGGTTTTGGAATCCACGGTGATCCATCAAGACTATAAAAATATTATTTTAATTATAAGAAAAGGTAAAGTTAGGTTGTACATTACTTACTTTTTTGTTTTAACTGCTTCTATCCATTTCGCTCTTTTTCTAATTTCCAACTGGCAGTTGGAAATGTATAAAATTTGCAACTACTATTTTTGTAATTCACAACGCAACAAGTAGAATGCCCCATTTTTCGTAAAGAATAAGTACGGTTAACTGTCAAAACGTCAAAAGACCGAGAAAAACAAACCGTATTTTGCTTAGCGATTTTGTCATATTCAGGCTATCGTATGCCGTGAAGATTTATCCCTATTACTTCTGAATGGTTAAAGATTAAAGTATACGAATTGCTTTGTTGGCAAGAAAAAACTATGATTAAAAAATTTGTATTCGTACAAAATTTTCCAAAACTCAATAGTTTCTGATATAATGGCGTAATTATTAAAAATTAAATGTAATTCAATTTAAATTTTTGTTAAAACTCAGAAACTAATAACCTTAGGAAAATTAATTATTCACCATTCGACGGAGAAAACTGTTCTCTACAAATTAGCAGGAACGAAAAATGTTCGTAAATCCAACCGTTCATGAGATATTTAAATTCTTTTATTAATTTATTCACAACAAAATCCAGATTTAATGCCTACTTTGTCCACTGCGACCGCTGCTGTCGATTCGACTGTCCCCACCATATACTTTGCACCTTGCGAAAGGGAACAAAATATTTATTGCTCAAAATTTATAACAAAACTTAACTCGTTTATTATTAATATTTATAATGAATGTGCAGTTATGCAAAGTACAATTATTAAACGTTGATGTTCCGGTCAATTTAGGAATCATAATATTTGTGTTATCAATAATATTGGTATTTTGTCTTTAATGAAAATTTTGACATAAGAACACGGGAAAGTAGGTGCTTTGCCGAGCAGTTATGTCAATTTTCCGATCTAGACCGGCAACGACGCACTTTCCGAGCTAAAAAATGATCGGAAAAACGCATTTTCTAAAGTGGCAGCACAAAATAATATTTTTTACGAGATTTCTTTCTATACAGAGGAATTTCCATCATTAGTATCATCCGCCTTGTACCTATAATATTAAAATATTGAATTAGAAAATCCAAATCACGTGATTTTAAATGACGGAAATTTTGAAGAAAAAAATCTCCAAGATCCCTAGGTATCTATTCTTGAATCTCAGGGAGTAGAAATTTTGAGGGAAGAATGAGATAAAAATACAAATTTTGCGCGTTGCAGATAAAGAGGCAAAACCGGTTTTCTATTCCCTCGAATTCAAGAATAGCTACCCTGGTGCTAGAGCGTGACGTGACGGTGACCACCACGAAACTCAAAGTCATGCAGTGTCTCAAAGTCATGAAGTGTTTCTTTTAATGTCAACAAAGTAAAAAATGTTTAGTCTTAATAACAACATATAATCATCCTTGTTATTTATTGATTAAATTTAATTCGTTCAATGTTAAAGTGCAACAATTTTGTCAGTTTATTTTTATTTGTTGTAAATAATATAAATTTTTTTATTCAAAAATTAATCTACGAAGTACGTATATACCATTTTATCTATCGTGACCTTATTTATAGTAGTTATATAAACTTTTATAAAATTTTGAAAAGTACGTTCATGGAATGTGACGTTATAACCCCATTTTTACTGCACATCTCTCTTATTTAGACTATAGTGCCTACTATACCTTATATCTAAAATACCTTTAAAGTATCTTTGATTATCGAATGTGTTTGTGCTATATGTCAGAGGCTCCAAGTCGTGCTCCAAGAATTGGCTTAAACTCGAAATTCAAGTCGTGGCCTAAAACCAAGCACATCTATCTCTAAATAGGCAATATTTACAATTTGGCAATATATTTCCAAATTAGGAATACAAGTGCTGAGAGTATTTTAGTTTCCAAGAATACATTTGACACTGCTTGTTGAACATTTTTATGCCCATGCTCACCTAGTCAACTGGTCCATTCCCAACATCTTTACAAAGGGTGTTTTTTTAGGAATGATAGAACTTTACATGACTACTACTGTCATACTAAACTGCCAGTCTGACGCTGTTTTTAACATTTATTTTCAGTATACTTTGGTAAATCATCATGACTAGATTTACGCTTGAATAATGCTATCAAATTTTTCAAATTTACGTTGGAAGTCAATTATCGGATCAGCAAAAAATTATGAATAATATGAATATCAATACACGCTTCTTATCCCAGAAATTTAAATATTCAATAAAAAAGGGATTTCTATTTAAAAATTAAAAATAAATGCGATTTTCTGTTATTTCCGAAAAACCGGAAATAAGCCATGACGTCACAGACCAATTGAATCCAGTATATGACAGTATTTGTTCCAAGCTTTTAAACAAAACAAATTTGGTTCCAATATCTCAATTAACAACGAAGATAAAAGCAAATGGAATTATTAAACGGTTTGTTAATAATGAAAATGCTTAGATACGCCACTGGTATACTGTAAGTGAGTCTCAATAGAAATTTTGAAGTTTACAATGATTTTATATAGATCATACATCCCTATATTTTTTCCATAAACCAATTAATAGTAACATGTTTAGAAAAAATATTATCCAATATGGTGACCATTTTGACAGCTGGCAGAAAATTTTCAATGCACGATTATTATACAAAAATGTCACAGAAATTCAAATTTCATAAGAAAGTATTTGTTCCAGTCTTTCAAACAAAAAAAAAATTCCGATATCTCAATGTCGAAGATAAGGGAGGGTGGCCCACCCTGTAGTCTTAAAATCCCTTGTTACCAGACTTTTCGCTACCCTGTATCAGGGCCGTTATTAGCCCCTCTGCCGACTTTGTACAAGCACAAAAATGCCGCCGCTATATTTAAAACTACATTTTATTTTAAACAGCAATATATGTACAGTGAGCATCTTAAGTCTTACCCCCCCTAACTAACTCGTTACTGGGGTCTTGTTAGGAAAATCGCCGAGACAGATCGACTTTTAATTTCTACAATGTACATTTTTGCATAATTAGTTAACCCTTAATTTCATCCCTTACTGGAGGGTAAAAACCCTTTCGAAAAATTTAAATTGCATGGGGTGGTGAGTGATAGCTCATTTGAAAGGGAGTTTTATTCTCTATTCAACCGTGCAAAAAAATTTTGAAATTTGCATCATTACATGTTGATTTATTAATGTTTAAAAATAACAAAACCTCACAAAATAGGAAAGCAACTAGACTAACAGTGACCTTCTAATGGCAAAAAGTCTTACTTCACGTCTGAACCAAAACCGAAGTCATGCAGGGCCGAATTTTAATTCTAAGGATGAGTGTATGTAGTATTTTATTTCATCTGAGTAAATCCACTAAGAATTTATGAAGTCTTTTATTAAAAGAGACTAATAATAATATTTATTTGGTATGATTCCCCACTCGACCATTCACTGTTGGGTTCTAATTAACAGTGCTGTTCCTAAAGTGGCACTGGGAAACAGTAACAAAGCCTACACAGAATACGAGGCTAATAACCTTAGTAGTTGATGCCGAGGACACCAAAATAAATAAAAATAAAATAAAAACAATACCATTCAAATAAACAAGTATTTAATTCATCAGATCATCTATATAGCACAAGGAAAAAACATCTCCATACTGTGCTTCGTACTTAAAAGTCAGTAGGACAACGATCGTATTTGTATCTAGGTCCAACATTATATAATACCCTTCCAGTCGACATAAAATGTAATACCTTGCTGATACTTAAAAATTATTTAAAAAATTCATCAAAAATAAAAAAATGAATGTAATAAATAATATTCAAATAACTGATATTTATTTTTGATTTGTTTGATCAACTTTTTCACTACCCTGTATGTTTAGGATCATAAAAAACAATAACAATGTAATACATCTATTACTCTACAATTTTATAATTAAACATTCATTAGTTTCAAAGAAAATACCTTGCTGCCAGACTTTTCGCTACCCCGTATGTATCCTTATTAATGTTTTACTTTACCTTTTCCCATCCCTTTCAGGATATATCTACGTAGCAGCAATCCTTGAATAAATAGGATATTTAAGTTCAGTAATTTTTCAAATTTTCGAAAAACAATAATTTATTGATAATCGACTTTATTATTTAAAACAGTGTCAAATCTGAATTATTTTAGAAAAAAATAAAATTATAGCACTGTTAAAATAAAATTGTTATGCGCATTTTAAGGTTTTCATTTGACACCAGCGCAAATTTAAGAGTACCGCCAGTACTACTAGCAAAAAATTTCGCGAAACGAGAGAAGATGCTAATTGTATATATAGTTTTTATAATACATCTGCCACATCCTATGGAACTTGTTATTACTCCATTCGATATAAATGTTACCTAGTCAGTACGTTAAGACTAATTAATTAGCTCGATTACAGGTATTTTATGCAATAACAATTTTGATAAGAAAATTGATGTACAAGAAGGGTTGAACAAATGTAGATAAGGATCTTGCTTCTGTGTAAGTATCGAATAAGCTGCGAAGTAATAATTTCTTTTTCAACGACTTTTTTCATGGTAGAAAAGAGAATCAAGTAATCCAAGTCCTCGTTGAAGAAGTGAGACCTCGTATATGTTGATTAGCAAACTTTAGAGGATAGCCAAAATGTATTAAACATTTTTAATAAATACAATAGAGTTGCTTTTCCCTACTAATATAAGGTTTGTTCCAAGTTGGTATTCTTGTACCGTTCTTGTATCATACAAACTTCAGTTCATGGACGATGTACTGCGCAATCGCATCTCTGAATGGTTTTGGAATCGGACATGAGTTGGAATGCTTTTAAAACTGTTGATGGCCCATAAATAGAGAAAATAAAAGAGAAAGAAAATTCTAACCAAACTTTTTGAAAAGAAAATAAAAGAGCTTTCTGTTTTATGGATGTTAATGATTTTTTTATTATATCATTCTGGATTCTAGGGCACAATGGAAAATAATGGTAAATAATGAATATATTCTGTGCAAATAATTTTTTTTCATCCTTTCTTGGTTTACCATAAATTCTAAATCATCGTTAAGTAGTATCATCATCAAAAAAATCACTGTCTCCTTCTATATCACTCATTTTCCAAATATGATTTAATAAACAGTATTTTCTAAATAAAAATGTATATGTACCTATCAAAACATCAAAACGCTACAAATTTGTAGGTTAAGTTAACTCAAACTAACCTCTATCAACATTATATCGATTGCTTTGCGCAAGTCAGGACAGGGATTCTTATGTGCGAACTCAACACGTAACGTATCGAATAGAGAGAGACACGTGCCGTATTAAAAGATGAGAAACCCAATACAAGGTCTAACAGTTCCACAAAAATTTGTGAATCGATATCACGGTACAGAAACGACTCTGGAATCATCCATTTTTTAGTTGGAACGAATTTTGTATCAATCCGCACTCCGTACAAATTAAGTTTCAAAGTTTATAACATGAATAGATGATTATTTTATCTACTTTGATATATGTGTTTTAGCCCAATTTATAGGGCGTGGGTTAGGTTTTTTAATAACTCAAATAACTTTGAAAAAGAAGTTGGGCACCACTATGTTTAAAGCTTATACACTCTAGATTAGTGATAAAAATATAGAAAATCACTAACCACTAACAAATTATACTTAAAAAAATGCTTTAGATATGGTAGATATCAAATTCTAATTCACATAAGTTTGCACATAATTCAAATTTAAAACAATTTATTGATTAAATCAAGTGCACTTATCTGTAGGTAAATAAGGTAATATCCGGAAAGTTAAAGGTAAAATCAGGTATTTCTTTCTTCATCTCTAACTACAGAGGTACATCAATCTCCAAACATTATATACCAGTTAGGCAACTTCTACCAAGTGATTTAGGATTCTTATTCATAACTCTTAATCGTGACTGTGAATGATCTTCAAGGTAAAAGATTCTTATTTGTAATCGAACTCGAACGATCTTCCACATAAATAATTCTTATTTGTACTCGAACCCGAACGATCTTCAAGATAAATGATTCTCATTGTATTCGAACTCAAAAACCGTCTAGAGATTGCCATTGGCTAAAAAGGGATAAAATGTTATGACAGATGAAAAGACATTTTAAAAGGATTTAGTTAAAATTATTAAACTATTAAATGAACAGTGGCGGCTCGTGGGCACTACGGCAGTATGGCACAGACTGGAAAGGAATCCCGGGTTTCGTTTTTCCCTTAGAAAAATAAGTTCTCCGCTTAATGAAAATTAAATATATTTCAAAACAAATTAAATATTACAAAATTGAAGACTAACTGCTAGGTACCGCTGCAGTTGTATACTATTTCTTATAGTTAAAGTCCATTCTTCTGGATTTTGGGCTAGCGAAGTGATCGATGACCAGATTATTAAAATTTGGAATGGATCGAATAAGTGTTTTAAATAATTATCACAAAACGGAAACCGAACCTCATGTACAATCAGTTGGGGCAATAACGATTTCTGAATGTGACTACAGGGAGCTAAATGTGACCACTCAAAATGCATTTAACTATGTATGTGGCTATTTAATCAAAAAATCATTACATACCCACTCTTGCGAAATTTGCGTAAATTTCTCAGAAGAAGGCAATTTACTTAACAATTCTAACTTGTTAACGCATTTTAAAGCATACGACTCTGAAGAAAAGGTGTTTGGCAATTTGAAATCTCCCAGCGAAAAATTTCTCTTTTATATTTTCAAATTAGAAAAAATATTTATATTTCTATTTGATAGTTTGTCAACTAAGTCTGGAATTTCCAACGCATACCTTTTTGAGATGAGCAAAATAGAATTTGGTCATCCTTGCCAACAATTTGCGAAAATGTACACCATTAAATTATTTATACTCTTAAATAAGCAAACAGAGATTTGAAATCCTCGAAAAAGTCAGACAAAACCAAAAGAAAAATTAAAATTTTGTCCCATTTATAAATATTATTGATTTTTTTTCATCATATTTTTGACTGCTTTATAAAAAAAAGTTATTTTTCTTTGTAGTTTTATTTCTTAACTATTCCAATGGTACAACTAACGTTTTTTCGTAATCACAATAAACTATTATCATGATCCAACAAACGCGCACTTTAAGCCAAAACCGGCATCGCCTTTGTGAGGGAGCCGGTAAAGATGCCGCTGCGTACATTCATATCTGGTCTAGGTAATCTGTGCCATGGGTACAGCACGTCACGATAAGGACAGCGTCCCGCTTGTGACGTATAATCCATCGCATGTGTTCATCTCTTGCTAAGCGATATTGTCGTTGTCCTTGTTTTTCGCATCATAATGAGAGAGAAAACAACAGAGGCACATATTTACTGTGCCCATCTTACACTTAATTTCGGAGTTCTCGGATCGTCGCTCGATGCCCGGTTTGCGCTGAATATTAGATAAAATAATAATAGGCATCGAGGAAAATATAAAATATGTAAGTTATTTTTTTTAGTTTATTATACTAAGGTACATGCCCAAGTGCCCTTACGGGCAAACCGCCACTGTAAATGAATAATTTCACAGAGACTAAAATTAATATGAAAAGGAAAAATCTTATTTAATATATTTAAATATAGTAAAGCATAATTTGTTATTCCAAAAAATAATATATAATTTTATATAAAAGCTAACACATGTGTCATTTATTACTGAGATAGCGGTTATGTATAAAAGTTGACATTTTGCTTGAGAAATCATTGCAAAAAATACATATTAATTACCATATTATTAACAAAACGGTCATTAACATAAATAAATATGAATTAGTATTTCGGATGATCGTAATAAATTAAAATATAAGTGACCTATTTGTGTGTTAGATCAAATCAAAATGTCACTTTCACTGACACAAAGCATAGACGATAAATGACATTTGAGTAAGAGGTGTGTCCAAAATAACGAAATAACAGTTCCAACCGTTACACGTTTGGAATGTAATACGCATGCGCTGTACCGTTACTGAATAGTTTTGTATCAAGTTGTAACAAACCTATAAAAATATTAATTCAAATAATTGTTAAATAATAGGTTTGTTCCAACAATCTTGGAACCATATATAAACCAGTCCATAACTTATTGTCGACTATTAATAGTCGACGACCTATAATAATGATAATGATAATTTTTCCTAGAGTAAGAATGAAAGAAGAGTTAATGGACGGAGCTCCACCTGGCACTGAATTCGCCTGTCATAAGTCAGGATTGATGTAGCTGGAAATTTTCAGTAAGTGGTTTGAGCATTTTCTTATGCATGCGAAGCCTACAGCCGAATTCTCTTGCTTGTTAATTCTAAATGGGCATGTTACACATACAAAAAACTTGGAGTTCATCAATATGGCGTGTGATAATTTCGTGACTGCGCTGTATCTGCCGCTCCACTGTAGGCACAAATTACAGCCACTTGATGTGGCATTTATGGGCCCTTAAATACGTTTTATGTTCAAGATATCGAAAAATGTCTTAAGAATAACCCAGGAATAACCATATCACAATTTCAAGTTAGCAAATTGTTTCGTGCTTCGTGCTGCGTATCTTCGAGCAGCAGTGCCTACAACAGCTATAAATGGATTCAGATTTTGTGGGATTGTTCCGTATAATCCGCATGTGTTCAATGATGCAGATTTTGCTGCAGCTGAAGTTACTGATATTGAAGATATTGAAGTCAGAGAAGATTATCCGCAGAACGAGAACTCAAATAATGAAGGCAACCAAATAAATGGTGTAGCCGATCCAATTCCTTCAACCTCGCAAACTAACAAACGAGCTGTTGATTAAAACATGAATGATATCCAAAATAGTGGACCAAGCTGCTCGGGGTTACTTGTCAGTCCAAAAAAACATCGTTCCGATTCCAGAATATAAAACGGAAACGCAGAGAAATAATAGGAAAAGAGGTTCTACCGCAATAATCACATACAGTCCTTATAAGAATTAGCTGGAAATAGCAAAGGAATCTAAAAAACCAGAAGCAGTTAAAAGGCAACTTTTTGGTAGTAAGAAGACTAAAAGCAAGGTTCCGAGAAAGAAATGAAAAATTCCTGTTAAAGATGACACAAGCAGCAGTGACGATGATGGACAGGAAGATGTCGAGTATCTCCACTGCTCAAGCCTTTTCTCAAAATTCAAAAAAGGGGAGGGCTAGATATGCTGCTTAGTGTGCAAAAGATGGACACATGAAGAATGTGGTAGATGCGATGAAGACGACGATGTGTTTACATGTGAAATATGATCTTAAGCTGAATTATATGCGTGATAAATGCTAAAGTACTTTTTTTTATCAGATGTAAGATTGTTAAGAATACTTTTATCATAACCACTTTGCCCAAAATATGGGTGACCACTTTGCTCCGCTGTGTGGGGTAAAGTGGCCATCTGCCAGTATTTTGCAAAATATTTTGTAATAATAATAAAAAAATTAAATTAGGACCTTAATTTTTTTATTATGAATCTTATAATGTTTGAGCTGTAATGTGTACTTAGTTTCATAATCATATTGGTATGTATTTCAAATCACGGGACTTTTGAACCTTAGGGTGGCCACTATACTTGATCTATTATCAAGTGTTTGTTTCTAAAACCAAATTGGTGCAAAGACATCAGATTTTTATTTTCAGTTGTTAGTTTTAGTCGTTTTAGTAGTAGTTTTTTAAATAACTTAGATATTGTCGGTACCAATAATACAATTCATTCGGAGGTTTTCCTGGCTTAGGAATTAGGATAACTTCAGCCATTTTCCACGCATCAGGTATATATTTAAAGCGAAATGCTGCATTTATAAGGTATGTCAATTTAACAATAGCCTTCCGTGGTAGTTTCTTTAATATTTCTCCAGGTCATATCATGAGGCTTTCTGTGAGTTGATGTTTGTCTGAATTTCTTTCGTAACTTCATTGGGAGTAACTAGCCTAATTTCAAGTTGTTCCATATTATGGATCGTCTCATTAGGAGTGTCTTGATTTTCATCTAATTGAAAAGTCTTTTGTAAGTAGTCAGCGAAAATATCAGCTTTCTGTTGATTGTCTCTTGCTCATTTGTTATCTGCTGTTCTGATAGGATAGTGTTTATACGAATTTTTCATCTCTTTAGTTGCTTTTCAGAGCAAATAATCAGTTTCTTTATCATCTGTTAGCCCTACTAAGTATCTGTTGAAGGATTCTTCTTTGTGATTTAGGATTTCTCTTCTAAGTCTTTGGGTAGCCCTATTTAATATATTTTTATCTTTTGGTGATCTTGTCATCTGCCATTTCTTTCTTAGTTTTTTTTCTACTACCAGTTCTCTTATTTCGACAGGATAGTTTTTTTGCAGGTGTTAATCTTCTTACTTTCGGTATGTTCCTCCATGCAGCTTGCTGGCTTTTATATATATTTTTATCCTCTGGCGATCTTATCATCTGTCATTTCTTTCTTATTTTTCTTTTTTCTGCTACCAGTTCTCTTATCTCGACAGGATAGTTTTTTCCAGCTATTAATCTTCTTACTTTTGGTGTGTTCCTCCATGCAGCTTGCTGGATTTCAACTATAAACCATTCCAGTTCTTTATACAGTTGATTTTTCGTTTTTAGTGTTATGGTCAGTTGAATAGTATTTGCTAAGTCCTTTAGAAAACTTTCTCAATAAGTTTTCCGATTTGCTAGTGTCGGTTTTGCTTTTTTTTGAATTATTGAATTATTCTGAATTAAAAAATTATGCGAATGATTTGAGGAAAAACATAAATTAGATTCATTTCACTATATTCAACTCCTACTGTGTCTGTGGCCATGGAAAAAATACAGTCTATTACTCTGTTGGAATGGAAATCAGACACTCTTCCACTTCCAGTAATATCGAATTTTAATTTTAACTTTCTTACAGAATATACTATTCTTACATCAAAGACTAACAGTAAACAAAAAATTGTGTGTCTTGCCGAATCTCTTGATGTAAAGCATGTACCATATAATAATATTGTAATCGCAGTAGTTAGTTTCTGTTAGGATAAACCCTTCACAGAGTAATATTTTAAGAACATCTGTAATTTCGCCTAATCCTTCTTCTTTAACATAAATGACACGTGATTGATAAAGTTCAATTTGTTGGGAATTATGACTACTAAACTTTTAGCCTTATCAATAACAATGTATAATATAATATTAATTGATAACAATGTTAATAGTTATGGCCTCTACAGAAAGTGGAAAACAAGTTTTTGCATTTGCACTTTATTGGGTTAATGGTCAAACTTATCGATTACTGGGTTTTTTATTTGTTCTAAAGCACAAATACCTTTTTAAATCAAGGTTAACGACTTTCTATTGTGTTGAAAAAAATATACAAATATTTTTGCATTAATAAGTCAAAGCAAATGCAATGTGGTATATTTTGTTACTTAGTATTTGGTGTCTATTATTCGCCTTATTTATTATTGCTTTTTTAATTTCTCGATTTGGATATGTGACTTGTGATAATAATGTTTGTTTACTTGGTAAAACTGCGTTAGTTACTGGTGGAAGCACAGGTACTTATTTTTTTTATTTATTTATTTTTAAAATTTTGTTTAGATACCATTGTACAATTTACAAATATAAAATTATTCAGGTTTATAAAATGAATCAAAAGATATGTGGCTCTGTGTGCATGTAGTTGACAATAGTAATGAAAAATAATAAATTGATAAAAAGCAATAATTTGACTACATACAAAAGCAAACGATTTATACAGGGTGTTTCAAAAAAGGTTACTAGGATAGGTAGACCACTGAAAAATAATTTGGGTTTACGCAGTAAAAAAATTTTTGCAATGGCATTCGTTTTCAAGATATACGGTATTAAAAAAAAATTATACACATTTTTCACGATTATGTCAAAACTACTGGCAACATTGTAATGCAATTTTATACGAATGTGTTTTGGAAGCTGACACTTTGCATACATTTGTTTTTATATCTGCTTACCATAGAGGGCGCTAGTTACCGAGTACCGAGTAGTTTTAAACATAACTTTTTTGAGGTTAAATTTGATGTCAACTTAACATCATTCAATTGTACACCAAAACGGTACTCTTGGTAAAACTCGATACTATGTACCGTTTTGGGAATATTTTGATTTGAAAATAATGAAGTAATAACTGATGCTGGTATAAAGTAAGTATTGTTAAAAATACATTTTCCTATTTATTAAAAACCAAGAACAATAACATTATTATACTGAAGAAAATTAAAATAAATTTGACTAAAAACATAAAGTATTCAAGGGAGTAGAAAACCGGTTTTTCCTCATTATTTGCGACGCACAAAATTTGTATTTATGTCTCATTCTTCTCTTAAATTTTCTACTCCCTGAAATTCAAGAATAGGGTCCCTGATGTCTTATTTCTCTTTTACAGTTTCCCTTTTTTACAACTCACTTATCATTATTATACTCTTCACATAGTAGTCTGTGAAGAGTATTTATTAAAGGTTTACTTTCAAGAAACTAACATTTTAACACTCATCCAAATTTAAAAATTTTTGTTCCAAAATCCTTTTCATCAAATTTTAAACAACTTTTAAAAATGTTCGTCCGTCGTCACATTTTTTGTGCGCACAAGTCAAAAACAAAAAATTATATAAACTTGAAATTTTCAGGAAAAACCAAGCTCTATAATGGAACGAAGCCTACTCATTTTTTAAAAAATCTTAATAAAAATGGAGGGTTAAGTAGGTTGAAATTTAAAAAAAAAAAAAATTAAATTAAAAACGAAAAACAATATCAACTTGAAATTTTACGGAACAATCAAGCTCTGCAATGGGATAAAGCCTATTGATTTTTAAAAATAGGATGATTAAAAATGGGGAATTAAGGGGGTCTAAAATTAAAAAAATATATAAATCAAAAACAGAAAACAATATGAACTTGAAGTTTTTAGGGAAAATCAAGCTCTAAAAAGGGAGGAAGCCTATTGATTTTTAAAAAAGTCTGATTGGAAATAGTTGTTAAGGGGATCTGTTAAACTGTGAAGAGTATGAATGCCAAGCATATATCTTAATTCTAGTTTTTATTTTAAAAGGTTATTTATATATTTGAAAATATAATTAAAATTTATAATAAATTGTTTCTTGCTAGCCGGCCATTGACGTTTTATGTCTATTCCTGTTGACATGACATTGTCTCTGTTAAAAGTATAAAGACTAGAGAGCATCGAGTAAATAGAGAGTTATTGCAAGTTCACTTAAGGTCAGTCACTATTAGTGCCGCTCTTATTTTGACATCTGAGCATGCGCAAATCACTTCTTCTTCTTTATTCTTTTATTGGGCTAATCACTTAGCAAGGGGCAAAATTTTGAAAAAATTAAGAATGTTTATTTGTTGAAAAACAAAAAAGATGACAGATAAAAGAGCAATACAAATTGACAAAAGTTTCTAATAAATAAAATAACCCAACAAAAAAGACAGACAAAAACTAAAACACATATTTTTAAAAAACAAACAGAAGTTGTGATATAAAAGAAAAATATGAGAAGAACACATAAAAATAATAAAAAAAAATATTTATAGAAACATAAAAACTCCAACACGTCGACGAAAAAAAGGTAAACGCAAATTTTTAATTTCTTCTTCCTCTACCAAAAATAATCGATAACAGAAAACATGATTTCTTTTTAGATTTTTGCAATTATTTTTCGATGTACGCTCATCATTCAAAGCTCAGTCAGCCTATTTTCATTGATTATTCGCTCTGTGCGTGATAACAGCGCTAACTAATTTATGAACTAACGGACGATATTTGCGTATACTGACAATACAATTTTTAACAGAATTCGTAATTAAAAATATACATGTTGATTTTAATAAAAGTATATGGATTTGTAAAACAAGTGAAAAAATTAATTATTATTATATATTTTTATTACTTCAGCTAAAAAAGTAGTATAATCAATAAAAACCAATAATAAAACATAAGCAGGCAACACTATTTACGAGAAAATGTATGATATGTTGCCTAAGCTTAATAAGTTGTCATTGAAAAATAGGTTAAATAATAAAAAGTTAATATTTATAATTGTACGACACGCCACTAGAAAAAATTACATGTTTGGCCATTTTAATATCATTAATTGCTTAAATATCAATGAAAAGCATAAAATAAACAAACTTGGTGGGTAAAATTTATTACTCTGGAGTGAGACATGTACAATATGTAAATACCAAGTTTTATAACACCAAATAAAATGAAAAATATAAGAAAATATATAAAGCGAAAACGATTGATGTTTATCATTTACCTGTAAAACGTAATATCTGCTTATTTCTTGCCGCTATAACTTTAACACTAATATGCCAAACAATAAACCAATTATTAAATGTCGTTTAATTCAAAAATCAGAAATAAACACGAACAAAAACTTTGGTGTCACCGAAAAGATTAGCACCAAAATAATGGCGGCCAATAGATAATCGGCACAGAATACTACGTGTGCTCGATATACTTGTTACGCGTCCTCTCTTAATCACCTAGTCTAAGGTTAAAAGTATAAAGATTAGAGAGCATCGAGTTAATGTGGAGAGGAGATGACATGCAATACAAATATTAAAAATTTTGTGATACTAGCACAGAATAACCTACCTATTATAGCAGAGGTAGAAGTTGGAAAGGCTTCTAGCAGTTCTCCCACTTTATACACATAAATTGACAGGGTTGTGGCCGATCTAACCAAAGTGGACGCGATACATTGGCGTACAAAATTATTTTATAGATGTTTATAATTTAGTGTCATCGGCATCAACTACTAAGGTCATTGTTAATAACAATTTCGAGTAAATAGTTTAATAAATTGTGAATAGCTGTTAAAATTTTGTAAAATTATGATTTGAATATTATAATACATGTTTAATAATTATTTATAGTCCATAAATACATGCGATGGTCCGGTTCCGCCGGTAACAATTAAAATTACTTATTGCAGGTAAACATTACTGCAAAATTCTCGAAGCCGTCCGACGTGGTTTGACGTTTATCCCTTCTCTACCTACTAAAAGCCTTTCCAACTTCTACTTGTGCTATACAGAAGCGAAGGCTTGCATCGGTCCTTTGATGTCGGGGTGGTCAAAATTTAAAGTGACACTCAGTGACAGTTGACGTTTTTGCCGGAATTTTTGTAATAAGACTTTCGCAAGAGTCTCTTATAATAATTTGACAACTCGGTGGATACATTCGTAATTGTGTGCAATGAAAAATATCGAAAAAAGAAAAAATAAGTTTATCAAATAGTTAAGCCGATATACATGGGTTATTTTTAGTGTAAAATCCATATACATTCCTAAATTTACATAAATACGTCGTTTTAAGGTGGACGCCCAATGCTTGGGGATGAAAGTGACGTCCGATTGATAGCAGGATTTATATATATATATATATATATATATATATATATATATATATATATATATATATATATATATATATATAGATAAATAAAATTAAAACATATTAACAACATACTAATAGGAGAATAGTATCTACAGTCTGTTCGCTATAATTACGGGGGTTTCGGATTAACAAAATTATGCAAATTAGTCATTGACAACCAGTTCCAATAAGCCTCTTCCCAAGAAATTAGGTAAAATTGCCCTAATGGTCAGATTTAAATTAAAATAACATTAGGGTAGGTACTAAATTTGTTACAAATATTGCAGTTGAATTGATTCTTTGCAAGTGTTGACATTGAATGTATATTGTAAATTTAGTGGAAATTTTAAAAATGCCTAGACGTGTGTTAGATGTAGATAGTCTAATTTGTAGTCTACATAAGTATTTAACGGATATAAAAGAAAATGGCGGTCCTTTAAAACCGGTAATGTCTGTACAATAACGCGTATGTGATGCTCTAGGAATTAGTGAAACCAAATTAAGAGGAGTATTACAAAATCACAATAGTGAACTGCCAAAAAAAGATCACCGCAAAACTCGCCCATCATTGAAAACGAAAGATATTCCAGATGGAAAGAAATTTGAAATTCGTGATACCATTTATCGAACGAGGGCCAACAAGGAACATGTGACCTTAAATACAATTCTCTCGGAATTAATAGATAGAAAATTTGACGACATTGGCAGAACAAGTCTATGGCAAGTGATACATAACTTGGGTTTCAAATTTCAAAAGGAGGATAACAGAAAGGCCCTTTGTGAAAGAAGTTCTGTCCTGCACAAGAGAATTAACTTTCTAAGAAAATATTCTAAATTTAAAGAAGAAGGGGCGAATTTTATATATTTAGACGAAATATGGATATTTTCTAGGGGTGCAACCAAGAGACTATGGCAAGATGATAACGTAAAGTCCATCAAACATACCGATGGAGAAGGGAAGCGACACATAATCTAACATGCAGGAGGGAAATCGGGTTTTATAGAAGGTGCTGATTTAATATTTTCATCAGAATCAAAATCCAGTGACTATCACGATAATATGAACACAGAAATGTTTGTAAAATGGTTGCATGAAAAACTTCTCCCAGGTCTAAGTGAGCCCAGCGTAATTATTTTAGACAATGCACCTTACCATTCTGAAGTATTAAACAAAAGTCCAACGAATTGTTGGACTGTTGATAAAATTAAAGACTGGTTGACAAAGGAACATATGCCATTTCCTCAATATATATTAAAATCAGAATTATTACGCTTGGCAAATATACACGCAAAACCAAAAACTTTTGTTGTGGATCAGATTATTGAAAGTTACGGTCATCAAGTTTTACGTCTGCCACCGTATCATTGCCAGTTTAATCCCATCGAATATATATGGGGAATAGCAAAACAATATTATGACAACCACATTGGGCCTAATGGTTGTAGTGACGACGCAGTTCGGGAAACTTGGAGAAAAGCACTTTCAATTGCAACTCCAGAAGTGTGGCGGATCTGTATATCCAAGTACGAGAAACTAATAGAAGATTGGTGGACTCGTGAAAATAAAATAAACGAAATAAGTCCAATCATAATAACAATTAATGGTGATGACAGTTATGATGATGACGATTATGATATTTCGGATGATAATGACTGATTTTCATTTTTGTTGGCAAGTTCAATTTTTTTATTTTTCATTTCAAATTCTCTACATGGAACAAATTTTTATGTTAGAAAATATTTTATTTGAGCTAAATAACCGTATTATTATACATATACCATATTTTCTGTGTGGAGTGTAATATAAAATTATTATTAGGTTTATAATAGCCACATTAGACTAGATTATTATTTAATTAAAAAGTTGTACATTATTTTTAATTTCATTTAACCAGTTGATATTTCCCCAAAGAACAGGTCAAACTTTCGGGTACTTACCTGGAAATACTCATAAAATTTTTAATCCGAAACCCGTGTAAGTATAGCAAACATACTGTAGATAGACTCATCTTGCAATAAAGTGAATGTTTTATAATATAGGCCTATGTGTTCACAATTATAAAAGTTTTTTAATCTCACCCTTAAACCACAATATTAGCAATATAAACAGCCATTACTTATAGCGTTAAACTGTATTTTAGAAACGTTTGTAGATAATACATAATTACAGCTACCCAAATAATATAATATAGATTTTATTATATTTTAATTATAGGGATTAAAAATAACTTTATTTATACAATGCACACTAATGGCACTTTGTTTTCATTTTTTTATTTAATAAATCTAGCAAAGTCTTTTATTGGTTTTGATAAGTAAGATCCACAATATTTAAAAATAAAAAAAATTATTTAGCTTAATTTGTGGCTTTAGTTTGACTGAAATAGCATGATAAAAAACATACTCGGGCTATCTTGATATTTAGGAGAGCACAATATTTAATTATCAAGTTATAAAATCAATTTTAGGAAACAGACTTCAAAAATGAAGTATTTGATGATTATTTAAAATATACTGTACCTTTATTGCTTTTATTAGAAGAATACTTTTATTTTTAGGTTTAGGCCACGAAATAGTTCTTTCTCTAGCATCAAGAGGATGTCGAGTAATAATAGCGGGAAGAACAATAAATTCAGCTTTAAAAAACAAAATTATAGAGGAAACTAATAACCCAAATATAGTCTTATACCATGTAGATTTCACTTCGTTTAAATCTGTACGGCAGCTAGCAAAAAAACTGAATGAAACTGAAGAAAAATTAGATATTTTGGTGAACAACTCTGGAATTGGGAAATCTTTGTATACAGATCGTACTGAAGATGGTTTGGATATAACCATGCAGATCAATCATTATAGTCCGTTTCTGCTTACAAATCTTTTAGCAGGTATTTTATTTATATTTATATTATTTTAGTGACTCCTTAAAAAGACGGAGAGGATATTTACAAAATATTAGTAACTATTCTAATAATTTGCATGAAATGTATGACCTTTCCAAGGCTCTCAACAGGATAGAGCCCTGTGAGACCACAGCAAGTAGGGTAAATGTGTCTGACAGGGAGTTGCCTACTTTGACAGTGATTGTTCTGTTGGTGAGGTAGGAGTTCATGGGCTTTTTGACTAGTCCGGCGTATCAGACTTGGTCGAAGGCTTTTTGAACGTCTAGAAGAATGGCTGATATGAGAGAGATAGGCCTGTATGAATCTAAGGATTTGGGGTCCTTGTCTGGTTTGGGAATCAAAATGTTAGCGGATTTTCATGAAATTTTGATCTTTAATTATGGGATAAATTTGTTGGAAGGCATGTTTTTGTCTTCTAACTTTGAAAAAAACTATTGTTTACTGCGATTTGTGATATTAAATTCTTTTGTGAATTTTTTTTGGTAAGCGGGATATTAACTAATATATGGATCATACTGTTTGTATGCTGCTTTCTTTTATTTATATGGATTAGATGAACTATTATTTTAATATCAGTATGTGATGCCCAAAACTATAGGCTTTATTAATTTTAATGATATTTAAGTCTAAAAATTTATATATTGGGGGTGTATAGTATTAGTCCAGTAAATGAAGACCTAAAAATATGCAAAGCTGTCATTAAGTCGGTCCAGATTTCCTTTGTGGCTCAATTCTTAGGTCTTGACGGTTGCTTTTAAGGGCGAAAACTTTTACCAACACTGCTGGGTCGGAAAGGGCTCAAAATGGCACCTAAAGTCCGAAAAAATGGTTTCCCGCTAATATCTGCCAAAATATACAAATTAGACAATTTTTGTTTAAATAAAAAATGAAGATCGTATCATTATCTACAAAAGTGGTCTCTACCATTTTTTTCGCAAGACGAATATTTTTTGCAAAAACGGCCTTCGAAAAAGCCCGAATTTTTGCACTGAATAGAAATGTTAGTTTCTCACTGAATTTCCGCTTGAGGGAGTTGGGAATACAATGATTTTCATGTTTTGGACTTTGGAGACCAATTGTAGATGGCGCCAGCTGCGTACCTCTGCTCACTAAATTATGAGGCCTATGAATCGAAATCCGGGCATCAATCGATCTTTCGACAATTATTGGCGGATTCTACGGGATTTTTTCTGTAAAGTAGCGCTTGGGGTATCTCATCTATATTGCCGAATTTAATAGAAAAGTGTAAAAAAATTTTTTTTTCATGTGGCAGTCTCAAATCCCGGCGCTTTGCCTAATAGTGGGTTACTAGTTTTAGAGTGTGATGAATATTGACCCGAGAAGACCCTTTATATTTTCTGCGTCTTTTGCAAAATTTTCGCCAACTTCTATCGGAACAATATAGGTCCAGGATTTCAGAAAAATAATAAAGTTTCTGAAAAATTTCTTTTATTATGAAAAACATACGAAATACATAGCAATGCTTACAATTTATCATACGTTAAACCATTCAATGTCATCAGAATCATACTCTTCATCGTCTTGCTCTTGCTCTATTCCTTCCCCTCCTCCACGCGTCCCTTCCCCCTGATTTTCCAACCCCTGTGTTGCTGTCTCGACAGCTATTTCATCTTCCTCCCCTTCAACCCCTTCTGGGTCTCGATTCATCTCTAATTCTTCCGGGAAAATACCTTCATTTTAGTTATAATTAAAAGACTGTGTCGACTGACACGAACTACAGACAGGCGAGCATTTCAGTCCGGCTTGCAAACATGAACAATTCAAGAGATCCGGAAGGGGGGGGGGGGGCGGATCCCTTGTGGTCTTCACCGGTAGCAGTACATCTTCTGCACGTTTCCATCCCCATTCCTCTGGTGGCAGTTCGTTTCCAAGCCATTTCTGCACTTGTAAATATACCCTATAAAAGGGCTGCCTAGCAGATTCTTGGGTAGGAGGTAAGTATTGTAGTTTTATCGCAGTCTTGTTTTGGGCCAAGTTGTTGAAAGTCTTGTATCGGAGGACCTGGAGAGATGTCACCTCTTTTGGAGATTTGTAAATCGACATCAAAACAGTTTCTCCGTTCTTGAATACAGTCTCATGAGAAAGGCTCTGATTTTGAAAACATTCAATGGCTGTTTTTAGTTCACTGGACTGACCTTCTCCTGCCAATTTAGATAAATTTTCCACTACTGACTTTTTTCCTTTTCTGAAAAAAGCAGAGGTAGTATCGCTCCCAATCATTGCATGTAAAAACAACATGTTATCTCTCATGAAAGGCTGATCATCAAGGCTCCCGGAAGAAAATAGCTGTTCGGGCTTGTTTCCTTTGGCAGCTTTTAAAAAATACATTTTCCGATCTCTTGGGGTCAAGGCTGTTAATAATGCTAGTACATCAATGTCCTCTGCCACTGTTTCTACAATTAATGAATCAGCATCGTCCAAAGCCTGTTTCGTGGAAATACCATTTTCTTCCAAGGCTTCTATCAAATATTTGATGAACCGACTTTTATTATAGTTACTCGATAAAAACTTGTCCTTTGAAACCGGTACAGACATGCCAGGATCAAATTGGATGTCAGGACATGACTTGTTGGTCGCCCGCCGCAAACGTTCAGCACCTTTATTGCTATTAGAATTGAGGTCATACCCATCGAATACAACTGTCACGTCCTGTGGATTCTTGAAAATTCAAGAATGACGTCGGATTTTTCACTTTAAAAACTTCTTTTTTTTAACAACTTAATTGATAATGATAAAATACTATCAATAGTTTTCTAAAATACTATCAATAATACCGACAATAACGACTCCAAAAACAACAGAGATTGTATACCAACAAAAGCAGACGATTAAGGTGAGCGCGTGGGTACACGTGGTTAGGTTATGATGGAATATCATGGATCTCAGGCGGAGAGCGTAAAAATGGGGGAGATAATTCTAACAAACAGTTAAGAACCACGCTCACATACGGTGATCAATTGATAGAAATGGAAAGGTGAGAATATCTTCTTCACTTCGGTCTGGGTATTAATGCTCAAAAACTGAACAGCGGGAACAAGAAGTATTTAAAAAAAAAGTCCGGTTTTCCACGGTGTGATCAATTTTCCCGATTTCTGGAAAATGGAGCAACTTTATTAAAAAAAAAATACATTCGAAAAGTAGACTCTCTAAGCTTTAAAATGGTGTGCATTGAATAACAATATAATGAAATATGAATTTTTAATTACTGCTTGTTTCAAAGATTTCTAGAACTCCAAAAAAGGAATGAAAAATGCAAATAAACAAATCAATTTTGTTTTAAAACGCCAGGAAGATACTGGAAAAAAAATTCTGAGATCATTCGAGACATCTCAAGATCCCATTTAAAACAAAAATGGGATAAAAAACTATTAAAAGAAAAAAAAATATGAATGAATTACTACAAAGTGGTCCAAAATAGTGGGAAAACGCAACGTTGGCCCCTTTTTCAATGTTCTTGACAGGAAATAACGGGCTTCAAGGCACATGGATTGATACCTATGGGTTTGCCCATTATAATAAACTTTGAATCATCTAAAATATCAATTTTTGACCGAGTTCTGAAACAATTCGTCCACCTGTTTACAAGCTAATCAGCATTGCTATAGAGATAAAGCAGGGGCTGAACGAGGGGACTTTTGATTGCGGTTATCTCGAAACCTGTCAAATTCCTGACAAAATGATAGAAACCATTTTTGTAGATAATGATAAGATCTTACTTTTTTATCTAAACAAAAATTGTCTAATTTGCATATTGTGGAAGATATTGGCGGGAAATTTAGATTGCGCAACTCATTTACTTTAAAAAAGGTACTCTTGATAAGACTCGATTACTCTCATGGTTTTGAAGAAATTTGCATTTTAGTAATTTTAGAACATAAACAATAATTATTAAAATACAAACT
Source organism: Psylliodes chrysocephalus (assembly GCA_927349885.1). NCBI lineage: Eukaryota > Metazoa > Arthropoda > Insecta > Coleoptera > Chrysomelidae > Psylliodes > Psylliodes chrysocephalus. The sequence continues at coordinate 89,057,420 of OV651815.1, forward strand.
TTGTCAAAACCATGAGAGTAAATCGAGTGTTATCAAGGGTACTTTTTTGTAGTAAATGAGTACCCAATCCAAATTTCATACGTAAACCCCTTTTTTGCCATTGGCGTAGAATTTTTGCAATTATTTAAAAAATCAAGTTCTACGCCTATGTATTATTATCGGACAAAATTTTACACGATGAAAAACATAAAAATGTACTTTTTTCATATCTTCTTCAACACCTCTAATCGAGACTTTTAACAAAAAAAACTCGATTCTTGCCATGTACGATTTTTGGTGGAATATTAATTATTTGCCTGCAATACGTATACAAAACCTTTATTGTTGGTTTCCATAGTTTCATCTAAATAAAAATATTGTCAAGTTTTAACACCTAATCTCTTGTTAACGATTTAAAGTGTTCTATCTGACTCAATAATTAAAAAAACAAATGCGTGGTTTATTAATATGGCTGTACAATATACCAATGCAGAATATACCGATATGTTACTGACATTAGGATTTTGTGAAGGAAATGCTCGAGAGAGTGTCAGGGTGTACTCTGAAAGGTTTCCAAATCGTCGTGTATCTGGCCACCCAACTTTTGCTGCTGTTGAGAGACGTCTTCGGGAGACCGGTTCCTTTGCTCCCAACACTGTTGATAATGGAAGAGAACGTTTTGTAAGGATTCCTGAAGTTGAAGAAGACATTTTAGAACGTGTTGAAGAAGATCCAGAATTAAGCACCAGACGAATTGGAAAGGAACTAGGAGTAAGTAAAGATGTCGTTCATTAAGTGCTTAGAGAACAATTGATATATCCATACCATAAGAAGCCAGTACAAGAATTATTAGTCCATGATCCTCAAATTCGTTTGGGTTTTTGTCGATTTGTTAATATGCAAAGAGAAAGACATCCAAACTTTATCAAGAAGGTTCTTTTTACCGATGAAGCGGGTTTTACAAGAAGAGGTATAACTAATACCCATAATGAACATGTTTATGCCGTTGAAAATCCGCATGCAATAAAGGTAAACCATTTTCAGCACAAATTCAAAATTAATGTGTGGGCTGGAATAATTGGTAATTTCATTGTTGGTCCTGTCATACTTCCACGAAGATTAACTGAAGAAAATTATTTGGATTTTCTACAAAATACGTTGCCAGAATTGTTAGAAGATATGTGGTTTATGCAAGATGGAGCTTCACCACATTTTTCTTTAAACGTTAGAAACCACTTGAATGAACAATATCCACACAAATGGATAGGCAGAGGTAATGACGCACCTGTAAACTGGCCACTACGTTCCCCAGACCTAACACCGATGGATTACTTTTTATGAGGACATCTGAAATCCACAGTTTACAGGGAACCTATAGAAAATGAGGAAGAACTCTGGAAACGTATTCAAGATGCAATAAACAATTTTAGAGGTGATGAAGAAGTTATGGAAAGGATACATTTTAATTTTCTTGGACGTATAAATCTTTGTATGCGTGAAAATGTTAAACATTTTGAACAATTTTTGTAAAATCTCTATTTTGATTATGTTGTAAATAAATATATTTGTGAAACCTATACACTCTAAATTATTAAAACAGAAATTTAGCGAAAACCATGAGAGTAATCGAGTCTTATCAAGAGTACCTTTTTTAAAGTAAATGAGTTGCGCAATCTAAATTTCATACTCAAACTCCTTTTCTTCCATTGGCGTAGAATTTTTAAAGTTGCAATTATTTAAAAAATCAAGTTCTACGCCTATGTATTATTATCGGACAAAATTTTAATACCACTTTTTTTTGCCACATAAAACTCTACCAATATACCAAATTTCAGCAAAATCGCATATGCCGTTTTAAATTTATATGGGAAAAACGATTTAAAAATTGTAACTTCAAGGCCCTCTGGAGCCCAAACGAAGCAACTTTGTACTAAGGTAATTTTACTTAAATCGACTTATTTTGGTCTAAGGAATATGTGGTATGTTTTAGTAAAGACATTTTACAGACACCCTGTATATTATAGGTATAAACACTTCCCTAGTAATGTATAAACAATGCCGGATAATTTTTTTAATATTTATATTTTTGCAGGGCTACTGAAGAAATCAAACAATGGAAGAATCATTTTTACATCGTCATTTTTGTCCTTCTTTCATGTGATAACGAAAAGAAGTGTAACGCCTTTAAAAATCAAAAATCTTCCACAAGCTCTATATGGGCTTACTTATGGCAATACGAAATTCTTAAACATCGTCTCATCGGATATTTTTGCTGAAAAATTAAAAAAATGGAATATAACAAGTAATGTGTATAATCCTTTGGTGGCAAAAACGAATATTTTTAACCAAGTTACAAAAAATGTTGATTATAGAATTTTAGTAGACAACATTGTAAATGTTATTTCTAAAATGTTGGTTAATTTATTTGGAATCGTAAGTATAGTATTTATAGGTATGTGTAATATCCAGTTCCAAAATCTGATTGGTTAAATATCCGAAAAATATGAGACTACATTTCCAGGAAATTCCCAAACAAAAAAAATCTAAAACGTGAGGTTGGATTCGAAATTTTATATTCATCTTAACTATTTGGAAATCTTTGATAAAATCCGATTACAATGAGACGAACATCGCTACGTCATAACCATTATTTCGAATTAATAAATGTAGAAAAGGTAAGTTGTAAAAAAATAATTTCTATAATATTAACAGGCCACTTTTACAGTAGGCTGCGATATCTAACGAATAAATCAGCTAAGTAATGACAAAGCTGTGTTCTTCTTATTGTAATCGGACCTTACAGGATTTCAATGAGCATGTTTAGTTTAAGGCAGCCACAATCACAAAAAGTTGCCAAATTATCAAAATTACAGGGGAACATTTGAAAATTTTGATATTTTTCAAATATTAAATAAAGTAGGAATACAATTTGCACGAGAAGTTTGAAACTGCGAAATAAAAGTTTTGGCTTATGTTAAAGATGAAAGAAAAGAAAATGTTATTTAGGCTTGATGTTATTTGGAATAAAAAGTAGTTATATTGAATTAGTTTATAAAAATCTATTTTTAAGAAAAGTAACACTTAGAACAGTTAGATAAGAAAATTAACAACACATAACAGTTTCATCAGAACTAAAGTCAGAATCATTTCTGTTTGGTAATAAAATAATGGAAACAATTTCTAATCTGTTTATTATATGTTCCCGTTCATACAATTTGAAAATTTATTTTTAAGGGGGTATTTTACACTGTTTGTGGAAAGGACAATGGGAAGAAACGTATGGGAAATTGCCCTATATCCAATAAGAATAAGTTATATACCAACTGAAAGATCTTTTTAAAGAGAACATTTATTTTCTTTTCATTATGATTCATCTCAATTACCGTTCCGAGTTATATCATCACATCTAACTACACGATAGGCCACTGCTTATATTAGGTTATTGTAGTGCTTATTACAGGCAAATAATAGTCATTATTACTTCCTAGTAATATAAAAACATCTGGGTATATCATATGATGCAGTCAAAAATTTTAACCCTTATGTGTATCTCCTACCAAAGGTCCTTTACCTGTTAGTTACACGGCCTTACGTATACCCTCCAAAGAACCAAGGTAATGGACAAACATAATACAATCATGAATATTATTACCCGAATTACATTAGAACGAATATAAAGCCATTTGTAACATATTTGTGGCCGGAGAGGCTAGCCGCGAGCTTAGTGTGCATCCACTTACTCGCAACAGTTAAGCAGTGATCTCTCCGGTCACGTCGTGGATAGGTGACCGCTGGGAGGTTCCACTATGGGCCGTGTCACCATGGGATTCATCCGACTAGCGTTTAACCATCGACGACGTGGAATGATAGAATGAGGGTGTGAATGGGAAAGTAGTAGGGGACCTTCAAATGGTGATACAATAAGCCGCAGGCTGCAGTGCTGCCAGACTACAGACGGATTAGGGTGTAGCACGGGAGATCTGAAGGGTGTTAAACTAAAAAACTAAACATATTTGTAACATATTCTTTTTAAAAATTTCTATTACATAGGAAAATGAATATCTATTGTAGCCATAATTTAAAAATGTTTTGAAATTTACAGTGTGCCTCAAAAAGTATTAATATTGAAAAATTCTAAACGTTATAACCATTTTAATTACTTAGTACAATATAAACTCTATACAAAATGAAAGCAATAGGCAGAAGACATTTATTAGGCAAGCTAGGAGGTGGCTTGCATGAAAAATGCCTTTCAGCTAAACACAAGTTAGATTATATCTTCTATAACTTGGCAACTATGCATTTTTTCAATTCGAGATTTAAGTTTTTGTTTAGTTGTTATCAAGAAAGTGTCCCTATGGCAATAGTTTGTCCGTAAGTGATTTTAGCTAAAGTTAAATTAAATTATCTATAAGTTAGAAAATAGGCATTTCCTTACCATTAAATTTGGGTTTTGTTTAGTCGTTACCATGACAACTGTCTCTATGGCAACGGTTTCTCCGTAACTGATTTCAGCTAGACTATAGTGAAATTAAATCATTTATAACTTGGCAACCAAGCATTTCCTCACCACGGGATTTGGGTTTTTCTTTACTCGTTACCATGATAAGTATTTCTATGACAACATTGGCAACATTTTCTCCGTAAGTGATTTCAGCTAAAGTTACATTAAATCATCTATAAGTTAGCAAATAAGCATTTCCTTACCACTAAATTTGGGTTTGTGTTTAGTCGTTACCATGACAACTGTCTCTATGGCAACAATTTCTCTGTAACTGATTTCATTTAAACTATAGTGAAATTAAATCATCTATAACTTGGCAACCAAGCATTTGCTCACCACGGGATTTGGGTTTTTGTTAACTCGTTACTATGATAAGTATCTCTTTGGCAACATTGGCAACAGTTTCTCCATAATTGATTTCAGCTAAATTAAATTATTTATAACTTGACAACTACCTATGGCAACAGTTTCCACATAACTGATTTCAGCTAAACTAAAGTTAAATTAAATCATATAACTTGGTAATTACGCATTTCCTCACCACGGAATTTGAATTTTTGTGTAGTCGTTACCATGACAAGCGTGAAGTGGGTGGGGGCGATTTATGCCAGAATCCACTAACAAAATCCACTAAAAAACCTGCATTTTGTCACATGCACTACAAGCATTTTTTGGCATGCTCCTGGTGATAAACAATGACACAGAAACTGTGACATGTTAAATTCCCCAACTATCATGTCTCGGTTTCTAAATCATTCTTAGCTAAAGTGAACCGGTTAATGTCAAACGTCAATCGTCAACGTTTTAGATAAATGGGGCTATGTTATGTGTATTTAAAAGGTATTTAACGATAAACAAACTGTGAAAAATCTAAAATTGAGGAATACATGCAATTTTTATTTTAAACAGCAAATTCAAATAGAATTTAGAGACAGTTCAACGAAAACTCAGACTTAATAATTAATTATTATACATAAAACAGAAATATGAACGCACAAAATAAAACGCAGCTTTGGCAGCTACCAAAAATTCCAAAACAAAACGGTATCACAGAACGCTATGAACGAAAACTCAAAATGTCAACTATCATTATCAATCGTTTGTTCACCATCTCAAGCTCAAGAGGCCGGCACCAGATTCATCACGGCGGTAGCAAACAATGACGTCAGTGAAAGACGTCATAACGATTCACGTCGCAAAAATGATGCGGGTAATACCATTTGATTATCGGGAGTTAGCCAAAAATTGGTGTATGATATAACTCGAAACGGATAGATAACTGAGAGAAGTCATAATAAAAACAATGTTCTTACTGATTTTTTTTTCATTTTGCATATAGCTTACTCCTATTGGGGGTGGGGCGAAACTGCCCTTTTTCCCTTGTGTGGTAATGGTTCGGAGAGACATGTATATGTTACAGGCCGTTTATGAAAAATAGACCATATATAAAAGGACTAGTCTGTATATAAAAGGACTGAGGATATTAGTGTAAAATGCTTGTCTTTTAATAAAATGTCTAATCCGTTTGTAAAAGTCTAGTCTATTTATATACGGCCCAGCTGCACCTTTTTTTTTCTCTCCTGGGCTCGTCTGACTATGTGTCTCCGAATAACACTGAAGCCTATTGGCTTATTGTGTTGCACCTACGCCATATGTATATTTTTAAGATATTTAAACACATTTTTTTTTTTTAATTTATTTATTATAGAAATGAGTTATACATAAAAATACGTACGTAAAGAATACAAATCAGGACATTTCATTTTTTTTATTTGTTTGTACAACTTAAGCTATTATGTCATTTAGAATTGCATAATACATTACCTTTTCGACAAGCACATTTCTTTGATTGACATTTACCCTTACAATTACATTTTTTAAAACCTTGCCCATGTCTTGTCGATTGAGCAGTTGCCACCGATCTAAGAGGGATTTCCCTGTCTTTGGAAACTTCTTCAATTTTCAAAATGTTAGCAGGGCACGTACTAAATTCTGAACGACTATAGTATTTTGAAATCACTCCTTCTTTTGTTTCCAAGCGGTAAAACCCATCTTCTGTGGCTTCCAGTACTACAGCTAAAACTGACCTAGCATCTCCTCTGCCCCGATCGACGTCTGGAACGGGAATTCTTACAGTTGATCCAATTTTTGGATTTGGATGGGTACAAATATTTTCCGAACATATGGCTTCCCAACATCGAAACCTTCTTCATTCACGGGACTGAAACAAGTACTGCATATTGGATATGAAATTTCTTGACCATTATCATGATTTTCCGCTAATACTCCTTCCAGCTGCCCTTCTATGACCTCTTCTGTTTCTGTAACAATTTCTATCTCCGATTGATGCGATTGCTTGATTTCTGCATTGCCAGCAATGACAGCATGAATGGAATTAATTACATTTTCCAAGTCTTCTTCAGTTGTTACACTATCTATAGCTTCTAATGGAATATTTGAAGTTTTTAATCCAATTTTTGGTTTGCCCCCGAAAATGGCTTCATATTGAGATCTTTTTATCCCAGAATGTAAAAAAGTATTCTTCATAAATCGTATGACTCTTAAACCTTGACTACAATGCTCTGTTTTGTTTTCCAACATCCATGTGGTTAGCATGTTGTCTACATCTTGATTGGCGCGTTCGACGCTGCCTTGGCTCTGGCTGTGGCGTGGTTTGCCATGCACAAGCTATCAGATTGCAAAACCACAGGGGCTCCAAAAATGGTAAAAATATCGACAAGGTGGTAAGCGATTTCTTTTGCACGTTTAGTCGCAAAATGACAAATTTTGTCAAATGATCCTGATATACAAGAACAAATTTGTATTTACCATCAGCATGGGATTGGTAATCTATTAAATCTACTTGGCAGCGAGAATTCAAATCGTTGAAAATCATGGGTTTTGACACGATTCCCTTCTTTTCTCTCTTTTGCTTCATTTGACATGGTGCAAATAGGTTAATAAATAATAAAATATCAGTATGAACTATGTTCTTTTCATCATGCGATCTCTATCTCCATGACCTGTAAGTAAAAAAACATTATCAATATTCAGCATTTTCTCACAATAATTATTGAACAACATACCTGTAGTTATGTGTATCTCTTGAAGAATGTTAAATAGTTCATCGTCATGGACGTAGTATATTACATCAACTGATTGATTGTTAAGAGGTACTATCAGTTTTTCTAAGCTCTATATAGATAATATATCATAATGGTTCAGAAGCCAATGCATTCTTGGCGTCTTTTTCTCAGCAACCTTAGCACTTTTTACTTCTTCAATAAGAGCAGACTACTTTTCTATCGTTAAGCCACGGTTGTTTTCAGCGACGTTTTTCCGTCGCTCATACAATTGTTCATAAAACCTAAATAAACAAAAAACAATGTTATGACAATTGTTGTCATGAACAACACGCGGAAGATCTCTAATAGGTAAAACTTGGGTGAGGTTATGTTACTAATTATTGTTATTACATTAATAAAATACCTTTCTTTTTGAGATTCCATTCCCAAAAACTGTATCATACGACAATAAAAACACTCAACGTCGTTGCCCAATTTAGACTGTATGTATACGACCTAGGCCATATACATACGGTCTGATTTTATATATGGTCTGTAACATATATACAACACAAGTTGATTACACTTTAGTATCTAACCCCAATGAGTACAAAAAAATTTAAATATTTTTGTATTTCTAAACGATATAGGTATTGTTTAAATTATTTATGACTTTTTTAGGATCCAAAATTAAGCATCCAAGCAGCTATCCAATTAGCGACATCTAAAGAGTATACAAATATAAGCGGTACATTTTTAGGAAAAGTGTTTCCAAAACTGAAACCTCGAGCTTGTCATGACAGAATATTGTGTGAAGCTATTTGGAGAGCATCTGAAGAGGTTGTTCAGTTAACTGATGAAGAAAAATTAAAATGAATAAATATAACAAAATGATATATAGGGCTTTTTAAGAAAGTCAACAGTTAATAAAAATATCTAGTTTAAGATATAGAAAATAAAAGTCCTTATTATCTCACATTAATATGCATAATGCGATCGGTTTCGAAGTAATAATTGTTAGTTATAGTTATAATTATTTTACGTTCAGACACGCCATATTCTCTAATCTGATAATAAATTACCTGTTCTGACAAAATTGTACTGACTGTTCCACTACCTTCTGTTACCATATTCTGGCACTAGCTAATAAGTATAAAAAAAAGAGACTACAGTTATTAATAAAAAGAACACAACAGTATACAAACTTGCAATCTCTGGATTATCATCCCAATCCCACAAACAACCGACCATGTGATAGATCTGTAGAAGAAGTAATAATTCACATACCCGGTTTTGGTCACCGGTGAATCAAAGTCTTTATTCTTGAATTGTGTCTGTGATGAGGTTAATAAAACTATCTGTTCACTTTTGTGTCTCTATGCGCTAGTTCAGTGTGATGTAATTTTGGTTCCACTGACATTTAATTCTAACCAATCTTTTAACAAAAACATCAATAAATTTGACATATACGTTTTTACTGTTTGTAATTGGTAATTAAACGATTGTATATTTGACGAATGTTATCTACTTACTTTAGGAATATATTTATAAAAGTGAAAAAACGATATAATTTAGGTAAACAAAACGAACAAAACGCACTCAAAAAATTTACTGTCACTTTAATTGTCAGTGGAACCATAATTACATCATCACTGAACTAGCGCATTTAAAATGTTTATTTCATCCCCCAACTGTACAATATGTCAAGTACCACATACTTTGAAAAGTATGTGTCAGGTACCCACTGCTGCCAAATCATGTACAGTGTTACCAACATATACCACAGTGTCCATTGTTGTCACGATCTATAAGATACATTTGACAAATTTCTTTGATGACATTTTGACTTATTAGGCATTCCAACGACCTGTCAAACAATAGGTGCCAGTGGGAAATTCTTGTATATTTAAGGGGGGTAGCGACATAGTCTTGCAACTTGGACGCTATTTTTATTCGAAGTAGTACTCGCCAAGCCTGCCAATTTATGAAGAAATGTATAGATGGGTTTTTTAAATATTATTTTTATTGTGTTTGACATAAAATATTTAAATGTAATCCATTATTCATGATTTTACGTAGAGTAGATAGAATACACCATATGTCGCCACCCTTAGATATACCAAACCTGCCCACTGGTAATTCATTTGTTTGGAATGCCTAATTGCTATCAGCTGTCAATAATCTGGATGTTTAAAAAGCACATACTTTGATTACTATACGAGGCAAGAGAGAGGTCCGACACGCCCAACATAGGGCGCGGCCATTTTGAACCCTGTGACACAGTTTACAGCTAAAGAATCAGATCGCTCACTCTGCGTCGGCACTTTTGATCTCAATGTTTCAGTTTATACATTGTGCAACTCGGATATTAAAATATATGACAACCGCCTATAATAAAACAGCAGTCTTCTGCGTATCCTGAATTTGTATCCCTGGAGTGGACGTTATTTTGGAACTTTCAACTGGTCTGAGTGAGCTAACTGATTCTTTAGCAATAAACTGTGACTTCAAAAATAATATTAGGCATTCCAAACTGAATGGCTACCAGTGGGTTCTGACGGGTTATGATATGGCAAAATTATGGCAACCCTGTAGGCCTGGTGATTTGACAAGGTTAATGAAATAGATAGTTACATAGATTGATCATCCATATTTTTCAAAATAAACATAAGCTTATGCCTTAAAGTAAAAATGTAAGCAATTATTTTTTTTTAAATATCTAAAGGCTAAAAATTGGTTTTAAAACACATTTTTGCTAAACCGATTCAAATTAATAAATATTTGCCAGGCAATATGGCCGCTCGTAAACGACCAGCTTTGAGCAATCTATATAACTATATATGTATCATTGACCCTGTTAATGACAACATGACAACAGGGTTGCCATATCTAAACTGTCATTACCCACTGGTAGCCATTTGGACAGGTCGTTGGAATGCCTAATTCACTGACACTGACAGCAGCAAGCAAAATATCAGGTGCGTTTTAATCATCCGCTTCTGCTTCCGGAATTGTCGGTTTAGTCGTTTTAACCTGTCAGATTAAAACAAGAAAACCGACAATTCCGAAGCAGAAGCGGATGATTAAAACGCACATATTAAAAATATTGCGCCAAGATGTAGGCAACACGTAATAAGGGTTCAAAATGGCGGAGTTTTCTATCTCCTTTTAAAAGGCACTCAGAAAGCTGCGCAGTGCGACCATTCTCCGTATAGTAAAAGAAAATCAAAGTATGTGTTAAAAAGTAATTCCTTCTCTTGAAATGATAGATCACACGATTCTAGAATCGACGCCCAGATTACTCTATTACTTTTACTGTTTCAAATATGCAGCATTAAAAATCAATTTAAGAGACAAGAAATTTAATATTCAAATTATATTTTTTATTGTCAACAATTTTAGAAAATCATAAGAAGAAAACTAATTAAAATTGACCATATTTTATAATTTTTCATGGAACCACGAGAATATTATACAAATTTTGGACCTCTTAAAGTGGAGAAAAACTATAACTATATATTCAAAATTTTATTTACACAATAATACCATTTGTAAATATTTTAAAACTGAACTACATCTGGTAAGCAACATAAAGAATCAAAATTAACGATTCATTTTATTACGCGACATCACAAACCTGAACATCAATGATTGTTTATATTGTTAAAATGTTGACAACTTTGTGTTTTTGATGTCAATTTTAATTTTATTACACCAAAATATCAGTAGGAACTGTAGGAAGTAATGAAAGTATTCAAAAAATTAAATTTTACGATTTTTGACCACAGTTTTATGGTTGATAATTTGCAGACTACAAGGCGTAAAGATATTCAAAATTATGGTGATTTTTTTTTTTAGTTGCAGTTACCAAAACATTGTTTTACCATATATATTAAAATGTATATAGGGTGGATCATAAGTGGCTTATTTGCTACTAAAAGAACTTTTAAATGTTGTTGCCCAAAATTATTGACGGTTCAAGAATTATTTGATATTTTCGAAAAAAGAAAACGAATATTTGCAAAACAAATTGTTGATAATAAAACCTTGTTAGAATCTATGAAAAATGGACAATTTTTAAGATGAAAGGGAAGTTAATGTTTTGCTCATAATTCATTAACGTACTTTCAAAATTAAATAAAATTTTTAGTAAAACAAAGTATTTGGAAAATATGTTATTATAATAATTCATAAATATATATTTATCAGAAGGGCACAACATTGCACAGTGTACACTTAAAAATATTAGCTAAACAACAAACATTTTTCCGAGCTTTTGTTGAGTCATTAAGCAGTTTTTACCAAATGTATTACTTTGAAACCATCCAATATATAATATCTTCTATTACCTTACTGCGTTTGATCCATGACTTAAACTTATGGGACACCATCTAGGTAAATTATTATTTCAGTACCTCGGAGGTATGGAGTGTGGAGGTAAGGAGAACTATCTTTGTTTACAAAAAGTGTCCTTCAAAATGTGTGAAGTCAAGATTGCATTTCTGTACCAGAAGGACGTCGCCAGTCGATAATTCAGATCACACAATCACACCAATGATGTTTATAGTTACATATATTGATTACCCATATGTAAATAAGAGGGCATAATCAAAAAACTAAAAACTACACCGAGAAAAGTGACTGAACTGAGTAATCGTAGATAAATTTTGACAATAGTCAAATTTTATTGTAATTATAAACAATATTATATTAAAATGTACTCAATCAAAAGTTGCTTGAGTGGTCGTAAAAGTTTAAAAAAAGACATGGCCTAGCAAGAAAAAATTGCAACGAAATTTCTAGGGTTGTGTTTTTTTTTTTAAATACATGTACATAATAAACAAAAAATACAATATTAGAATTAAAAACTAATCAAAAAACTATAAACAAAATTAATTTTTTTCTTTGTTTTCTTTTTGCTGAAAAGTTATGTTGCTTCATTTTGCTATTTGAGTTCGACGACCTGTTTTGCCAACTTTTGTGCATTCCTGACAATGCCATTCGTAAAACTGCTATACTGGTTGCCTGCGTGAAATAATGCTTTTTAGTGGCGCCTCGCTTTTCGTCGTCTGATTTACATATGGATGAGCAATCTATATGACTGTATATCATTGAATTTTTCCCAGCTAGTATACGAGCGCCATTCTTTGGTCACTTTTAAAAACATATTTACTTCTTTTTGGTGGACACTTTTTGATATAACCAACGATATAAGATTGTCCTCTTTTCGTTCGCACTCCATACTCAGAGGTAAACTGCACTATGTCATTCTAGTCAACTTTTCAGTAGAGCCACATACTTTGATTACTATACGGTACAAGAGAGACGTCCGACACGCCCAACATAGGGCGCGGCCTTACTTACTCTGAGGGCGCGGCCATGTTGATGCAATTACTACTAGGTTATGCAACACATTATTTCTCCAAAATGTTAAACTGGTAGTCTACATCTTGGTATTTTGAGATTTTAAATGAAGGCAACAAAAATGTAGAAGAGACGTTTATTTATTTTAAATAAAATACAAGAATTTTCTTTGAAGTAAAGTTATAATTGCGAGTTCATCTTGAAATAGAGGTGAGTGGTTTTAAATTATTTTTAAAACTGTGCATATGATTTTACCTTAATATTATGATATTTTTCGCCAGTCCCATGCCCATGAACAAACATTTTATTTTTGTAATGTAATAAAAATCTTTGAGGCTAAACAATCTAATGTAATATTTTTTCAGCTGTAAATATGGTACGAAACTATAAAATAAAAACAAAGAAATGTTAGATTAAAGAAGCTCTAACTAAAAGATATTACCAGAGGAATATATACTCTTGCAGGCAAGCTGCAAAAGATAGTTGCTTTGTGTTTTAATCTTATAATCTATATGTAGATGTTTTGTTCATCTACAAATGAGTCTTTTTTCAGTTGTTACTCAGTAAAAAATTGCTGAATATTTTCTATTCAAGAAAATACCCCTATGTATTACTACTGCCACCATCTCCACCAATATTCTCGTTTTCAAAGATTACACAAGTTTGTTAATTGTATTAACATTACATTGCCAGTGTACATTTTCAAAACTCTTGCATATCTCTTTACTTTATGCTTAGATGGTCTAGCTATGCTTTTCTTAGCCAACATATGGTGGCTCTAAAAGACGTTTTTGTTACTTTTATGATTCCTGTATATGTCTAACGTACAAAATCAATGTACCTGGATCAGTCGTACTTTTGCTTCTCAGAAATTTCCATTTATCCGAAATTGTTACACAGTTTACTGTACCAAATAAAAAAATTAAATATTACAGGTCATTTTCTAACTGTTCCAGATAAACTATTTAGCAGAGGGGGCTATTTTCTTAGTGAGGCTGTGGGCTACGTCTACTTTTAGGTGTGTAGATAAGCCAGAGGTAGAAACCTGAAATAAATAAAAACAATTATTATAATATAAATGTTCCAAAAAGTAAACAATATTACTTACATGTTTATTTATATTATTTTATTTGATTTTAATACTGCTCGTATCTATTGACGTAAATGCTTCAATTTCCTTGGTATTTGCCTTCTACAAAGAATTGTTTCATGATTGATCACATACCTTTTTACATAAGAGCAATAAGTATTTTCCTCAAAATGCTGAGAACAGACATAACAGAGTTTAGCTAAAAATAATTATTAAACAATTTGATTAATGTTCAAGTAAAGTGCTCGAAATTCCTAGAAGACCTGAAAAATAAAAAGCATTTAACAATAGGAACATAATTAAAGCATTTACTGTTACTTACAAATGGAAAGATTTAACATAAAATCACCAAGTAATGCAAGGTTTTCAAGATATTCATTATTAATGGTTTTGTAAAGTGTAGGTTCGTAAATAATATCTTTGGGGATTGACTTTAGGTAAATATTATAACATAACCACTAAAACTATTGTGCCAAGATGTAGGCAACACGTAATAAGTGTTCAAAATGGCGAAGTTTTCTAACTTCTTTTAAAAGGCACTCAGAAAGCTGAGTAGTGTGACCATTATCCGTATAGTAAGAGAAAATCGAAGTATGTGAGTAGAGCAGATTAAATTTTGTTTGGACACTTTTTGTACTCCATGATTACATTTTTTGTATTTCGACAAAATATGCATTTCGATAACCAGTTATTGTCACAATAAATATGTAGTATTTACTAATCTAATTAATATAACTCTCTTTTTTTAATTTGCATAAATTGTTGGTTTTTTTTGACATATTTTTTATATTCTGACATAGTTAGATTATGACTTAGTGTCAAATACCTAATTAAAAGCATCTGGGACATCTTAAACAAATTAAATTTATTCATGAAATCTAAAGATTCTTCGTCTTTCTAAACATAAACAAATTTAGTTAGTATGATGGTTAGAACAAAATCTTCGTCTCAAAAACTGGACTGAGAGTAGTTGTCAACAGTTTTAAATATTACAGCTATTTATTTATAAATCACGTGTTTTCATTGGCGATGCATAGGTTATAACCTTAGATTATACAAACCTTAGATGGAACATAAGACACTGCGCATAATCCCATTTCAAAATGATTCACACCCACCAATCACAGTTGAGAACATCACATGTCAGACCATTGTCCATCCAAATTTAATGTGTCAACGAGAATTAATTTGGTATTTTAGTGACTTAAATTTTGGAAATTAACGTTGAAAATGCCAAGATGTGTTGTAAAAAGCTTTATTTATAATAAACCTGCGAAATGTGACGGAGATAAAAGAAACTTATATTTATTTCGGTGAGATATTTAATTTTTAAAGATTCTGTCGACGTCCATATTTGTTGATTTGAAAATAAACAGAATCGGACTTGGTCATTGGTACATATTATAAGTAGCAAATAAAGGTTATTATTATAAACTGTTTACTATTTCTTGTTTCATAGGGAATCTTTTTTTAGGAAGTGAAAAGAGAAACATACAATCAAATACAAAAATATCAATTTCATTGCCAATTTATTCGTTTCAAACTTCACAACTGGTTTCAATAGTTTTCTCAAAACTATTTATTTAGTAATTCTGTATAACAGTGTTACTCAAAGTGTAAAGCCAAAGTTTCCGCGAAGAAAATAATCACAATAAAAAAAAAACAGTACTATCGCCACAAAATGGAGGGACCTGCCTTGAGGACCGTTTTTTTGGAAGTAATTTTTTTAAGTCATTAACAGGAAGGAGGATATGATTTTGCTTTAGGACTTTTTTTTATTTAATTTTTTATGGGTGAAATGGATTTGGGATAATTTTTGCAAGGAATCTTTGGAATAAATCAAAAATAAATGGTGCTCTTGTGCATTTTCAGCCGATTAAATTATTCGTAGATGCATCAAATGTGGGAATAAGGACCATGATGTCATGTTTTTGAAAAAAAAAAAAAATATTGAGAAATCTACAGCTGCTGCTTCGCGTACCTTATCAAAGTCCGAACAAAAATATTCCCAAATTGAAAGAGAGGTCCTTGCAATAATTTTTGGCTTAAATAAATTTAATGAATATTTATGTGGACATTTGCATAAAGTAGAACATTATCCAACTGATTACGAAAAGTTGATTATATCACCAGTTACGAAATGAAAACAAATAAAACTGCCTCTTTTTTGGTTTATAAGCTGAAAAATCGAAAAATCGTGAAATCGAGAAATTGAGAAATCGAGAAATCGAAAAATCGAGAAATCGAGTAATCGAAACATCTAAAAATAAAAAATCGAAAAATCCAAAAAACGAAAAATCGAAAAAACCAAATATCGAAAAAGAGGCAATGAATAGTGACATTTCACATCTGAAAATATGACATTACGTTTAAAAACAAAAAAGAAAACAAAAAAAGAAAAGCTGTAAATTGCGTTTAATTTTTAAAATAACACCGTTATTGAAAACTGACCAGAAATGTTGGGGGTAAAATTTTGACGTACTTCTTTAAGGAAAATGTTTTTTTTTTCAAATTTCTCGCGGGTAATGTCAAAAATTAGATCGGCAACACTGCACATGTCCCTTATTTTTATTATTACTATTGAAAAAAAAAAAAACGTCGTGAGGCAATCAAATACAACAATTTTCTAAAATATTTGATTGGAAGTACCTACACAAGAATGATGGTGAATCATTTTTCAACACAATTTTATAAATAATCAAGTCAAAATTAGAAAAAATCTTGTATATAAACACGTTACGAAATGCCGTTTTGTGTAAGTCGTTCATGTTGCGGGAACTCGCTCCGCTCGTTTTACAAAAATTTACTCGTTACACAAAATAAGGCATTTCGTAACTGGTTACATAAATAACTATTAATTGACTTTCTAATATTTTAATTCATTGAACGGTATTTTCCGTAAATAATTAAATCATAAATAATTACCAGGATATAAGTACCAAAACATTTTGTTCTCTTAGAACAGTAGGCCTATGTCAAGTAAACTTAAACTATTATAACGAACGAAAAGGTAACCCATTTCTAATAAAATTTAGTTATTTATTTTATTTTGGTGTGATCGTAGAAAAAATTTGTGTGTAATTCGAGCAAAAAGTACTTATAAACTTTTACTTAGGGTCGATTTCACCGTTTTGTTAAACGAAGTTTAAAATACTAAACGAAGATTAAAATTACATTTTTATATTAACAAAAACGAAGTTTAAATTACTAAATGGAGTTTAAAATAACATTTTTACATTAACAATGTCATTTTAATCTTCTTTTAATAATTTAAACTTCGTTTGACACAACGGTGGAATCGGCCCTTAGCTAGTTATGTATTGATAAAGTGTTATTGCCCTCATCATACATGAATCGTGCTAACAAATAAAGTCAAACAAACGTCTCATAATTTTTCATCTTTTAATTACCCACCAAAATTAGGTACTACAATACAAATATTTAAGTCCGGCCCAGAACATCTCCCTACTCCTTCCACCCAGTTTTTCGGTTTTGGCAAAATTCGCGCAGCGAGAAATGCTTCCTATGTTACCTCTACCCTTTCTAACCTCTTTGGTTATAACAGAAACTTCAACCAAAGCAGAAAAGGTAAATAGTGATTCTGCAATCTTCTGTAACTCATTGAGTGTTATAGAGAGATCATAACTCATTTAACCAATTAAATCTATAATATAAATAAAGTCAGAGCTGTGGGTACTAAAAGTATTCAGTAATTATTACTAGTATCTTCATCCTGATGAGCTCATACTCGAAAAATTACGAGTACTTTACATTTTAGAGTACTTAGTTCTTCTGAATCCTACCGTTTGACGAGTAACGAGTACGAAAACCGACGCGCGGATATATATAATGGTACCATCCGGGAAAGGTTAAATCATTCCAATTCCTAGAACAGCGGTTCGAAGTGTGCTCCGCGGCGCCCTAGGGGCTCCGCGAAAATACTAGTCCTAATTAAAAAAAAAATACTAAAGAAGTAATATAAGGTTGCAGAGTAAAATAAAATCTAACTAAAAGATTAATAATTGCTATTAGAACTTACAGTAGAGTTACAAACTTTTGTTACAGATATTTCTATTAATTTGAAAGACCGTTTATGTGATAGAACTTGGTTTTTCAGAATATCTTTTATGGCAGATATGTTTCAAAATCTATACGAACTAAATTTGTCATTACAAGGTAAACAGACCACAGTGTTCATCGCTAGTAACTAAATAACCGCTTCGAAAGAAAATTAGATTTTTGGATTATTTGTGTTGATGAGAGAGAAATAGAAAGCTTTTCATCGCTCAATGAGTTTGTTGGAGACTTAGAAATATTTCAAAATGATATGTTTGAGGAATCGGTTCAGTATCTCAATGCCTTGCGCACATCTTTTGAGAGGTATTTTCGTGACGAGCAAAACACAAAAATTAAAATGAATTCATGGAAATCGAAGTATGTGAGTAGAGCAGATTGAATGTTGTTTGGACACTTTTTGTACTTCATAATTACATATTTTTGTATTTCGACAAGATATGCAGTTGGATACCCAGTTATTGTCACAATAAATATGTAGTATTTACTAATCTAATTAATATAACTTCCTTTTTTTTTAGTTTGCATAAATTGTTGGGTTTTATGACATATATTTATATTCTGAGATAGTTAGATCATGACATAGCGTCATATACCTAATTAAAAGCACCTAAGACATCTTATACCAATTAAATTTATTCATGAAATCTAAAAATTCTTCGTATTTCTAAAAATAAACAAATTTAGTTTCTAGTTTACTAATATAATCAGAGCCAGAAGGCTAAGAAGAAAATAACTATATAATTCAAAACACAATCATGTTCTAGCCATAACAAAATCACAAATAACAGATTAATGGAAACATCACATTTAAAAAAAAAAAAAAAAAAATGGAAATCAATAGCTCATATTCATGCATAATAACATTAGTACTGGTCTTCATTTTGAAAGGATCTAGTAATAATGGTCACAGAATTCTTGTACTGTACAAGTCGCATCTATAGACAGGTTCGAATTTATGTTTTGAAGCCAACTAGGCACTAAATATTGCGGCGTCCTCCTTCCCGTACTTTGTATTGTATTTGTAAATCATATTTAAGCATAAGCAATAATATTGGGAATCGCTGTTTACTTCTTAGTCTTTCTAAAAATAAACAAATTTAGTTAGTATGATGGTTAGAACAAAATCTTTACTAACGTCTCAAAAACTGGACTGAGAGTAGTTGTCAACAGTTCGATACCGACGGCCTTCTTATTCTTTAATTTCCTAATTGCTTTTTGTATTTCATGTTAAAACAGAAACTTCAACTAAAGCAGAAAAACTAAATAGTGATTCTGCAATCTTCTGTAACTCATTGAGTGTTATGGAGAGATCATAACACATTTAACCAATTAAATCCATAATATAAATAAACTCAGAGCTAGGTATTACTCGAGTACTAAAAGTACTCAGTAATTGGTACTTGTAAGTACCTTCATCATGATTAGACCCATACTCGAAAACATTAAGAGTACTCAGTACTTCTGATTCCTACAGCTGACGAGTAACGAGTATGCAATAATTGTTAAACACACAAGTAAAAATTAAATGGGTTTCATTGTATTGTGGCGTACAAGAAAATTAAAAAGCCAAGAAAATAACAAAAAATGTAGAAAGAGTCTGCGATCACCACAAAAGTTACGGCTGATGACCTTTATTCTCAGATACAGAAAAAATTAGTAAATAAAGGAAGGTAGCAACGCATAAACTTACGAAATAATAAACTCAAAATTAACTTTAGGGCCAGTCTTTTCATCTCTGAGTAAAGAAAGTAACTACTTGGTGATTAAACTATAGGGCTATTGTGCGTTAATCTGTCAAGTAAACTTACATATAACTTTACTCAGAGGTGAAAAGATCGACCCTTAATTAACTTTAAAGGAATACCGCGCATATCAAGTTAATCTTACTAGAATACGAATCGGACATACTAGAAAAACCAATGGATTCCTGCTAAAAAAGATCTGTAATGTCCTATATGTTTAATAGAAACATCCAGCACCTACTAGTAGACTGAACGGAGATTTTCTTTCTTTTCTTTTAGTTTTACACCCTTAAGACCTCCCGTGCTACACCCTAATCCGTCTGTAGTCTGGCAGCACTGCAACCTGCGGCTTATTGTACCACCATTTGAAGGTCCTACTACTTTCCCATTCACACCCTCATTCATTCATTCATCCTCATTTATTCCACGTTCTCGATGGTTAAACGCTAGTTGGAATCCCATGGTGGAACCTCCCAGCGGTCACCCATCCACGACGTGACCGGAGAGATTACTGCTTAACTGTTGCGAGTACGTGGATGCACACTAAGCTCGCGGCTAGCCTCTCCGGCGTAACGGAAATTTTAGTGAAGTTAAAATAAACAACTTTTTAAGTCACTTTAAAAAAAAAACTCAAAAATAATAAAAATACAGGATTAAAAAATCTGAACTCGGGTCTTTTTTTCTGTTTGTTTATGAATCACGATGTGTATCAGTTATTGTAATCGCCTCTGATTTCAGTGACGTGTCTATCTAAAGTACCTACTAATTTTCAGTATGGAAAATTAAAAATGAGGTGCGCTTAGACGAAAAATATTTAAATGTTATGGAGGAAAGCGGCAAGAATATGATCAAAATTAATCTTCGAAGGTCTTACACATTATTTAGGTTAAACCGGACCGTACTGTATACATTTGGGAATAAATTAATTCTTATTTTTGAGTTTTTTTTTGTTGTTTATTGTAATGATCTCTATATACAGGATCAACACCAAAACTAATTATTTATTTAAAGCGAAAGGTCTAACAACATCTAGTTTTTGAAGTCGTACTCACCACTGCATGTCATACTGTTAATTTGTGCCTATCAGTAAATTATGAGAATCATCTCTGCTCCTCTTAAGCCTTTCACCTTATTTTATATGTCTGTAAATATTGAATAAATAAATGAATACCGGAATATAATAATAGTAATAAAAAACTTTCTACACCATCTTTTTTAATAATTAAGCTAGTTATCTATTTCTAGTCGTGTGCTGAGAAACATGACTATCCCAACATGTAATTAACATCTCACGATTTTAAAAACGCCTTGCGCAAAGAATACCTATCGTGCTCTCACATTCCAAAATGGCGGAAGATGTCATTCCACCCACAATCTGTGAGTGACGCTCGTAAACCTCAGTACGGATGGTAGGTAGATACATTTCTTTAGCAAATGAGCAGTTGCACAGAAATTGAGTTCGTGAGACACAACACAATAATTGAAATCACCTGAGCACCTGAGCGCGGCGTGAAAATTACAGCTCCCATTCCTGCATCAATTAGTTGGCCCTGTTATTAGACGCTGCCGGTGAAAACGACGTCACCACAAACATGTCCTAGACACTGTATATACGACAGTGACGTCCAGTCGGGGTTTGTTAGCGCTTAGGCCTTAAAAAAACTTTTAGAAAATATACAGTGTGGACTAGATTTAATTTGCGTATACAGAGATCTCGTAAAGAGCAAGGTATGGATACAATGGTTCAATATTGATACAGGAAGTTGGAACTATTTGCAGTGAAGTAATCAAGGAAATAAAAATAATAAGCTTGATTATAGAATAAAATAGATTATAGAATTGGATTATAGAATAAGATAGATCTCAAATAAATTTTAAATGGATCTCAAATGGATCTCAAATGGATTTCAAATGGATCTCAAATGGATCTCAAATGGATCTCAAATGGATCTCAAATGGATCTCAAATGGATCTCAAATGGATCTCAAATGGATCTCAAATGGATCTCAAATGGATCTCAAATGGATCTCAAATGGATCTCAAATGGATCTCAAATGGATCTCAAATGGATTTCAAATGGATCTCAAATGGGCCTCAAATGGATCTCAAATGGATCTCAAATGAATCTTAAATGGATTTCAAATGGATCTCAAATAGAATGTTGAAGGATCATCTGTTAGTTATGTTATTCTGTGATTTTGTGATGTACTCTCATATCTGGCATGTTCCATTTCACCAACCTTTTCATACTCATGACCATGTTATGTTATGTTGTGTTATGTAGGGAATGGGGTGTTATTAAAAAATCACAAATAACAGGTCATGGGAAATATCACAATTTTAAAAGAAAATGGAAATCAATAGCTCATATTCATGTATAATAACATTAGTTATGGTCCCAATTTTAAATGGATCTAGTAATAATGGTCACAAAATTCTTGTACTATACAAGGCGCATCTATGGCCAGGTTCAAATTTATGTTTTAAAGCCAGCTAGGCACTAAACATCGCGGCGTCCTCCCTCCGCACTTTTTCATTTGTATTGTATTTGTAAATCACATTTGAGCATAAGAAAACAATATTGGGAATCGCTGTATATTCTTAGTAGCACCACTTTTGGCAGAGGACAATGATTAAACCAGTAATGTAAAGAGTGCACATTAGTTTATTTAAAAATAAGTAGGTATAAATAATTTATATTCAAAAAAATTATAATATGATAATGTACAGGAGATAGACAACTTTGAACAACAGCGTTACGTCTTTTTTTCACGCTGGGCGCCAAATTTTTGCCTCGAAATACTTGGGCAAAACAAAATGTTATATTATAAAATAATCGCTAAAAGGTTGTAATACCGTCCGTGAGTTTATGTTTAGGGATGCAGCATATTCAGGGGTATGTTGAGATCAAACAGTAAGATCCACAGGTATAAATATCCTACAACTTGTCCATAATCAAAATGTCCAGAAACAAGAGAATGTTCCAAAATGTATAAGAGAAAAAAGGTTTAAAATATTTTTATTTCATCAAAGTCCCTAAAAATATAATCTGCTTTAAAAAAACTAGAGACGCTAATGATTTCACACTGCCCACTTTATATTCGTGTGTGTTCCATTGTCAGTTTACCAAATGACGATCGAAGCTTTCCTTAATCTTTTCTTCGGCACAAAATTACACACACCTTCTGCTGTCACTATTAATAAATAAATTACTGTGCGTGAAGAAAATTGGTTAGCCAAGTTTTTACAGATTTTTTTTAGTAATGTTCACTAAAATTTCTCATGCACTTTGTTTTTATTATCTATACTTTTTATTATATATACTTTTTATTATAATACTCTTTATTTTTGGCTTTATAGTACAGTGTTTCATTGCGAATTGTAATGCTGTGTGCTGATCTGTACTGATCTGTAATATTCACCAAAATAAAAAATGGAATAAAATTTTTTCCGTAATTTTAATGCACTAAGTCGTTTTTGGAATTTTTATTTCTTTCAGGAAAAAAATAAACCAAAGTTGATAACTTAATAAACAATGGAATTATTAACAAAAAAAACTTTTTTTTGCTGTCACTTTGTAGAGGACTGTCAATTATGATTTAAAAAAAAACACACCTTTCTTAACTAATAATTTAAACAATAGATATATTAAAAAAAACTATTATAAACAATTAAAAGTTATTATTAAGAAAAAAATTTTTTTTTTAAATCATAATTGGCAATTGTCTAGAAAGTTGTAAAAAAAATTTGAAAGAAATTGAAATACTCCATTTGTTTATAAAAAATGTATAAACAAATGGAGGAAACATTTTTTTTTGCGAAGCTATAGATCGCAAAAAACGGGCTCTTTTTGGACAACCCCAGGTTGATCCAACAACTTATAGAACCCACTCACCCAAGGACCTGTACAAACTTGTACAAGGTACAAAGGTGACAGAGTGGGTGCTATGAACTAACATGGGGTAAAACACAATAACCCAATAGGCTTCAGTGTTATTCGGAGACACATAGTCAGACGAATCCAAGAGAAAAAAAAACAGTAATATTATAATAAATTGAAAAAAAAAATTTTTATAGCACCACTGTGACTTTTCTGTTTCTGTAAACTTTAAAAAATTATTATTAACAAAGTATTAACATTTTTTAAACTTTTATGAAGCTATTTTGTTTTATATGTATATAAAAACGAAGCAAAAAAAATTTACAGTAATTATTTAATATTTTTATCAATTTGTAATGATGAGAGAAATTCTAAAAATAAAAATAACCTACTTTGTTGGAAAATTTATTTTTATGAAAAATTCCAACGGGAATGAATTCTTCTAAGTGTTTAGAATACACCGTAATTTTTTAAAATTTTTGAAGAATTTAATTTTATTAACTTTCAAAAATAATTTTATGTAACGTACTCGGTTTCGACGCCGTGCACGCAACCTAAAAATGGCGCGCTGAAGGCTACTTTGAGCGTTAAATTAAAATTATAAATAATGGAGGTACAGTTCCGGGAGTCGGAACTTATTTATAGCACATTTCCTCCTCTTTAAGGATCTTGTTTGAAAAATCCTATAGGCGAAAAACCAAACACCATGTTTCTGAGGTGTTTAATTGTTTATAACTTTTGCAATTTTTTATGCACTGCAAAATTTTTCTTCACACATTGATCTAGACATTATTCCGAATCGAATGAGCTATTGAACATAATTTGCGTAATAGTATGTCCCAAAAACACGCTTTTGAACTTGTTGTGATTAGACTATTATTAAATTGTGGAAATATATCGCATATATTATGTAAGTTTACTATGTGTATAACCTTTATATATTGTGAGAAGAAACTTAAATTCTGGAATGGTTCTTAATAAATTGTTTATATTTACAATAGTACGATCCATTAACGAAAATTTTCAAATAAAAAAAATATTTTAGGTTATGAAGACAAAATAACCAATTTTAAAATAATTTATTTGATAATTTTTAAAATAAAGTAAACGAAAAAAAAAGATAATTTCATTTTTTCCCATCCGAGAATTGAACTCCAATCCTCTGTGTGGAAGGCAAGAACGCTAACCGCAAGACCACCTACTCTTTTATTTATGTTGCTTTAATACTCGTAATTAAATTGACTTCATATATTTTTATTTAAATTTACAAATTATTTATAATTATAGACGAAATAAAAAAGAAATGCTATTATTTATTGATTCTACACAAGAATAACCCATTTTAATGTATGTTTAATCTCAATAACTAAAAAATATACTGCCAATTAGTTTTACAGAATTTTCACTTATTTAAAATTTTAAAAATAATAGCAGTCGGTTGATCAAAATATGAACGGTGATTGGAGGATTTAATTTTTTTGCAGTGTTCTCACTACCTAGAATGGAAAAAAAATATATTAGTTCAGTTGATGGCAATAAGCATACTTTTTCGTTTTGCAATCTGTGCGTAGGTAGATAAGCTAATATCCATGTATTGTTAATCGCAGATAACGGGCGCAGATACAAAAAACTACAGGAGACTAAAAATTTTCTAAAGAAAACAGCAAATTCGTGTATTTTAGAATGTACCAGTGGCGCACCGTAAAAAATTTAAGGGGAACAAAAGGGGAAGAGACCTCTGAAAAAATAGGATCCTGTAGATTTTCACAACCATTCGGCATGCCCTACAGGAAAACCTAGATTCCAAATTTGTACTGAGTATATCGAAAACTTAAATAAGAACATTTAAATTTAAAACTATTATAATATAAGAAGAATGAATATGTTCAAATGATTATTTCAAGCATTTTTACATAATATGCCAAATATATAATAATAAAACATTATTTACTCGTGACACATGCTAATTTAGATGGATGCGGTGTTGCCAAATTTTAGAGTATTTCCTAATTAATTGGATGGTATGTGGCACATTGTTTAAGAGGTAATTTAGAGGATAAAAATATGAAATTTTAAGATAAAAAAAGTGTAGGAGGAGGATCCTCGGCCCCTGGGGACATTCCTTACTCACCAGGCCCCTCGGTACGCCTTGCCATCTTAGTTAAAAACCTTCAATTACGCCCATGGCAATTTTACTTGTGATAAATTATGTACTTATATAAAGCATTGGCTACATTCCTTAATTCTGACAGTTTAGGTATATAATTAATCTTCTATCTGAATTTATTAATTTAGCAAAATTACTATTACCTCACAACGGTTCGTAAACTATATAAACTGCGTTTGCCTCACTTTAAGCACTTGTCACTTTAGTAGTGAGTTATTAAAACCAGCGCCTATAACTCTCGCTACTTGCCTATACTTAATATTAATTGTTCAGAAGCAGTTGAATAATAAATATATAATATAACCTAATATTTGAAAACATCCCTTGATTGATGAATAGGGTTCCTATATTTTACCCTTGATGCACAAAATCACTGTTTCTTTTATAACCCATACTTTATGCGATGAGTCTATTAACTCATAATTTAACCGTTTGCGTGTACATCGAAAAGTCCATTATAATTTCAATTTACGATTACCAATCATGATTTGCAGGACCGGTTCAAAATACACTGCTTCGATGTTTACTAAAGATTTATATAAATACAGAAATACATTTGTTCTCCGATTGACATTAAATGTCACTTTAAGTGACATTTTTCGATCATAGAAGTAACACTTTTACTGCATATGCATTAAATAGTACATTATATACCTAGGGTGAGAAGTGAGCTATTATTTACCGAGCACTTTTATATCCTGAGGCGCGTAGCGCCGAGGGATATAATGTGCGAGGTAAATAATAGCTTTCTCAGCCGAGGTATATATAGAATTTTTTTTACTACTAACATTAATGTATTAGCAATTTTAATTTTGACATAAGTAATTTCCTAACAATTTGTTAAATATTTCGAAATATCAAGCAGACTGGAGCGTGTTTCTAATCACACTGGCTTTATTTATGTAAAAATTTGGCATGTGTCAAATTTTGGTATGATTCTAGGAAATATCCCATTGCATTTTTGATATTTTAATGACATGGATTTATTGTTATTAATTAATAATTTTTAAAGCCGGTGTTGAATTTCCTAGTTAATATATATTTTTACTAATAACACGGATATATATTATCATATTTGATTTGATTAGATTTTAATAAACCCAGCTTTAGTTATTTCCTACTTATTTTTCAAATATTTCAAAATATCAAGTAGTCTGGGAGTTTAGTTGTCAAATTAACAAAATGAAACTAATGAAATTTAGTTTCATTATTTACCTAGGTTTTTTATTATTATCATTATTTACCTAGGGAGAGAAATATTACTTCTCATTAGAGGAATGGAGTAAATAATGGTGATTTCTCATGTTAGTAGTAAAAAAAATAATTTTTACTGCCTAAACATTAAAAATTTACTGTTTCTTTTTTTCTCTTTTGGAATCTTGCTCTGCATGATCAGCTTGCCAAAAAGTTACTTTAATAAATTAACTACAAAGTAACTATAAGTATATGGAATTAAAGGGATATATTTATAAAACCAACGACTATACTCGGACAAAATATTGGAGAAGGTGAGTCATATGCATGATCAACACTGTTGTCTATGAATAAAAATTTGTTAGTAAACTTTATTAAATTTGTTTGTTAACATCTTTATTTAAACAAAGATGATGTTTTAAATATACATTTTTGATAGTTTTCAAAAAATGAATATATTTATTCCCTAATGACTTCGTTATCTGTGTTTAATAGTTTTAAAATGTGCTTTAAGTAATTAACCGCAGACGGGTTACAGATTGAATATTGTCAGCACAGGCACAAAGACAGTTGAAAACTAACTTCCGACGAAGTTAGATTTGTATCGCTTTAACTATTTACGATAATTATTTTATATTTTATAAACACTTTTTTGTCTAAGTGCTCTTTACTGATATACGAGTAGGTGTTTATGTTTGTGCCTTACAATTTGGTAGTGGTAGTGCATATTCGAGGAGTTATATTTATTGTGTAGTATATTAAGTAGGTACTTTAAAAGTTTATTAAATAGTAAACTATTGGTGTCTTTATAAATTTAATAAAAACAATTTAATAGTAGAATTATATTGTTGCAATAGTAATGGATTCAGAGGCGGGTCCAAGTGAAATCCAATTACGTCGGCGAAAGCCCTTATCAAAGGATGAAAAGAACATTATATGGAAAGTGTATGATGGGCTGAAAGAGACACTTCCTACAAATGAAGCTATAAACCGCATTTCTTTTTTAACTGGAGTATCTGTTTCAACAATTGAACGTATTAAGTGTAAGGGTTAAAGAAAAGGTCCTTTATTTCTCACAAGTCAATTTAATTGGCGACCGGTTTCGAAGTTGTCACTTCATCATCAGGCACACCTAAATGGAATGTCAAGGAGTCAGTTGTAATAAAAACAATTATAAAAGCATGAACGGACTTTAACATATACATTCGTTAAAAATCTAGATAGATGTCTTGACAGTCTGTTAATTTTTACTTTTTTACTTTTTACTTTCAGTAATTAACATTATATCCTTAAAAATTTTTAAACTGTTTGTGCTTGTAAAACTATTTTGTGTTGTTTAGTTAATAATTGTCTTAAATGTGTTTTAATTAATTATTTTATTCAAACAGACATCTGGTGGTTTAACCTAACCTTCATTAAAATTTTTTTTAAAAAAATACTTATTACACATGACTTTTTTAACTCGTTCTGTTAAACTTTTTGTAGCGCTTCCTTTATGGAATTAGTCAAGGTGAGTCAAGGTTATTGTTTAACTTTCTTTTGTGTTTTTTCTGTTATTTTGTATATGTTAAAGTCCGTTCATGCTTTTATAATTGTTTTTATTACAACTGACTCCTTGACATTCCATTTAGGTGTGCCTGATGATGAAGTGACAACTTCGAAACCGGTCGCCAATTAAATTGACTTGTGAGAAATAAAGGACCTTTTCTTTAACCCTTACACTTAATCCCTACTACTCACATATGGCTACCCTCACTCCAAATTGAACGTATTATACGCAAAAAGACAAAAAAAGCTTCTTTAGAAGCCCCTAAAACGCATACCCGTGGCGATTGTTGAAATTGGACGATAACCAAAAACAAATCATTCGAAGAACTGTACATTCTTTTTTTTTCGAAATCAAAGCCCCAACACTTAAAGTTGTTCTTACGAAATTAAGAGAAAACGAAGAAATTCCATTAATGAGCCGTGAAGCTTTACGAAAAATTGTTTGGGGCCTAAAATTTCGTTTTGTCAAACGGTGTAGGAAATCAATTTTAATTGAGAGGTCAGATATAGTGTCCTGGCGATGGCGTTATTTACGAAATATTAAAGAGTTTAGAGCCGCTAAAAAAAAGATATACATACTATCTCGATGAAACGTGGGTAAATGCTGGACACACGGTATCTAAGATATGGCAAGATACTTCTGTAACCAGTGTTGCCAACCGGAGGGAAATTTCCCGTTTTGCGGGAATTTTCAATAAAAAAGGGAAAAAGGGAAAAATTTAACTCAAAACGGGAATTTTTTACTTCAGTCCAAATTGTGAAAAATGTATGATTTTAAAAATAAACAAAATTAAAATTGTTTATTCTTTAATATATTTTTAAAGTTTTGTTAAAAGATTTATGTTTTTTAGATTATACTTTTTATACTTTGTTATGTACCTTCGTTTTTCTTTTAATAAATATAGTTTGGAAAATATGAAGATGCTTGTATTTCTGATATAAAACCGATTTTATTAATGGGAGGGAATTTTTTTATAAAAGTGGGAATTTTTAAGGTAAGAAGAGGGAAAAAGTATACTTCAAGGTTGGCAACACTGTCTGTAACTAGTCATCGCCAAGCTTTTATAGGAGGATTATCTACAGGTTTGAAAGCACCATCAGGTAAAGGACAGCGCCTAGTTGTTACCCATATCGGAAGTGACAGTGGCTTTTTGGAAAAGAGCGCTTTTGTGTTTATATCGAAAAAAAAAAACAAGAGACTACCACGAGGACATGAATGCGGAATGCTTTGAAAAATGGTTTACTGAAATATTACA
Organism: Psylliodes chrysocephalus; assembly: GCA_927349885.1. Lineage (NCBI taxonomy): Eukaryota > Metazoa > Arthropoda > Insecta > Coleoptera > Chrysomelidae > Psylliodes > Psylliodes chrysocephalus. The sequence goes on from OV651815.1 coordinate 89,087,286, forward strand.
GCGTGTAGAACGAAATTCAGTTATTGTACTAGATAATGCTTCTTATCACAGTCGATGAGTTGACCACATTCCGATAATGTCCAGTAGGAAAGCGGATATGCAAACCTGGCTGCGGGATAAAGCAATAACATTTCGTGAGGAGATGCTTAGAGTGGAATTAATGGACCTAATAAAGGAACACCGCCATAAATATATTACTTGTGAAAATATTGCCCATCGATTCATACTAGAAGACGTAAAGCCTTTAGCTGGCTGTCCACACTCTGACAACTCCATTGATTCTTTAATTTCTCACTTAACCTCTTTCATTTTCTTTGATTTAAATTTCCTCACATATATTAATATTCAAGACATTGGGATACTAATGTTTCTTTGACTAACTTACTAGAAGAGTCACTCCAAGTTTTCTACTATAAATATTTTTAATTTTATTTCATAAATAATACTTTTGGTAGGTAATTTTCTGTTGCTTCTAAATTAATGTTTTTTATATTGTGGTCATTTTGCCTGTTTGTTAAGATTCGTAAGGGAGAGTGGGGAATTGTGCGCGTTATAGCACTGATAGCATTGTAGATAATTTAAATGTAAATACCGTAATAGGGGTGCTATTTAGTCTACTCTCAGCACGTAAATCAATTTTAGGAAAAAATAAAAGTGCTCTTGCGCACCATTCCCTGCCGTTGCGGGTAATGGTGCGCAAGTGTTGGGGAATCGTACTCATTAAAAGTATTAAATGTAAGACAAAACCAATACTAACTATAAAAACATTTATTGAAGTTGTGGAACATTAAAAAAAAAACATTATACTACTAATTTAAGCACAGGACACATTTATAATTTTTCGGAGTATCTGAGCCAGTACATTCGGCATGGTTCCAAGTTGAGCAAATGACACATCTGCACCATAATTCTCGTTGTTTACCAAATTCAAAGCAAACACCACAATCTTCGGTTAGTTTTCCTGGCTGATTCAAAGGTGGCGGTACGAAGCTCAGCCCAACATCATCTTCAATATCATCCAGCTCATCGTCGTCACAAATATCCGACACATCATCTTTTGATGAATTAGATGATTCAGACGTTGGCGGGCTCTTTTGTTTGCTTTTGAATTTCTTTGAAGATGACGGAATTGATAATTCACCGTCCAAACATTTACGAATAACTTTTTTACTATTCTTATCTTTCAGTTTTTCTTTGGTTGTCTTTTTTTCACTTCAGCTTCTTCTATAGTTTTGTTTTAATGGAGTGCTGGTAAGAATTTCGATTTCTATTTGTTCCTAGATTTTCTTTTCGTTGCCTAGGTAACTTTTGTTTTTGGTATTGGAGCCATATCAAAGAAATAATTCATAAGACGTAGATGGCTGAGGGCTCGGATCTCTGTGATATTGTAAATCTGGGTGATTATCTGGTTGCTGCGCCATCTTGACTGGATGAAGTTTCAAGTGCAGGTGTTGCTTCTACTGTAAGTTTTCCTACACGGTGGCTAGGTTCAAAATCAGCATCGGTAAATTTGTCGGGATTCAATGGAGATATTCCAGACGTCCGAAATCCTGAAACTGCTTTTTCCATTATAGCCACTTTCATGAAGGTGTTGTTTAAAAGTTTGGCTACGTCATATTTAGTTATTTTTTGATGACCGGTACTTGACAAGTAAAGATCATATTCCCTAAATAGTGCATTTTTCAGAGGGTTAAAAAATGTCAGATCCAGAGGCTGAAGGTGGTCAGATGGGTGGGTGTGACGGAAGCGAGACCATGTGGATGTTATTTTCTTTGCAGAAATTATAAGCTGGAATTGAAAAGTGGCTGTAATGGTTATTCAGGACCAGAAGGACAGGATCAGTAACAGTATGCTAAGCATGCCTCTGAAAGTGACCCAGCCACTGAAGAAAAAGTCCGGAATTGATTCAACCGTTCTTAGAACATTTGTACAACGCCCCAATTGGTCCATTTTTCTCGAGAGTTTCGGGTATCTTTTTCCTAGGATATATTATCAAGGGAGTGATGTAGTTCCCAGGCGCATTCGTACAAAATACAGCTGTTATTGTTCTTCCTTTTTCGGCAGATCCCTTACGACCATAAACTTTAGGGCATTTGTTCTGCACCCTGGTGATGCCTGTGTCATCCATGTTGTAAACGCTCTTGGGTTCAAACTTAAACCTTTCCCTGATAGTTTGAAGGTTTGAAAAAAATAATTTGGTTGAGTCCTTATTAAAAGATTCAATCCTATTCAAACTGGTTTCTTCAGGCTGCCGTAGCTTTATATCAGGTGATCTCCTTAAAAATCCATAAAGCCAGTCCTTCCCAGCTAATCCCTTTTCCTTGTCGAGTTTATGGGCAATGTCATGTTGCTCAGCATATCTAAAAGCTAGTCGCCTAAGACACCTGGATGCTAGGCCATAAAATAGCTTTGCTAGCGTTAAAACATACCTCCTCTCTTAACTCAGTTTCTATTTCCTCTGAAAACACAGGCTTGTAACCCAAATGAGGAGGCTTCGGTTCAGTTTTTGACATTTTTTTTCTGTGTCGATTCAGGAATATTGAAGGTCCTTCCTGCATCCCTTATTTTTCTGCCATCATTTCTTGTCGCAAATAATGCGTTTTGTAAATCTTCTTCCTTATATGAAAGAATTGTTGTTTTCCTTGTATAATTTTTCGGCATCTGAAAAAAATATTATATTTAAAATTAGATTACGTATGGGGTAATGGTGCGTATCAGCGCGCATCATTTATCCTTTAGATCATTCAATGACAATCTGTAATACAGCAAACTACATAATATAACAATGTAAAACAAGCATCAAAAGATGCAAAAGATCATACTTTTCCATAAAATAAATATATCTTATCGATTAAGGAAAAAAATTGGACTTACCGTCTTATTTTCCGATGTCAAAAAATTACAGAAACTGGCTGGATTACAAATAAATAGGGAAAGTTTCGTGCAAACGTAAACAACTGATGTGAGTAATGGCGTCAGTGATGCACAGTAGAAAGGAGAGAGCGCAGCACTAGTCGGTGGCGCTTAAAAGCCCGCTAAATATGAAATAGTTTGATGAGCACGATTACCCGACGCGCACGATTCCCCCACTCTCCCTTTTATTTTTAAATAAATAAACAATTATATACTAATTTTAAGTATTTTATTTTCGTTTATAAATATAGCTACATTTGGGTAGATGAATACCCTCTACGATTCACAATAAGTTATTTTTTACGCTCATGTATGTTAACGTATCTCCCCACTCCTGTAAGTTAACGTATCTCCCCACTCCTGGAAAAGCTTATTGCAGCGTATGTCGCCAAAAATCACCAATTGGATCGTCAAATATATTAATTTTTTATAACTGTAATATATGAATTCCATAAATTGAACTACTTCCCACTGATCACACACAACACGTTTAACACCATTTTTATCTTAATCATAAGAAATAATCCTAAGAACAAAGGTTCTGATCAAATTTAAATGCACACAAGGTTGCTATTTATTGCATTTGTAGAAAAAGTATTTAAACAAAATATCAAATTTACCGACCTCACTCATCATACTTAGTCCAAACCTGCCTTCAACGAATTGTTTTAACGATATTACCCACTAAACGTCGAAATTTTATATCTATAACGAGAACTGCATTACATGATCTAAACCATCAAAAGTAATCAGGAATATTTACCTAACAAATCCACTTACAACAATTAAACCCCAGAAGACTACTAGTAATTCACGAATATTGCATGTGAAAAGTCAAACATATGTCGTACCTGCCATATTAAATTGCCTCTGGGGCGACTTAACTCTCTTACATTCAATCTAACAAAGTAACAAGCTTTTATCTTGCTCGCGATATTCTCATCATGTACTTTCTCCCTGATACCCTGGGGAAAGACTGTTACGTTTTGAGCCCGATATTGTTATATGAAATTCGTTTTAACGGTACAGCTCTCTAACAAGCTGTTGAAAATTTTGGAGATGTCAGCTTTATAAAACATTAAAATCATTATACCACTTTTAAAAAATTAATAATATTGTGAAAATTTTATGAAATCTGCGAAACAGGACTGGATTTATGGAGCATAATATTTTGTATATAAATGGATTATTTTGCCGTTTGAGCTAAGTTGAAGGGGAGACAACGTTAAAGATACACATTCGAATTGTTAAATATAAATAATAGTGCTTAACTATAAATACATTAATTAGTATTTAGTGTAAATAAATTATAAATAAACTGTTTTAAATAAATAAACGTAATATTGTTGTTAGAAGTCGGGATTTTCTAAATAAATAATGGATAAACATGACTAAAAAACTGAGCGATATACTAGTGATGAAGTTACGACGGGAATTAAAAGTATGTGAACTGAAGACAAATGAAAGAAAGCAGAGTTAGCAGAGCAGTTTAGCGGAACAATAGAAACTGAAGGTTTGGATCCGGAAACGTATTTATTTTCGGATGAGGCATCTTCTATAATTTCTTTAATCTTTTCCTTTAAAAATGAAATTTCTTCTTATACACCGTGTCCCACGTAAGGCGGGCATTACAACTTTATGGAGAATAAATTAATTTGTATTTTCGCCATTTTCTGAGTATACATAATCGAATATGCTCTTTTGAATTAAAATAAAATGAACTCTGTGCAACTTCCGGTTATACCGGAAGTGACCACTAACTTCGTTATTTTAAAGGGAATACCCCATATTTTTTTTTAATTTTAGATTCAGCATGAAATTCTGTAAACAACGATACCCCATTTGCCTATTCTAGTTATAGCGGATTTGGCGTTATTCAATTTTTTTCTACATTTTTAGTCGCCGGAAGACATTTTCTTAAAGTCGTCTATCTCAGGTACTATATCTATCAGATACTTAAAATTTTAACCAGAGGTAGTAGATGGGATGTACTTCTTGAGAATATTTAGTTATTCATTATTTGTTGTACGGGGTGTTTGCAAATTATTTAATATATTTTAAATTAAACACCCTATATATTTTTTAAATTTTAGATTCAGCATGAAATTCTGTAAACAGTGATACCCCATTCGCCTATTCTAATTATAGTGTATTTGGCGTTATTCAGTTTTTCATAAACTTTTATATGCCGGCAGACATTTGCTTTTTTAAATTTACTTGTACATCGTTTGTTCGACTGTGTGTTTGGAAATTATTTTAAAAAATAAATATTTTAAACATGAAAATTTTTTTTATTTTAAATGGAAAATCCTGTATATTTTTATTTCATTTTGTTCAGAAAATTATTCTTCATTGATCTTCATTTGCACTATTAATTCCCTATAATTATCTCTCGCCAATTTTAAGAAAATTTAAATTTAAATTTTACGCATGCACCTACATAATATAGTATAGTTTTACATTTTAATTTTTTATCTTAGTATGCCGTGGAAATATGCTAAACAACAATCTGTCAACAAACTGAATTGTCATATTTCTATGTATTTAAGTTGTGTATTTTTTGCGTTCAAAATATGGAAAATATGGAAAATATTGAAGAATATACCAACCAAGATATTCTTAATTTATTTTACATTCATGGAGAATGTAATCGAATCAAAAGTAGAACCTGCCGCATGTTTAATGAACGATACCCCCATTTACCACCAATGAACAGACAGAAATTTGATAGAATCGAAGCTAACTTTTTGAATAATTTTAAACAAAACCCGGGAAGAAACCGTCAACATTATGTCCGAGATGAAGAAGTTAATCTAATTAACGTATTAGGGTATTTTACTGCGTATCCTCACGCCTCCATTAGAATGGCTCAAGATAATTTAAATATTAGTCGAGGGTCAATACAACGAATTTTAGCACTAAATAAATGGCATCCCTATGCACAAAGAAAAGTTCATGACTTGCGAGATGGTGATCAAATAAGACGAACTGAATTATGCGAATGGTTATTGGTACGAATTCAAGAAGATCCCGAGATTTTAAACAAAATTTTGTGGTCAGACGAGTCGAAATTTACACGTAAAGGGATCATCAATCGCAAGCAATGTCATTTCTGGGCAAACGAAAATCCACATTTTTATCGTGAAGCACAATTTCAGTACGAATTTAGTTTTAATGTGTTTGCAGTGATCGGTTTTGGAAGAGCTTTTTATTACATTTATAATGAAAGACTGACCTCAGAAAGATACATTAGAATTCTTAGAGTAGTTGCCGACATTTTAAACCAGCTACCAAATAATAATTTTTGGTACCAGTTGGATGGTGCCCCAGCACATTCAACATACTATGTAAATCAAGAAATTACAGACCAATGGATAGGTCCAAATGGTCCTTGGCTTTGGCCTGCAAGATCGCCAGATCTAACTCCTGTTGATTTTTTTTATGGGGTCATATTAAAAATTTAGTGTACTCTACCCAAATTAATACTAAAGAAGAATTAGAGCAAAGAGTTCGGAATGACTTTAACGAGTTAGATGGTGAAACGATTCGTAAAGCAACAACTAATCATGTTGAAAAAAGATTGTTAAAATGTTTAGAAGCTAACGGGGGGCATTTTGAACATTTGATAAAATGATTTTTTTAAACCATGTGCTTTTAATAAAAATTGTTTTTAGTTAGTATGTACCTTATCATTAAAAAAATTTAAACTTTTTAAACGACATATTTTGTTGCAGAAAACTGTAAATGTTTTTAAAAGTACATCCCATCTACTACTTCTGGCTAAAATTTCAAGTATCCAACAGAAATAGTACCTGAGACAATCGACTTTAAGAATGGTTTACAGAATTTCATGCTGAATCTAAAATTAAAAAAAAATATGGGGTACTCCCTTTAAAATAACGAAGTTAGTGGTCACTTCCGGTATAACCGGAAGTTGCACAGTGTTCATTTTATTTTAATTCAAAAGAGAATATTCGATTATGTATACTCAGAAAATGGCGAAAATACAAATTAATTTATTCTCCATAAAGTTGTAATGTCCGCCTTACGTGGGACACGGTGTATAACTTCTAGAAGAACTGACGTTAGTACTAAAGTTTCTTATGATATTTCTTCCTTAGAAACAAAAGTTTCTTCGGATATAACTTCATTGGATAATAAAGTTTCTTCTTTAGAAAGTAAAGTTAAGGTCTTTTGAAATGTTATCTCAAAAAACTGAAATTTCTGCTGATGTAAAAAATAATATATCTTCAGTTGAGGTGAAAATCATGTCCTATGGAGAGGTGAAAATAAAGGAGATCGAAAAAAGATAGAAAAAATGGAACATACAGAACAGGCCAAGGACGGTGAAATTAAGTGCCATAAAGTGAAGTCGACGAGGAAAACTTTCTACAGGAAGATGTCGTGGATCAGTTACCTAAAACAGTTCTATACAGCTGCGAGAACCAACGAATGATCTGAAAGAGAAAAGGCAATACATCTGACCATGGCCTTTGAAGGAGATACTTTATGTTCTTTAGACTATACCTGTGGAAAAAGCGGATGATATTAAACAACTTAAAAAAAATTAAACATACGATATGGCCACGAATACAAAAGAACCAATTGCATTTAAAGAATCACAAATAAAAACAAAACAAGAGCCTTCAAAAATGCGAATTAGAAATTGCCAAGATAGTGCGATTTGCCTACCCATCAGCTCTAGAACATATGATTGAATGTCTGGCTTTTCAAGCATTTGTTAATGAACTTCTTGACCATGAAATGCAAAAAACACTTTATTTAGCCCGTCATGTCACAAAACATTTGTCGATGCCTTGTCCGCTGCTCTTGAATATGAAGCGGCTACGCTGGCTTCTGGTGGATACAGAGAAATAAGGTCTGTAAAATAGGAGGAACAGGAAAGTAAATTTGACCAATTGTATAACACAATAAAAATCCTTATTGACAAGCAGACGAAGGTTATCAGATTCTGAAATTTTGGTGAAATGGGAAATGTACGAAGTTTACGTAAACCTCTTAGGATTACTACGAATTGAAAAACCTTGCCCAAAGCTGTACAGGCAAGAAACGTGATACCTGCTAGACATTGAATCGTAAGAGTAACCAGGGCCGCTGAGAGCCAGGTGGGGCCCTGGAAGTAACGTGGCTGCAAGGAAACGTGAAAAAAGGAACGCCTGTTATGATGGAACCTTAAAAATTAAGGAGTTAGTCAAGGAACTCTAATTGGAAAGGGGTTGGCCACATCTGCTAAAGAAGTTGCAGTACGAAGAATTACGGTAGGCATCGACGAGTGGGCCCCTACCAAAATTAGGGAAGAACAAGAGAAAGATCCCGTTTTAAAATAGATGCGACAATAGGAAGGGAAAAATCGTATTTAACAAGACGTACCAAAACTCTCTCGAGTGGTTAAATCATAGGAGATTATTCTGGAATAAGGTTAAATAACTCTTTCGCTGCGATAATGATACAATAGCGTACAGTTTGTGCGGAAATATTTTTTTACATATATACTGAAGTGGTATTATAAATGCATAATAAAAAGAACCACTTACTTTTGAACTACATCTTATTCAGGTTTGTTTCTATAATTACAACCAACAAAAATAATCCATAGAATTAAAAAAATGCATCCAAAGTAAACGCCATACGTTTCTTCCTAAAAAAATAATAGGTTATTTTTAATGCAATGTAAGAAACAAAGCAGAATTTGATAGATATAAGGTAAAATTGTATAAAGCAGTGTCATTGGTTTATTTAATAAGTAACAAAAAATTTTGATATATGAATAGGAGTTAGTTTTGAGTAAATTTTATTATTAAAGTTTCAATTCAATTATTATAAAGTCATTTTGTGAATCAATTATAGTTTAATATTAAAATACAAACTTTTTTTTAAGCAGAGTTTGGATTATGTCATAAATTGAAGTAATGTATATTAAAATGGTTGGAGGTATTCTTTTCTAACACATTGAAATCACTTACATGACCTAATGATCCGCATTTTCTTGATTTGATCCATTAAGGATTATTAAATTAGTTAAAATACTTCATACAATCTTAAAGTACCGTGTACTTTTAGATACATTTAGTTTTAAATTATTATTTTATACTTCGAGTGTGAACTTTGAAACTTTCTTCCCAAACAATTTAAACCATTTAAAACGCGCATCAACAAACAAAGTATTCAGATTGTAACTTCGTGGACGTAGATCGATAAAAAAATTGAAATGCCTTCTAAAACCACTAAAAACCGCATATTATCAGCATCAAAGTTAATTCAGTAGGTTTTTACTTTTAAATCTATTAATTTGTGCCTGAAATATCCTTTATATTAGCATTAATAACGGCTAAAAAACGAATTTATTTCTGTAATAACTCAATAAAATCGTTATGAAAAAAATTACAACGGCTATCTCGAAACCACGCTCCGTTGAGCCACTGAGACTATTAAAAGGTCTTTTATCATGATTGGGCTATTAGAGCAGTCAGTTATGAAAAGTCGTTTTAATATTTTTACACAAAGTTTATCGAAACACGTGTAAATGTGAATAGAGTCTGATAAACACACCGTTTAGTTCGTTTGATGTCAGAAGTTGTTTCGGTGTCTTCAGATAGCGGGTTAAAAGCTACGGATGTGGTTAAAAGCAGCGGAGTCTGTTCTACCACTTCAAACAATCAAGGGACCAGACCGTTTTATCTCACATATAATAATTTTTGTTTTAATGGCCTTTCTGTAGCTTACCTAAACGCTTTGAACATTGGCATCTGGTTTAATACGCGTATATGTTGTTGTCTTTAGTAATTACGATAGAAATATTCCTATTTTCAAAGATTTTTATTTTATTTTAATAATTACATAACTACAAGGAGAAATACGGGATAAGAAGATTTGGTATGTCAAAAAAGAGTTCGATATTTGTGTATAATTTTTCGTATCGACGATTGGTCAATCGAGGACCTCACATCTCTCGATCAATTGCTAAAACCTGTAGAAATACCATCGTTCTAAGATGGAAAAATGTTTAGAACAGGTTAGAATACAATTTAAAAATTTTTCATAACTTTTTTGATTACGGTTTTAATTTCCTCACGTTCCCGCATATTTTTTAAAACGCATACTGATAAAAAAACACTATTTTCATCCTAAAATAAATATTTTACTATTCTCTTTTTATCAAAAACGGTTCAGGATGAATACAGGAAAATAAACATGAATTTACCTAATTTTTCGTCGCAGAATATGATAAACTAATAAAACCCCGTGTAATAAAAGATCATTTTCGTCATCATAATGCAATGTAATAACTGTCAAAATTAAACTAACTTTAGCCAAAAATAAATATTATTTTAATACGCACAATAGTAATTGTTTTTTCAAAAATATACATATTTTTTTGTTTTCATAAATAATGTCCAAATTTGAATATCTATAAAATTAAAATCACATTTATAAAAATATTTTTAGTTTCTAACCTCAACAATACCTTATTTGATTTTTCTTTCACGCGATGTTGTACTGCTTTTTCTTTTTCGATTTTCTTTGTCCATGTTATCACCAACAATATGTTCACCTTCTAGATTTTCCATTTCAAATAAAAACCTTATATCCTTAACAAATAATACCCACAACACCTTAAAACGTCTCTAGGCAACACCTCACTAACAGGTTTTCTAATAAAATAAAAGAAAACGCCAACAAAATTTTGGACAATACGCACTTTGAAAGTCTTGTGTGGCTCAGCTAAATTCAGTTTGTTTGTCTAGGTATTTGTTTCTTGTTTTTAAACCGGTAAATAATGCAGCGCCATATTTATGGTTTTAAAAATCAAGGCTTGTGACAATCATCACGTGGTTTTACCTAAGTAATGGAAATGACATACCTGAAAATTCAACGCGATTAAAAATTGCCTAAATTTATAAGAAAACACCGGTAAAACAACAAGGCAAGTCGAACTGGTTTCTGCGGTAGATGACCACATGTTGCAACGTCGTAATGGTCTCTGTAGATATATAACTTTCCAAACTTTCACTACTCGTAAAGAGATGGTGCTACATATCACAAAAATATCCCGTGGGTCATATTTTCGCCCGGGCCATATTACCCAAATGTACCTTACTATCGGCTTTCGGTCTTTTGTTCCAAGTCAAATCAATTCTCGTTTTTTTTACGCTTCTAGTTTACCCTTGACCTCAGTCTCGATAAGAGCGGTACCACCAATTTAGTGTAAAAATATCGTTCCATTTATACAATTTGTATAAAAGGAACGATATTTTCATAAGTAGTCTAGCTCAGTGCTACACTTTCAATTAAAAGAAATAGGTTGTTACATCACGAGTGCTTCTGTCAATAGTGTATTTTTTAGCTTGCGGAGGTTAAACCGAACTCTCCTGTTGAGCCAGAAGGAAGGGAGTGTATTCATTTGTCGTATTTGCACGTTTTTTTGAAGGAACTGGTGATTGCAATAATTTTATAATTTATATATTTTAAAATATTATTTAAAACGAAAATAGAATACCTATACATATTTACGATGTTTCTAAAACGTTCTTGAAAAATCATTCCAGAAACGTACCTTTAGAAACATCGTAGGGACGTACCATTTAAGTCAAAAACATAGAAACATACATAGAACCTAAATGAGATGTTTCTGGCAGATCGGTGTTATTAGGGTAGGTCAGTATTTAATATATTTAAAGGTTAGGTTAGCCATATGTGAGTGTAGAGATTACTTAGGAAAATAGTAATGAAAGTCATTTTTGTCTGACAAATTGTGAGACCATAGCAATCTGAAAATATTAGTAATGTAATAATCACTGTACTAGGTACTTTCAAATATCTGTGATCCCCATGACCTACTGTTTTTAACCTTAATTTGTATTAAACTTAACACTCTAAAATATTACTTTAATTTAAACTGTCATTTAGAATATATCATTTTCTAAAACCTCGTAGTCGTTAACAATTCAGAAAGGCATTACGTCTCTCTGCGAGATTCGGCAATGATAAATTGACATAATTGGGGGTTCCGTATCTTTTGTCGGCCCTGTACATTATATTTCGGCGACATTAAAGGAAAAACTCGATTATTCGATTATTGTAGGTTGGCATCACAAACATAATAATACATTTCGCAAATTTATAAAGTTATCCGGCACCTGCAGTAATGTTAGAAATTAGGGGGAAAGTAATATTCGAAAATAATATGTAATTAAATAAATATTAAAATGAAATGCTCGCCCGATAACGTGGATAAGTGCAGGGGGTCGAAAACAAAAATTATAGGTGTGTTGTCGGCCAAAATATCTGCGCTGTAACGGCAATAAGCACCGGCACTGGTGCTAGTATGTTAAATAGCGTAGCTCCCCTTTTTTATGTTCGCGCTATGTTCCATTTTAAAAGGTGGTCAAATTGGGTATTTCATTACAATAACTTTTATTTTTTGATCCATTTAATATATAGGGTGTCCCAAATAAATAAAAGTTTTTTGATCTTGAAAAAGGCGCACTTGCACTTTATGAAATCAGTTACAATGCCTTATTTTATGTAACGAGTCCCAGATAGCACACGACGTCTGAAAGACGTCTTTTTTGTGTCTTGGTTTGGTCTCAATGTCCTAGGACGTTATTAAGACATCTTGCAGAAGCCATAATTCAAACGTATTAACGTGACAGCTCAAAGACGTTCTTAAGACATCTTGCCAAATCCATATATAAATGTGAAAGCTCAAAGACGTCTTTAAGACGTCTGACAAACGTCTTTCAGTCGGACGGTTTACATAATTCAAATTTAACAAGAAGAATCAAATGAATTGAAGTTTGACGTTTGACTTAACATTACATTCAAGCTGGACTTCCGATTCGGAAATCGTCGTGGCAACATTGAAATAGCGGTCTCCGAATCGGGAGCCCAGAAGTCCCATAAAAATCACAAAATATCTAGTATAAAAGTGGACCATCCGACTATAAAAAGTATACAAAATTAAACAAAATATTCAGTGTAATATTTGGAGAAGAGAAATTAAATATGAAGTGCAGTGGAAAAGGGAAGACAGAAGTTTGACGCAGGAGGGTGCAGCGTTTCCACTTAAATAAATTTGAAAAAATAAATAGTGCTGGGTAAATTATCCTCAAAGATTGAGCCCATATAAATCGAAGAAAAGAAGAAGTACATTTAAGCCCAAGCCAAAAATTTGTATGGCCCAAGCTCATTGCGGAATACTGTACGCAATTATAGCCACCAAAAGCGTCTTTGGGATATTTTGAGCATTTCTGTTTAGTTTCTTTCTACTTAAATAATATGGGACAAAAACCAGAGAGGGAAGAATAGTTTCTGTTACCGATGTAGCACGTTCCTAGAATACAGGTAATAAATGAATATATGTTTATATACATAGAACATTAATACCTATCCTGTTTCTTCTAAGTAAGAATAATTAAATTAATTTAAAAGTAAACATCTTTATATAAGATTTAATTCAGATATTCGACAATTATCATTTTTTTTGTTTTTATGGAGATTTTGATAACAATTAATATTAAAAACCCCCTATTAGATAGCCATTTTGAGTAAAGTTAAAGTAAAATTGTTAAAGTGCGATAATAGCTCATATTGCATTAAATGGTTATAAAATTTCTTTCATTTAAAATTCTAAGAAATTAATTTTTTGTTTTGTTTTTACTAACTTTTGCAAAGTATAATTTTCTATGACTAGATGCTCTTAACTAAATTTATTTTTAGGAGCTACACAAAGGCAACTACAAATCAAAGAGAAAGAGAAAAATCAATCCAGTTATGGCTAAAGAGGAGTGATCGAATGCGCTACAAAGAAAATAACTCTTAGTGACCTGTGATCATTAGATATTTTATCAATAAATATTTTTAATTCTATTTTTTGTATTCTTTATAACCTGTAAGGTTGTTCTACTTTTTAATAACTAAGATATCCGATGTCCTCCGTTCATAAAACATCTTAAAGACGTCTTATTTATGGCTTCACAAGACCATTATAAGCTATTAAGAATACGTCTTAAAGACGTCTTATTTATGGCTTATTTAAAGCTTCACAAGACCATTATAAGCCATTAATAAGACGTCTTAAAGACGTCTTATTTAAGGCTTCACAAGACCATTATAAGCTATTAATAAGTTGTCTTAAAGACGTCTTATTTATGGCTTATTTTAAGCTCTAAAGACCAATTAAAGTCATTAATAAGATGTCTTACAGATGTCCCCTTTTGTAACATCAGATATCTTCTAAGACATCTTAAAGACGTCTTTAAGACGACTTTGTGCTATCTGGGGTGAATATTTGCGGGACGAACAGAGCGAGGTCCCGCAACATGAACAAGTTCAACCAACATTCAGTCTGCTCTACTAAAAAGTTGACAAGAATGACATGTCGCAGTTTATCTCCGAGGTACTGATATAACTATTTAATAATTTTCAAAACTTTGACTTTATCATTCTGTTAGTGTACCTATTTTTTAGGCTATTGTTTTAGCCTTGTTTGTATTAATATTCTACTCTTCACACAGTAGTCTGTGAAGAGTATTATAGGTTTAGTTTGTCCGATGTCAAAAACGAAAAATGATATCAACTTAAATTTTTTAAGAAAAAAACAAGCTCTATAAGGGGACAAAGAATAGGGGGTTAAAAACAAAAAGCGCGATATAAATATGAAATTATTGGTAAAAATTAAGCTCTATAATAAGAGATAAAGCCTATTGATTCTGAAAACAATCTGAATAAATTAGGGAGTTAAGGGGGGTTAAAATAAAAAAAAAACCCAACTCAAAAACGAAAAATAATATCAACTTAAAATTTTTAGCAAACATCAACTCTAAACTTCTTGATATTGAAAAAAAATCAGATTAAAAATGGATGGGGGGTTTAAGGGAGGGGTTGAAATTAAAAAAAAAATCATAAATAAAAACTGAATGTTTTGTAGAAACTAAGCTCTATAAGAAGGTGAGGCCTATTGACTGTAAAAAAATTTAAATAAAAGGGGGGAAGTTAAGGGGGTCGAAATATTTAAAATAAATCTCAACAAAATAAAACTCAAAAACGAGCTATAATATCAACTTGAAATTTTTGGAAAATCAAGCTCTACAAGGGGATGAAACCTATTGATTCTGAAAAAAATCAAAAATGGGGGTTAAACTGTGAAAATTATAATTTAGAATGCCACGCATTATATAATAATATATTGATTCTAGTTTGTATTTGTGTAATATTATGTATTTTGATGAGACTGATTATTTTATTTTTTTTTTGCTTAGGATTGTATGACTACGAGCTTTCAGTTTATTCGCCTATTTTGCCGTTTTTCCGATTTTGTCGATTTTGCCGATCTTGTCGATTTTTCTCATTTTTACATTTACAAGTTCTACAAATATTACCTATTTACATATGTTTTTTTTTTATTACATATGATTAAAATGATTAAATTAACAATAAAAACTGAAAAATGGTAGGTACAGTTTCATATAATAACTTTTACACAAAAATCAATGTCAAGCTTTTTACATAACCTTAAAAATAATCTCAAAATATGAAGAAAAGTCAGTTGACTAACTAATAATTTTTATAGATGGTTTTTAACGTATTAAAAACAACACAAATATTACAATAACTAAAATATTTATTTGTTTATTCAGTAGTAATTGTAGTGCTTGAAAACAATATGATATTGATAATAATAACTACACTTGTACAAAGTTTTGAACCGAACTTACAAATGATAAAATTATTGAAAAAGTGAACACCCATATTAAATTATTACAAGACGCCACTGATGCAAACAATGTCTAATTTGCAGAATGTTGTAAGTGCAATACAGATATATTTAATTTAATGTTATGTGGTGTATTGAATTATTAATGAAATTAGCTTCCAAATAAAGTGTTACATTTTAGATTACGTAATAGTTTTTTATCATGATAAAGGGCGCTAAAATTAAAAGTAACGCAATGAATAGTCTTTCTTACTGCCGAATTCTCAATCAGATTACCTTCTCAATGATTTGTCATCTTAGTACGTCCCTATTTCCTATTTAAATTGTGTGTGCTCAAGGGTTGAAGTGCCAAATGTTGCAATTACAAAAAATGTACCCCTCCATACTAAACTCGACTGGTCCAAGCATTTTTTTGATGTGTTGGAGCAATAGAAAAAAAAGCTGGGCGGAAACTTTTCTGTGACTCACCCTGTATAGTATTACAGACTAAAAAATAAATTTTTGATCAACTCATCCTGTATTTTTGGACACATAAGAGTTTATGACCAACAGTCTGGAATTAACAAAAACGTGCGATCATATGCAATTAATTATGTCTGCTGTCAAACCGGAAATGATATATTAGTAAATATTAATTAAAAAATTTAAATTCGTTATAACTTTATTCCAGAAATTTATTAAATTGATATAAAGTTGATTGATAACCGCGGTATATTATTTAAACACGGATTTTCCGGAATTATTTTATTTCAACATGATAACCTTCGTTTTTAAAAACAGACCCCAATGCATAACATAAATACAATTTCAATTTTTCGGTTAATTATTTTTAAAAGAAGCAGTCAAATTACAATATATACAGGGTGTCCTAAAATGGCTGGCCGCCTATTGTACTGGACAAAATAAGTTGATTCGACCCAACTTAAAAAAATAATTTGTCTTTTGCTCTTGGTTTTTTTGGTAACACGATTCGGAGGTGTTTGTAAGGTTCCCCTGTCTTTTTTCTTCTTTTTTGCTCTGTTGTTGGTAGTCTTCAACTTCTTGTTCCTATTCTTTTTCTTTCTCCTCTACTTCCTCCTCCTCTGCTTCCTCCTCCTCATCTATATCCAGTGTCACATATAAACAGACATTGAACCTTGTCCAAACGAAAACAGCAGAAAACGAAATTAATTTTCAACACTCTAGCTTTGATTTTGCTTACAATTAAGAACGTCATTCTTAGACTGGTTTCATCCTTATTTGGACTCGTCAGTAAGAAATAGAAAACTCGATTTCAGTCTCTAATGAAATTTGCAAAGGCATCAAATTCAATCACCTACAATAAAAAGGTTAACGAGTGAATAAGTAGTTACATAGTGAAAATAGTAACGCCATCTGCAATAAGTAAGCAAAATCGAAGGTCGCTTGCAGTACACATTTCAATAACTAGGTGGAATAAAAATGTGCAATTTTGAAAATTATTTTCTATCTCTGCTGCTTTCCTCTTTGAAAAACGTCTAAATTCCTGAATAAATTAGCTTATATGTAAATTTTTTTAAAAAACGAGTGCATTCTTATGCATGATTAAGCGAATATTTACACTTTAATCTCTGGATTCCAGTCAACCCATCAGGGGTTTAAGATTTCCGTTGAGTTTTTTACGTTGAAAAAGACGCATATCTAACACCATCACTTCTTGAATCAATCATACACCATGCACTTTATGACGGTGATCAATCCAAGTGATAGTTGGCAGCATCGACTGCCGAGGGAGACCACCAAATAAAAAGAACAAACGCGTTTTTTGTTCCTTCGAGCCCGGAGGTCTCGGTGATGACCGATCACTCTTCACTTTGACAGATGGCAGAAACCGCATCCGTCAGACAATACATGATGGTCTCATTCATACATAACCGGGATCCCATATTTAGAGTATTTATCATATTAAAACAGGACCCAACTGGCCGATGCGCGGTTAGTCAATATTGCTTTCTTAATCTACTTTTTGTAATTGCAGCGTCAAAATGATTTACTTTACGTAACCAGTTGCATGATGTTGAACATTATGAAACTGATTTCGTAAAATTTATTATGTCACCAGTTGCGAAAAGATAAAAAAAGAAAAATAAACCTTTTCTATTTTAAAATCAATAATATTCATTATTGTTGAAAGTTTATATCAACGAAGGTCAGGATGATTTATAAAAATAAAATTTGGTTAAACTTACAACCTAGTAATTATGTTGGTTTGGTTCTTATTTTCCATTCTAAATCAGCACAAAATAATTAAAACACAATACATGACAAAGCCCACTTTCTTGAAATCTAAATAACTTTAACAGTAAATATAAACACACTACAATAAGTCGATGAAAATAAATGAATATGATTTTCTATTTTGCTCAAGAAGAAATGGTTTGAGTATAATAAGTTAACGTACCTTTTACATCGTACTCAAATAGTCTTTCAAATCTAGGATCACTCATTATAGACCAGACTACAAAAATTGAAGAAACAGAGACCACAAAATATCTTTGTATAACCATGGATAAACACTTCAAATGAGACACACACGTGAAAAATGTGCAAAAAATTAGGAGACTGCTTTATCGTCTTACGTTCCTAAAAAGTTTTTTGGATATATACCATATAAAAACAATATAATTTTCATTAATTCAGTTACAAATCATTTATAGAATTGTTGGATGGGGAGGTATGAATGACTCACTTAAGATTTTGCAGTACAGTATTACCGATTTTGTATTGATTTAGAGAAGGGGTTAACGCTCTAGTGAACTGAATGGTCTTGCATTTACTGGTATTTAATGAGAGATGGTTCACCTTGCACCACTCGTTTAGTCTCTCTAGATCACCTTGAAGGACAGTAGTGTTATGTGTGTACTGTGCTCAAAAATTTCAAATCATCTGCATATAGAAGACAAGTACTATTTAAAAAGCAGGAAGTTACGTCGTTAATAAAAAGTGAGAACAGGACAGGACCAAGGTGTGAGCCTTGCGGAACGTCTGATGAAACTGATACTTTCCGTGATGTAAAATTATGAATAGAAACTTGTTGGGAGCGATTAGTTAGGTATGATTTTATCCAATTGAGATAGTTACCAGCAATACCTATTTCGGAGAGTTTTTTTAAAAGCAGTTGATGAGAAACACTATCAAAGGCCTTTGACAGATCAGTGTAAATTGCATCCACCTGGTGCCCAGCTTCCACAGAGGTTAATAGATAGTCCTGGAAACAACAAAGGTTAGTAGCGGTAGAACGCCCCTGATAAAAACCATGCTGAAAGGGGGAGATATAAGATTTGAAGGAATCAGCTATTTCATCAGTAAGAATTGATTCAAATAATTTGGGAATTGTGGATATAATAGATATACCCCTGTAGTTTTTTTATATTAGATTTAATACCTGACTTCAGAATTGGAATTAGACTGGAAAATTTCCATATATCTGGAAAAATACCCTGAAAAAAGGATTTCTGGAAAATTTGACTAAGGGGAATAGACAACGCATCACCGCATTTCCTCAACAAAATCGGAGGGATGCCATCAGGGCCCGCACTTTTATTGAGATCAAGACTGACTAACATTTCTTTAGTCACCGTTTTTCCAAAATAAAAAAAAATAGAATTTCTGATTCCATAGGCCTACTAATTATTGTTTACACTTATCATGAAACTTTCAAATGCCTTTCTCTTGAAAATGGTGCGTCCTAGCGAGATGCAACAAAAGTAGCTTTATTTTAAAGAAAACATTGTTTTTTCTAATTTTATAGTCAAAAATGTTAAAAACTGTCAACAAAAAAAACTTAGCGCAATTTTACCCTAAGCCCGTCCTAATTTACACACCTATGAAGATGATCAAAACTGGGATTTAGTCCATTAAATAGAGCGTAAAAAGGTAGGCATTTGTACCAAATTTCCCTAAGTTATCTTTAAACGTTTAGAAAATATTTACAAAAGTGTGTCATCAGGACTTCACTTTTAACACCCTGTATCTCGGAAAAGGAACGTTTTCGGACCTATGTTTGTATGAACTTTTACTCCTATTTTAAGATGTAGACTACGCTGTTAAAATATGACGTCAGATATTGAAGGAGAACTTAGCAGGAAGGAGAGTTCAGCAGAAGGAGGAGTAAGGGGAGAAAATAGAGGACAACAGAAAGAGGAAATCAGGTAGGAGAACAGCAGGAGTAAGAGCAGAAAGCAGAAGAACCGGGAATAAGAAGAAAGAAGCGAAGCGAAGTGAAAGATTTTAGATTTTTTCAATTTCAAAATATAGTAATTATTTTTTTGAGAATTTTTTTAAAAAGCCTAAGGACCTACAACCCTATACGCTCTAGGATATTGGAATGGTTTAACCCTTTCGGACAGGAACCCATTATAATATATATGCGCGCGTCGGTACTCGTACTCGTTATTCGTTAGCTAGAGAAATCAGAAGTATTGAGTACTTTAAAATATAAAGGAATCCCATTAGAAAAAGAATGTCCATAGGGGGACCTTGGGACACCTCGCTGTGCTCGTCCTGCAAATATTCACTCGTTACACACAAATGTAATTTATGAAAAAGAGTAATGCTATAAATGTTGCTAAAAATTTAATTTTGTAGTTTATAGTATACAACCCATTTTCCACCCAAACAATCTCCGACACCTGCCACTGCATTTCTGATGTAAGCGTGGTACCATTTTTTTTGGTTCATTGCCTAGATTACGAATATAATGATATGGACATCGAAATTGTTAGCATTGCGCGGTTGGATTTCTAAGCGCAAAAGCCTACTTTGGATAGTGATCGTAGAAAAAAGTTACTTTGTTTTTTCACAAAATGTGCACCCGGTATTATCTTCATAGAATTCAATATGTTACTTCTTGTTTGTAATACGCTCACATTCCTTTTTGTGACGTCTTTTAATTCTTTTGTATTTATATTTATTGATATCATCTTACACTCGAAGGTTAAAGATTACAAATATATTTAGTTCTTTTCTCATATCAAAACATTCTTACCACTTTTATATCAAATAAAAGATTTAACAAATATAAACAAATTGTATGGAAAAGCATAAAGAAAAACTTGTTTTGATCAAACCATTAACAATGATTATGAAAATTTTTAATATAAACAATGTTTTGTTTGAAATTAGTCATTACCTTTCTTATGACCATTCAACAAAATAATTAATAAACATTATTTGCTAGTTTCATTTTTTATCATACTATTTTCTAAATCCAACCCTGCAGAACCCCATATTTTGGGGTATTTATCATATTAAAACCGCTCTGAGATTTCATTTAGATAAACGGCTGATGGCATGTGACATGTATATGCCAGGTAAAATGTTCGCCTCTCAACGTTCTCAACAATAACCACTTTAAGATGCCATTATGATGGAGTCCAGACCAAAGATGCAGATTAGGCGCGAGCATGATCTTTGATAGATTGAGTCCGGTTAACAAAATCAATAGGACATTATCTGGGAGGCGTATCGGACACGAATAAATAAATAAAAGTGGGTTGTGGCCATCACTATACTTTACATAAGTTGAATTAGTTGGAAATCTCTTAATAGTGTTGAAAAGTATAACATTTTTAAAGGATATGGTCAGTATGTAATGAATTTTAAATAAAACAGCTCAGAATCAATACCACACATTTAATTTATTATACACTGACCGGCACAAAAAGAGAATCACGGATAATTTTTAAAATATTTTTTGTTGTTGATAAGGATATTTTTTATTGTCAAGTTGCTAATAAGTATATTTGGCGTATTTTTGTAACTTGTTTATCATTTTATCACTTTTTTAGGGCCTAAAATTATTTTTCGGGTTATTTTTACTTCAGTTTGAAATTAGTTTTCGACTTGCGACCTTCGGTATTAATTTATTTCGTCCTAAATTTAATTAATTAACGTACATTTAGAGAGAATTACACTAGAAGACCTGGTTCGGACATAACAACATCCACATTGCCTGTAGACGATCGTTTTTTACATCTTTTAATTCTTCTACATTGGGATGCCACTGCTGTTCAAGCAAGAAATCGACTTGAAGAAGTTCGGGAAGTAAGAAGACGCCTGAATGCAGTTGGCTTAATTGCTCAAAGGCCTGCCAATGCCTCAGAACTTCTCCCACATCATCGAGTAGCTCGTCTTCAATTTGATCGAGAGCACCTTTATTGGAACATAAATCAATGGAGCCAAGTGCTTTTTTCTGACGAGTCTAGATTTTGCCTAAGATCACCTGATGGTCGCCAAAGGGTATGGAGAAGAGCTGGAGAAAGGTACGCACAGTGAAATATCGTTCCACGGATAAGTTTTAATGTTGGGTCGGTAATGGTTTGGGGAGGCATCACTACGGACTACCGCAAGGAGTTTGTCGTGCTAAAAGGAGGATCATTGAATGCAGATCGGTATATAAGAGAATTTTTACACGAAAACAGGAGGAGTTTTCTCAACACTAATCTAAATTTATCGTTCTAACTTCCTTTTTAACCTCCCCCTTTATTTCTATTCACATATTTTCTTGCAAGGGGTACATTTCAGTAAGTAATTTTTTTCCCACAAGAAACCAACCAGCACGTTTAAAGATTAGGTTAGATTGTGTGATATTCACATCCGTCATTTTCTTCTTTTCTTCTTTTATTCTTCAGTTGCTTCACAACAGTTAACCCAGTCATTTCTTCTTCTTTCTTCTTCCTACAACATCACATACACTTGGTGATTGGTTCATGGCCCAAATCTTATATAATAAATAATAAATATTTCTTCACTCATGGTTTACATCTTATTACCTATACCCTGTCATAGGTTTACCCAAGAATTTTTTTGTTAATACTTGCCACCACCTGTAGAGGCCTTAACTTGACAGGTCTCCTTTCAAAAATGTTAGTTTTTTAAAAAAACAACAAGGTTGTTTAAAATAAGCCTTATCTTTTAATCTGTTTAATTTATGTGATTTGTTTTGTATGGTCTTGAATATTTTAAATTTTTACTATTTTAATTGACTAATATTTGTTTTTTCAAATATTTTTAACTTTTTATTACTTGTAAACTTTGTTCATTTTACAATTTATTTCACCCCACATTAGATGAAACTTGTTTTGTAGTATTCCCTAGTGGATGGAGAGTATGGTGAGTTTTCTCTTTTTTAATATTTTATATATCGTTTGCTCCAAGTTAACACACCTTACACCACATATTCTCCTTTCCACTAGGCGAGCCTGAAGATGAAGTGATGACACTTCGAAACCGGTCGCACTCAATGTTTTGTTAAATAATTAAACATTGACTTATTTCCTTGTGAGATATAAAGGACTTTTTCTCCCCCTTCACCTTAAAATTCGCATTGAAAGTTTTCAAATTGAAATCTATATTGTAAGATTATTATTATATTAGGTCATTATCTGGGAGCAGACCATAAACATCATATTGAGCAGACGGAGGTCATAGTTTTTTATATTCGAACTCTTACCTACATGCTTTTCACTATTTCATAACTTCCAAAATCGAATTTACTGAACTTCTGCATTTCAGTAACAGGTTTTAGCTATTCACACATTGCTTTTGATAATAATTCAATTAAATATACGACCACAGGCACCGATTCAAATTCGAAAATACCCTAATCGAGCTAGTGTGAATATTGTCGATCGAAAAATAGCCGACGAAACCAGCTATTCTCACTCTACCTTCAGATATGATTAGACATCAAGCAAGAAAAGACGTTGAAAGTAGCTTGGTATAATTTATCGCCGCGGCCAGAAAAAGCGGCTTCGATATTACAGGGCGGTAGGGCAAAGTAGAGGATAGATGCGGTGCGGTAAAGTAAAATTACCAGTCAATTACCATATCCATGTTGGTCCGCGAATCCCGCAGCAGCTCGAGGCATCTCACCTGGTCGCTGCTTCTGATGCGTTCTCGGCATCCGACATATCTTCTTAGTGATAGCGGTACAAGAAAATACTGACCGTCCAGTGACACAAGGGACACTATCCATACCATGTATGGAAATAAAAAAAAAAAAATAAAAACAGTAACGATAAACTTAACACCTCTAACTTGGCTAAACATTGGCTAGCAATATTCTAACTGTTCATTACAGATCACTGTGCAAAAGAAATAATAAATTAGTATTGGGCAAAAATATTACCATCTACTGTTATAACCAATCAGCTCTAAAGGCAGTTCTCTAAGTAGAAATCAAATCACAACTGGTAAGAAAGACTTGATAGAGCTACGTAGTCAAAACAAAGTGATCTGAAAACCAGGGCATTAAAACAGTCGACGACCTAGTCTTGAGAATGGTGGAAAAATTATTCAAGATTAAGACAAGCCAAAGAGGTTATCAAGAAACAGTCAGCCAAGTTCACAAAAGACCTACTATATCAAAAACAAATAGTTATGATAGCAGTAGATCTATTTTGCGAACATTGTCGCTTAACAAAACACATAAGTGTCATTAATCCTACAGATTCTATGAAGGAGAGAAAAACCAAACGACGTCATGTACCAGTGTGAATACCTGGCGATATTTTTTAGACGCTGAATGTCCAGAAAAATTTTCTCTTGCGTAACAGCAAATCATCTCTCATTTTTTCATTTGAATAGAGATTATGTCTCGACATTTTCACTAATGTATCAAATTAACTCGAATCATTCGATAACAAAAACATCAAATAAATTGTTTCAGATACATCAGATTTTTACTCAACATTGTGCTGCTGTCAAAATTCCATGGCAAACTTGTGTTTTAATACATTAAATTTTAGATACCTATCCATTAAATGCTACAATTATCGCAATCTTCCTTTTTTGATTTAAATACCAAATTTGTTACCGTTATTATTATGTTAAGCAGCAAACGTTTCGTTAAAATAAACAAATAATTTTGTATTATTATTTCCTAATTTTTGTTTCATTACAATCTAATATTTTCATGAAATAAATACAAACTATCTCAAAATAAAATTAATTTTAGGAACGATCTACGTTTTAAAACACCCTATATACTATTTTTGGCTTATGTAGAGATATGAGAATACGATATTAATTACCTATCATTTAAACGTTTTTTATGAATTGATTTCAATTAGGTGAATATTACATTTTGTAAGAAGCAGGGGCGGATTCTCCATTGGTTCATTTGTGCAGTGAACACCCAGTTACATTTCATAAAAACACATTATTTTAAAATAGTTCCATAAAAATATTAATTCAATTTAAATACTTTTATATTTTTTATACGTGTTAATATCTATTTTTGGGTACGCCACTGCGCTCGTGGCGCGCTTTTATAAGTAAGCCCGCGGGAGTGAGAAGCGTTCTTAAAAATCTTTAGCTAAAAAGAAATGTCACACGATAATAGATCCCTAAAATGTAGTGAAACAATGATAAAATAACTTAAATCAGCCTTATTTGCGCAACGCACACCGTGACGTCACAAAGTAGGCGGGGCCATATCAATCTTTTAAATCATAGATATAGAGAAGCAATGACGGTACTAAACGTTTCACTTTTGTAATACTCTTTTACGACATATGTCAAACTCGAGCTAGTCAGTTTTGGTGATAATAAATGCCCTTTATTAAAATAGCGTGTTTTAAATGATACAAAAACATTTTCATTTCGTCAATCTACAAATATAAAATTATTAACTTAAAATTAATCAAAATATCACGCAAAGTGCCTCCACTTGTCATATCACAAAATAGTCTTTATTTCGTTATCTACTTACTTCATATTCTATCTTCTCAACGTTTAAAATCAAGCTGTCAAATTCTAAAAAAACAACATGAGACATTTTTAATTGTAATTTGTATTAAAAATTAAATTTAAATACTTTAATAAATCGGAAGTATGTGCGTTAAATCAACGATTGTCACCGAAAAACGTCAGAGGTAAAAAAATTACTATTATATTTTTGAGGTTATGTGTACTTCAAATTATAGTTTATTATGTTTTTTGTTTCAGAGTCTACAGAATATATCTACCCAAGACTATATACAGAATATGCCCAATTATGCATTCAACAAATTTTTTTGTTTCCAACAAAAGACAAAGGAAGTTTTAAAAAAATTATGACAATTTTATATTTATATTTTATTTAGGGGCATTTTTTTCACCAAGTTGAAAGTTACTACTTGCTGATTAAACTATAGGGCTATTGTTTGTTAATATGTCAAGTAAACTTACATGTAACTTTAATCAGAGGTGAAAAGATCGACCCTTAAACAAGGATAATTTCTTGACTGTAATAAAATTTTATATAAATAATTGTTTATTTTGTAGGTTGTCCCTTGAAGTAATAGAAAAATGCCCTATCTATAAACACTGTCAGACTTACATTACAGTTTTTTTTTTAGAAGATATAAAATATAAATATTGCACTGGTCTAACTTAATTCAAGAAACTTAATAGTTGTGTCTATGTTAGGTACGTACCTATATCATGAAGATTAAATTAAATATTTACCGATATCTACCTGGGAGGTAAACTATGTAGACGTAGTGCAGTGTTGTAAAGGTTATATTTTTAAAGCTAAATAAATCTGTTTGTCTCGACCTGTAAAACACTACTTTCCGGTCTTGTAACGTAAATTACTATTTCCTCAATAATTTTAAATCTTTGCAATTGGAAAAGAAAATTCAGCTCAGTTACGGTTTTTTTTTGCATCGCTGGTACTATTTAACCTTCACGGGTACCAAACTCTTTTCTTCGCTAGCGGTAACTTCTTGCTGATGATGCTTGTCGCTTCGCCCACATTTAAACACCTTATAAATTTTGACGAGATATCTACGCGCATAATAATCTGATGATGATACGAGCGATGCAGAAAATTAGAATTTAATTTTCGTTTAATAATTTCGACTACAATCAAAAAGTCGACCAAGTGTTTTTAATGGCCCGAACATGATTTAAGTACCCGAAAAAGGGAACCCTAAATATGGAGTGTGAAACTTCAAAACAATAAAAAAAAATATAATTTTATTCAAAACAAAATAAAAAAACATTTTTTTAAAGGAAATTAAATTCTGATTTTTCATTTTTTTATATTTCAGAATTATTTTATAAAATTCCCTCATCAAATTATGGGAGGGTATCCATTAATATTTATAACTACAAATTAAATTAAAAATGTTTGTGCAATAAGAGTGGAAATGGTAGCATTCCATTATTATGAACAATCCACTCGAGTTGTACAGTATATCTTTTCTACGATCCACTAACGAAAATCTAATAATTTATGACTTACTAATTTATAAAATAAAATAAAAAAAATAACTAGTCTTCATCCCGGATTTTAACACTGCATCTTTTGAATGGGAACTCAGTACTCTATTTCTGCGTTAAAGAGACTAATATACCTATTTTTTTTTTAATACCGATAATTAGATTGATTTTAGATAGTTTTCTTAAACGTTTTTAGGTGAGAAAAAAGTGCTCGTCCTAATTTAAAAATTAAGTATCGAAGTATATTATTTTTGTATAATATAGTATTTTTGACACATTTGGTCACACTGATTATTCCGGCAGTACAGGTAATTAAAGTGTTGATAAAACGAGTTTCACAGTTTCCGGAAAAATACCCTTCTTGGAGAGTTGAAAATAGTGTTTTTTATAAATATATTAAGTGTAGTATTCCTAAACTTTCGAATCCTGTCGATTTTTGGAAAATAGTAGTTCCTAAAGATAAGCGTCAAAAAATTTTCTTTCGTTGCCATGATGATCCTACTTCTGGACATCTTGGAGGTTTTAAAACTCTTTGGAGGGTTAGAGAAAAGTATTTTTTCTACGACCATGTATTTTTACCCACTTTCCCGCACGCATTTTAGTTTTGAAAGTGTCACTTTCCAGCACTAGAGCGGGAAAAAATCACTTTCCCGCACTAGTGCGGGAAAGTAAAATTATGAATATTTGGCCTTACCTATTGTATAGTTTTTTTTACCTCGGATGTTATAACTATTGTTACAATAGGTAATTTAGTATTTTCCAACTATTCCATTTAATAAAATTTACTTTTTTTCTTGCTTTTTGTTATAATTTTAATTTTTTGGAAAACTTGAATAATAGAGATATTTTTATATACCTTCTGTATATTTTTAAAAGTCAGACTAGGCTGTGACATGTATGGCTTGATATGGTTGCTATATGGTAACCAAGGCGTGTTATTGTTACAAAAACGTCAAAGTTGTTTGTTGAAGCGTCAACTGAATTAAAATAAATTAAAGAAATAATGGATTCATCGGATGAAGAGCTGCCCGAAGCCATTTTAAAAGCTGCAAATGAAGCACATTTGGAGGTGTTACCTGCCAAATCACGAGGAAGATATGAAAAACAATACGACCATTTTGTCACATGGTGTAAACAGGAAGGGGTAAAAACCTACAAAGAAGAGGTGTTTCTGGCGTATTTTTCGCACCTAAGTAAGTTTTTGAAATCTAATACTTTATGGTCTCGCTATTCGATGGTGAAAAGTTTAGTAAAAATAAAACAAAATTTGGATATAAGACAGTTCTATAAGTTAACGTCATTTCTAAAACAAAAAAATGTTGGTTTTCGAACACAGAAGGCGCAGGTTTTTACCAAAGAAGATATATCCAGGTTTATGTTAGCCCCTGATGAGGTATACCTTATGATTAAAGTGAGTACCATTTTTGCTTTAGCTGGTGCTCTCCGCAGAGCGGGGCTTGTAAATATCACTCTCGATGATATACAAGATAAAGGCAATCTGAAGCTGTACTGAAAGTACGCAGGTTTACGACCACCTACCACTCCGCATCGCCGCTTTTTTATTAATTATAAGAAGGGAAAATGCTCAATTCAGTGCGTTGGCGTAAACACCTTTGGTAAGATGCCAACAGAGATTGCTGCATATTTGCGTCTACCTAATCCTGAACGATATACAGGACACAGTTTTAGACGTTCTTCAGCAACATTCCTAGCAGACTCAGGTGAAGCAATAACCAATATAAGACGTCTCGGTGGCTGGAAGTCCACTACTATCGCTGAAGGCTATTTGGAGGACACCTAAACACAGAAGAAAAACATTTCGAATAAAATTCTTTCAAATAGAAATGACTTGCAACCTTTGCTGCCACCGTCATTTTCACCTTCATGCGACCTGCAACCGATGTCACTCCCGTCCACGTCATCTTTTCAATCTACGAGCGTTACTATTAACAGCCAATTAACACCAACTAATTCCTCTGTACCGGCAATTTTACATAATTTACAAAATGCTACAAATTGTGTATTTAACATTAATATCCATAATAATTGGTTGTTTTTATTTAAAGATTTGTATATGTTGAAATAAAATAATTTTCCAAAAATAAATTTTCCTACTTTTTTGTATATACGGTCGTAGAAAAAATAATGTTCCTAACTCATGCGTAAAGTGTCTTTCCCGCACTTGACCGCTTGCCCGAACTCCGCTTCGCGTCGTTCGGGCCAACTGCAGTCGCGTGCGGGAAAGTAACACTTTCCGCACTTGTTAGGAAAATAACTATTTAGCCAAAAATGAGGTGTGATATTTTAAATTATATTAAAAAATGTAAAATTTGTGCTGAACAGAAACCTGAGCAAAAAGCTCCGGCTGGTTTAATGGGACGTCGCCCCAAAGTTCAGCAACCATTACAGATTATTAGTTAAGATTTTATTGGTCATTTACCACGTAGTACTTCAGGTCATAAGCATTGTCTGGTTGTAACTGATTATTTTAGTAAATTTGTTGTTTTGTTTCCTTTAAGATCAGCTAATTCTAAATCTTTAGTTAAATGTATAGAAGAGGGTATATTTTTGATGTATGGTGCCCCAAAATTTTTGATTTGTGATAATGGAACACCAATGAAAAGTAATGATTTTCAAAATTTATGCAAGAAGTATAAAACCATTATTTCTTATACGGCTCATTATTGGCCTCAAGCTGATCTTACTGAGAGAACCAATAGGGTTTTAAAAACCATGATTTTTTCCTACGTTAAGGAGAATCATCGTCATTGGGACAAACATTTGGCAGCTATCGCATATGCCATATATACTGCTTGACATGAGACAGTCGGTTTTAGTCCTTTTTATATTAATTTTGGTAGGAATTTTAAAGTTTATGGTCAAGATTTTTGTGATCAGGTTCCAGCTGATAATTTGGACCCATCTGAAGAGACAAGACAAACTGGCTATCAGAAAATGTATGAAAAAGTACTTGTTCGTTTGCAAAAAGCCCATGAGCGCAGTAAAAAAGTGTATGACTTGCGTTGTCGACCAGTCGAATTCAAACAAGATTTGGAGAAGAAATAAAGCATTGTCTGATGGTCTTAACTATTACGCTGCGAAGTTAGCTCTTAAGTTTGTAGGTCCTTTTACAATACATAGAAAGGTAGGGTATTGCACATATGAGTTGTCAGACGATTCTGGAGAAGGGAATTTGGCATATGCAGGATTTGAAACCAGATCAAAATAATCTTAATAATAATTTTCCAGTATAAATTTCACATGTTTTAGTTGGTTAGTCTTTCTAGTATGACATTGGCTTTCTTAGGTTTTATCGTCGGTCAAGTTTTGGGAACTTAACCTCCTTCGGAAGGAGAGGGGGAGTGTTACACTCCGTTTTTATTTTTAAGTATTATTTACCATTGTAGGTAATAGTTTTAAAACATACCTCGTATATGATTCTTGGTTTGGTTATAATTGGTGCATCTCTTTATTCATACTTTTTCATTTTATGTAATTCACATTCAAAATTACATTAATATTATAAATATAATATAGTATATATCCCATAATCAAATGAATTGTTCATTTTTGTGACCATGTTCGAATTATTGCCACTTGTCAGATTAATTGGTTCTAGGCACTGTCACAGTTTATAGCTAAAGAATCAGTTCGCTCACTCTGCGTCGGCACTTTTGATCTCAATGTTCCAGTTTATACACTGCGCAACTCGGATTTGTATCCCTGGCGCATACAGAATCAAATCATAACCAATACAATATATGACAACCGCCTATATTCAAACAGCAGTCTTCTGCGCATCCTGAATTTGTATCCCTGGAGTGGATATTATCAGTTCGCTCACTCTGCGTCGGCACTTTTGATCTCAATGTTCCAGTTTATACACTGCGCAACTCGGATTTGTATCCCTGGCGCATACAGAATCAAATAATAACCAATACAATATATGACAACCGCCTATATTCAAACAGCAGTCTTCTGCGAATCCTGAATTTGTATCCCTGAAGTGGATATTATTTTGGAACATTCAACTGGTCCAAGTGAGCTAACTGATTCTTTAGCAATAAACTGTGGCACTGTCTTGTGCGATCCGCTCGCCCTCGGTTGTTCGGAATCACTCGGTTAGCTACTCCCAATAGTTAATCGCTAGGCATTATTATGCTCGAGCTGTAATAGTCCGAGTAGCACATGCAGCCAAATTTTGTTGGGGTTTTTTTTTTATTGATTAAGGGTTATTCTTGTAAATATGTAGGGGGGTTATTAGAAATTGTTTGAGATAATAAGAGGTGTTATTAACACCCGTGCACCTGATAAAATACGATGGGCTGAATAGGTCCACATTAAAAGGCCATTCTTCGATGCAAAAAGGAGGTTGATTGAGAAAGAGGTAAAAGTGCTTCCTCTTTGATGAATGTCGCCGAGCCAAAAGGTTGTCGAGTTTTCCTTTTCTTGTAATTTGATCACCAAGTAGGGTGGATAAGTATTTAACAACTTTAAAACAAGGGTTTCGAATCCATTTCGTTAGTAAGTGATTTGTGTTATATTCGGAATCTGAAACCACTTCCATAGGAAGGATTTAATTGGCGTTCAGGCCGGTCATCACGAGACGCGCCATTTTGTGTGGTAAGCCAGGAAAGGCGAGTCCACGGCTGGATGATTTTCATAGCCACCCTGTTGGCTCTGTTCATCCTCGGAGCCATAATTCGCACCTCTCTGTTGGTCGTTGGAGGCACCACCTTACCAGTGTATGTTAGGGGCCTTATCGCCTCCTGTTTTGTCGTCCGAGACATCCTCTTGCAGTGGAGCCTTGTCAGAGGCCTTCCCGCCTCTCTATTTATGGTCAGAGATATCTGGCTGCTGTCGAACTTTAGGGATTCACAATCTCTCACCACCTCCACCACAAAGTTAAGTAGTGATGGTAAAGAAAGTTTCAATATTGGATCCCACCATGAAAGGGGGATACATATTTGTGTAACACGCAATATTTTATTATTAAAGGGAAGATTTTCCTTAATTTTCAATGAACATTTTATTATTAAAAGGGGGGATTTTCCTTAATTTTAGTTACATACTCATCGACATTTGCTCAATAGAAATATTTTATTGTTAATGGGGGCTTATTATTAGTTTTAAGATTTCATTATTGAGTATAATGTTATATTATTTCTTCTTTAGGTCAAGTTCGAAACCATCAAGGTGCTGAGCTTGTACTTTGTTAGGGATTAATTAAAGTCCCCATAGATAGTTTAGTTCTTCATATTCATATTTGATTTCCTTTTGTTTTCTAGTTCTGACAAGATTTATTATGTCCAGAATATGACATAATATTGTATTTTGTATGATGTTCAGTGTTTACTATGTACTAATATATTGTTTTTGCAGATAACAAACCTTGTACGCCCCCTTTTGTTCGCACAAAATGGAGCCCTGATACAACCGTAGGGTTATAGTTATATATGAATAAATTTCCCCCATAAACAATAACAAGCCTTTTATTTAATTGGAGTTAGAATGCAGCTTTGTCCAGAATCATAAAGCTGGACCTTTTGAGGTGAGTTTTATCTTTTCCTTTCTTTGTGACAGTGCAACTTGCCTACTATAGTTTAAGGGATCTTTTAGACGAACAATTATTAGTCTCTCAGTTCTCTAAATATAATACATAACAGTTAATTAATGATATTCATGATTAAAAGTTGTCTATCCTCATAATAACGAGGATCCAGTGATTTGCATCAACCCCGTTGAATCACTGGCGCGATATAAATTACAGAACCCCAGCTCCTGAGCTAGCAGGTGTGTTCCCAAGGCGTACTATGGTGATAGATAACTCTTTCTTTGGTATTTGATCATTTTCGTTATATTTAATAGTCTAAATAAAGAACGCTGGTAACACTAAGTAGAACGAAAAACATCGAATTCACCTCGGGGTGTAATTTCCAGGTCTTGAAGTGGTGTCAAACACTTGCCAACCTTAGCCCTATAGGCTATGACCTACTTACCAGTCTTGGTATATAAATAACTATATTAATGCAAGTTTTTAATGTAAAAATAATTTAGTAGATACACTGTATAGAATTTTTTAAGGTCAGAACAAATTTTTAGCATCTTGTTCTCTAATACTACAATAAAGATATTTTAAATTAAAATGTTTTTTTATTTTCGTTAAAAGTCGTCTTCTTCTTCTTCAGTTGAAATTGGGTGTGCTTCATCACATCCATCGGGTTTTTTCGTTTCATACTTTTCACACACAGTATGCAATAAATTTTCTCTAGCAGCTTGTTCTGCAGTTCGGTTAAAAACGTCATTAAATCTAATGTGTGGTACCCAATTTAATTTGGGAGTTAATGCTTTTGTTGTATTGTAGATTTCATAAATAAATGTATCCCCTTGGTCTGAATTAATACACGCCTTTATATCTGTCCAGGAGACTTTATTTTTTCTTGCACACTAAAACAAAATTAGTTGTGGTTAAATTAGAACTAAATATTTCTTCCTGTATGCCAATAATTTATACAGGGTTGGAACCAAGTAAATATCTTTAAAACGAAAAGGACGATATTTATGAAACTTTGCAGGGAAGTACAATGACACATAACGCATCTGATGCCATATTTTTTGTTACTACTGTACTTCCGGTTTCACCGGAAATAACCTCAACTTTTTTAATTTAAAGGGGTATATTTCTGCAGATTTTAAAAGATCTTGTTATTCCGAATTCGTACATACTAAGTTTGAAGGAAATTATTTGTAAAAACGAGAAATAAATCACTTTACATTTAAAGAATAGGTAAATTTATTTACTTTAGTCTAATGAGAATAATACTTTAAACAAAATCACTTCAAATGTTCAAAATGCTCGCCGTTCACCTCCTGACAATATGCAAGTCTCTTAATAAATTCGTGAGTCACTCTTTCCAAGACTTCTCCACGTATTAGTTCACATTCATCAATCATTCGTTGTCTTAAATCCTGCAAGCATGTTGGTCGTCTAACGTAAACACGTGATTTAAGATAACCTCAGAAAAAAATCTAACGGGTTGAGGTCCGCAGAACGAGCTGGCCACTCTATAAATGCTCTACGTCCAATCCATCGATTTGTGAAATTCGCATCTAAAAAATCCCTAACCCGTCGATCATAGTGGAGAGGCGCTCCATCTTGTTGAAACCAATAATTGTGTCCATTCTGTTGAGCAGGAATAATTTGATTATTCAGTAAATCTAAATACTTGTTTACCATTCAAGTTTCCGTCTATAAAAAAATGGGTATATAAGCCTATTTTCGACAATTCCCATCCAAACATTTAACTTTTGTGGATACTGGGTATGTGGCGGTTAACTGTTCCATCGGTAGTGACAGACCTAATGAAAGAACATTCCCTTGTGAAATTCAAGGAAAGATGGGATGAAACAAGAAACTGCAGAGTTGCCAGGGAGCTCTTAAGTTATCCTGACAGTACTGCAGCAAACAAATACTTGACTATGACTAGACAGAATCTGCGTCTGGTCACAGGCATTCTGACTGGTCATTGCCAAGTACGGAAGCATCTCCATGGGGCTGTCAGAATCCGCACTCTGCAGAGGGTGCGAACATTTATTAGAAGATTTGTGTTCGGCGAGTATCGGCTAACACCGGCCGATATAAGAAAAGCACCTCTTGGCGACGTTGTCAACTACATTAAATCTGTAGGCTGGCTGACGAGCTAGGAGGTGCCTATCATCTTAGAATGCACAATGGGCCTAATAAGGCCTAAGTGCCGTGGGGATAACCCACCCTCCACACGTTACAGATACAGATACCATGGTTCAGTGCCAAAATTTTTGTAGAAGTTTGAGGTGTTTCCTCTAAATCAATTGCAATGTTTTGTCTAATAGCTTCGTTCGTTGCGGTCCGCGGTCTTTCAGTTTTTGGAAAATTTTTATCCATCCCAGTTGCATTAAAACGTTGTAATGTTTTAGTAACCGTTGAACGTGATATGGGATTTCTTTCAGGATGCAAATCGTTAAAAATATGACAAACTTCTTCATGAGTTCTAACACGATCACCCTAACCGATCTTCATTAATATTTCAATACGATCTTTTTCACTTAAAAGAACCATTCTTAATCATACAATTTATTTCTGTTAGTATGTACTAATTCGGAATAAGATATTTTAAAATCTGCAAAAATATACAAGGTGTCCCATTTAAATTAAAAAAGTTGAGGGTATTTCCGGTGAAACCGGAAGTACAGTAGTAACAAAAATATGGCATCAGATGCGTTATGCGTCATTGTACCTGCCTGCAAAGTTTCATACATATCGTCCTTTTCGTTTTAAAGATATTTACTTGGTTCCACACTTTATCCCAACCCTGTACCATATGATAGCTATATTCTTTTGAAAAATTCAACGATTGTGTCATAGGGCCAACACCGGTGACGTAATCGGTTTCAATGTAGATTGAGACATGGGCAATTAAAAACAAAAATCGACATATTTATGATTTTTTAAAATTTAAAATTAATTCTGTTAGTACCTAGATACTTAGTATTTACAGCCCGTTGCAACAACGTTCATTAACATTAATGAACTTCGTAAACTTTGGCAGAATTTGAGAATGTGATATGTCAGAATGACATTTAAAATTTCGCTATTTAATAAAGTCATGGTAATGCTAGTTATATTTACAGATTTAACAAGCCTTCTTGCAACCAGCTAGCGTATAACTTTTAAATGAAATCAATAAAATGTGAAGAAAGATTGCAGAAAATTGTTATTAAGGCCCCTACCTATACAAAAGTGGTAAACCATTCTAAATTAAATATGTAAGTGCTAAATTATTGAGTGACAAAAAATGTATATCATATTTATTCTTTTCAATATAAAGTATACGGATACATCTACGAGTTAACTCAAATCTAATAACATATTCTTGTTTGTAGTTACAAAAACTACTACTAAAATTTTCAGGCCTGTATATACAAACATATTTAATTTTCCTATTAACAATAAATCCTGTATCCTGTACTGAAATAAAAGATCTTAGTCCCATTATGTTAAGTTAAATATTATTATTTTTACCTTACTTATGACTCACCCTATATAATTTTATTTATTTAAAATTAATGTATAATAATACTTACTTTTTTATTAAAACTTTTCTTTTGAGGTTCATCGGTTGACATGATACATCCTACAAAGTTGATAGAATTTTCGTTAGAGTCATTTAAGCCCAGGGCACAAGCTTGAATTTTATTAGCAAAACATTCCTCCTCTCCGTGCTGACATTTAATGTTCAACTCCGATTTTTTTACCTAAAAAAATAACTAATGACTAATTTTTTTCAAATCATTTAATTATTCAATAATCTATCTAATATATAAAATTCTGTTTGTAATTAAACTCCTCCGAAATGGCTCGACCGATTTTCGTGAAATTTTGTGTGCATATCGCTTAGGTCTGCGAATCAGACAACATCTATTTTTCATCCCCCTAAATTTTTTAGACAAAATTTTTTGTTTATATTTTTTTATAATACTGCATACAAAAATACATACAAGCCTTCATTTTCACCCCTCTACGATCAACCCCCATTTTTTATTTGATAATTAAAAACTTTATAGTTAATAAATAAATATTTTGTTGAGTGAATTTGTATCGCTTGCAATTTCATATGATATGAAAATCTAATATACAAAACAACGTTTGCCGGGTCAGCAAGTAAAATAATAAAATTCTTTCATTCGTATATGAAATCGAAAAACTGATAAAAATAGGTAAAGAAGGAAGAAACAGAAAGATAAGACTCGAAAACAGAATTTGAGGAAGCAGAAAATTTTATATACCTGGGAGACAAACATATTCAAAAATAATGATGGCAAAATTTATAAAACAATGGTAAGAACAATAATGATGCATGCTTTGGAAGTTATGAAAATTAAAAAGAAAGAAGATGAGAAACTAAATTGCAGAATGATAGAACTGGTAAACAAAACTGCAATGATATGAATGAGATAGAATAAAGAACTCAGAAAAGATTGCAATGGATAAGAAGAGATGGAAAACAATTTTATTCTCACGTCTTCAAAAAAAAAAAAAAAATACGAACCAACGGTAATCTACATAAATATATACGTATACTAATTTAATTTTTGTATCACACTAATAGTTATAAAAAATTATAAAACAATTACCTTAACCTGGCTATATGGGAACAGTTTTACAGTTAAAGCTTCAGGTCCTAATTTTTGGTATACGGGATAAAATTGAGTTTGAATAAATTCTTGTGATGCAGGACATAATGATTCATAAAAAACAGATACCTTTACAGTCTCCTAAAAAAACACACATTTTTATTAAATTAAAATAAATTTGTAAAATAAAATATGAGTAGTTGAAACGATTACCTGAGCAGAATATGCAAAAACAGAAAATATAATACACAAAACCAAATACATTTCAAATTTGTTTAATAAGATACTGGTTCAAAAATTGTTGTTATCAGCTTTAAATATGATATTTTTATTGCAGAAGGTTATAAGTCAAATTTGTTGATTGTTGAGTTCCTCTTTTGGCTTTATCGATACAGATTTCGTAAACGGGAAAAACATTTCTAAAATTTCAAGGAAAATATTGTTTTGATCATCACAAATGAAAAACTTTTATAGTCAAATCGGATGTGTAATTTCAGTACGAATAATTATTATTTATTTATGTAAACAATTATAGCAATGAGTGATGTGAATAAAAAGTAACAAAGGCTAACATTTAAGTATTTTAAAGTTATAACTTCACTTGATGTGAATAAAAGGGCTCTCTAGTTACAACTAAAGTTTTTCCGGTTTTGTAGTTATAACTACATTTTTACTGTGAATAAAGCGCAAACACTACTAATTTATTGCAGTTGCAACTTGACAATTTGTACGTCTAAACGAGACCACACTTAGATTTTTGTTATTCGTAAATATCCTTACCATGGCGATGTTTATGCAAGTACGAGAAAGAAAAGTTTTATGGTGAAAGAAGATTAGTGACAAGATGTAAGGAACTAACGCGTTTTGAGAACGAAAGCCCAGTATAAAGAACAATACAGTAGCGACAGATCATTTTTTATGAGGGGTCCATATTTTTCTGCGCATGTCCGAAAATAAGCGACAAAAACGTCAACGTCAATAGTGTCAATGCGATGTATGTCATTATTTTTGTTTGTTTGCAGTGCATATTTTGAGACATTTTTATTATTTTAGTTTTTCATTTGTGTGATATTTTTGAAATGGCTTCTGCACCTGATCAGAAAAGAAAGAGATGTGTCTATTGCCCTTGTCCATCTCAAACAGAGTAAACAGACAAAGGGACAAGTTATTTTGCATTTCCCATGGAGCCAGAAAGGTATTTCTTAAGAAAATACTTTCAATTTTTATATTTGAAAACCAAATATTTATTTGACAACCAAATATTAAATATTTAAATGTCTTGAGGAAAATTTTTACAATTTCAACAAAAATAATGTAAAAAATATATAATTTCTGAACTACCCTCAATCTAAACATTTGTTATCAACTTTTTTATATTTTAGGGCCAACATGTGGTTAAGAGCTTGTAATAGGGAAGATTTGAGTAACATAGATGTGAACAGTCTTCATCGGAATTACAGGTTGTGTGAGAAACATTTTGAGAAGAATTGTTTTTCTAAAACGTTGAACCGTAAACGTTTATTGCCTACTGCTGTTCCCACATTTTTTATCCATCTAGGTCATCAGCCAAATATCTATCTTCTCCCTAGTACATCGACCAAGTGCTTCCTCTGTTGAGACTATCATTGAACATGAACGAGACATTTTTGAATGCGTACCATGTGCAACCTTTGGACATTCTTGATCAAAAATCCTACCTCCAAATTATTATAATGAATTAGATGTTCTTTGATTCACTATGTCCATTGATTAAAAATGTTCTGATTGATTACATCTAATCAAAATATATATGTATTTCTTGTAAAGTAGCAAAAAGAAAACAAAAAAATGTATTTTGTGGTGTTTTAACTGTTTTTTAATTTTTGATTTGTTTCGTTTATACAATATTTAAGCACTTAAACAATAATATATATAATCTTATAAACAGTTGTATGATATATACGTTAGGGAAATTAGGACAAGGATGATTAAATTCTATTTCTTTCATAATATCAAAAAAAGCTATGCGATATACCAGACATTACACAGGTATTGCTAAAAATAGATATAACATTTTTTTATAATTTAAATATATAGATAATAAACTTTTCATTTGGAGTTTTTAGGCCTCCATAAGTGCTTTATTTGCAATCATATGTTAAAATCTGTGAACTATCCAAATCTTCACATTCTTTTGAAAATTTAATAAATGTATCACATCCATGTACCTATGCCTAAAGCTTTTTTGATCAAATAGCCACAAACATATTTAAATGGATTTTAAACTGTTATATCTTCTGTCCTGTAGCTGTAATTAGGAAGAAAAACAGCTTCTCGAGTGTTTTTATTTATTTCAGGATACAGAGACAATATTTTTTACATCTAATTGTAGCAAGTGCTTGTCTAGGTCTTCATTACAATTCATGGAATTGCAATGAAGATAATTTTGACAAAAAAGTTTTTTAAATGCCCTTTCGAATTGTACAGGTGTTGGATTAATTAAATTCCCACCCTGTTGCCTAATGGACCCAACAAATTTTTCTAGACAGTCACTGTTGATTCTTCTAGCCATTAAATATTTAAATCCCACAGCAGATAACCTTTCCCATACAAATTTTAAACCATAAAATCGTTAAATATAAACATCTAATTTTTATGATGTGACGTTAATAATATTTAATTATATACTTAGGTAATATAAGCAATTGGGCAGCATTGTGCTTAACGGGCGACATACAACAGGCATTTGCTAAAACTCATCTGAAGTCAAAAATTTGTACGTAGGAAGAAAAATTTAAATAAAATAATTCTTGTATTGTAAATTCATTAAAAACTTACTAATTTGTAATTGTGTGTTTTAATAAATATTATTGTTATATGTTGTTTCACTTCTAAAAATATACCTACATAACCTCATTTTAAATAAAAAATAAGGTGCTGAGTTAATTTATTAGTTCCAGGAAGAAACCAAAAAATGTTTCAACACATTTCATACAATGAATGACATACAAAAGTAATTTATTTTAATCTAATGATAAAATTTTAAAATTGGCACATCTAGATTTTCACCGGAACTCATTTATTTAAGTTACACAATATTATGATTAATTTATTTGCCTAGAATACATTAAAATGTTATATGTACATGTTTAAATTTTTTTCTAAGTGTACATCGCTAATTTGCAATTTTAGAGTTTACTTTTCTCCGTGTAGAAATAAGCGACAAAAACGTCAACTGTCATTGAAAATCTGACCACCCCGACATCAAAGAAGCCGACGCAATCTGTCGCTACTGTATTGTTCTTTATACTGGGACGAAAGTATTAACTTTTTAACAACAGAATTCTTGCCAGGCAGTAATGAAACTCGAGGAAAAGCTCTGACTCCAAGAAATCGCATGGGAATATTTTTACGCTACGTTGCTGACCCTGGTTTTCAGAGTGGAGTATCTGAAGATTTTGCAGTGGAACGCTCATCAGTGAGTAAAACTATAAACTGTGTTATGGATCATATTCTGGAAAAAGCACATAATTGGATCCATTTCCCCAACACAGTTCAAGAGATAAACAATGCAAAATTGTTATGGCAGACATGATTTGATTTACCAAACGTTGTGGGAGCGTTAGATTGTACACATGTACAAATAAAAAAGCTTTTTGCTGTTGGTGATGAGTACATTAATCGAAAAGGTTACCCCAGTATTAATGTTCAAGCAACTTGTGATACACAAGAAAGGGTTAAAAGCATTTGCGTTGATTAGCCAGCATCAGTACATGATTCGAGAATATGGCGGCGTAGTGAAATTCGTGACATCATTTCTCAGTATGACCGTAGAGCTCGTTTGCTTGGTGATTCCGGCTACGGTATAGCTCCATGGCTTATTACGCCTTTCAAGCCAGCTCAAACTGCTATTGAAAGAAGATTCAATCGCAAACACGCTTCAGAAAGAGTCATAATAGAAAGAGTAAAAAAAAGGTTCTCCATCTTAGGCAACTGTGTGCGAGTATCACTTGAGAGAGTACCTAAGCTTGTAGCAAGCTGTGCAGTGCTCCACAATGTCGCGAAACATCTTAAGGACCAATTTGACTTTGAGGAACTGGCGGATGAAGAAGATCACGATGGATAAGACGAGGGAGTTGACGGTTATATACATGAGAACAATGCAACAAAGCGCCGTGGTAAACAGAAGCGAGATGAGATGCTAATTTGTATTTAAATTCTAAATTATTATACAATAAAACTCAAAAAAATGTAAAAATTTATTATAATTAACTATAAATGTAAACACATAAATATTTTCATGATATATAGGGAAGAGCGGCTCACAAGGCCTCTGGTTTGATCTACTGCCGCAACGCATCGAGTATTTTATTCAACTAATTCAAGAACAATAACTGCATCTGTCTGTACTTCACTGTCTTTGGTGTTCTTTTTTTTCAAGTAACTCAAGTTCTTTTTGTTCTTTTTTCAATTGAATTTTCTGCAGCTGAAATTGTTGTAAGAGAACGACTCTCTGCAGCTGAGATGTTGACAGATCTCTTGTTTCTTCAGTTTCAAATGTAGTCATAATTTTAATGCCTGGTCTTACATTACTATTTTCAGATATTTGAGGTGAAGAACTTGAAGTATGGGCATCCCCACTAATGTTATGCTTAAAACCGTCATCTTTTTTTGATTATTTTCCTAACGTCACTGCTCCTGGAACTTTAGTAAAAACAGGATTCTTTTCTTCTGCACGCAATATTGCCAAAAATTATTTCTCCCAATCTTTCAATTTTATTTTCTTGTAGCTTTAGTATCAGTTTTCTTTTTAATTACAGCTTTCATGTTTTGTAACATTTTATTTCACAGACTATTTCCCATGATTCCTTTTTATGTTGAACAAATTTTGGAATTCTAGATTTTTCCAGTAGCACTGAATGTTCGCTAAATAATTTCACAAACAAATCTCTTCTTTTCAAACTCATCTTCACACTCAGAAGACGACATGTTTGTCAGAATAAAAACAACAACCAACTAACTGAAAGAATACAAGACAAAACAAGTCCGACAACGTACTGCGGGAGTAAACAACTCTGACAGCGCCGAAGAACGTAAATTTCTGCTACTCCTTAGTTATAACTAGAGTATAGTTGTATCTCCTATTTTTCCGGTTAGCACTTAATCACAAGTAGTAACTACTACCTAGTGTTAGCATCTATTTAATCACGTCGATTTTAGTTGACGCTATCACTGGATCCTAGATTCTACCACATCACTGAATATTATAATGAATTGTTTTACCCACTGATCTGTATTATTTTACAGATCAGTGGTTTTACCACTAGAGAATTACTTTTTAAGCCGACTTTACTTACCTACTCCTTTATTTAATTCTTTTAATGTTTGAGCGAGGTATTAGCCCGTTACAGTTTAAAATAGTTGTTATTAAACCTATATTAAAAAAAAAGAAAAACCTAGCTGAAAATTGTATAGGAAGTCTAATTTTGTATCAGTACAGTAATAAAATACAAAAAATCATTTATAAACTAATAAAAATAAGCTAGAAATTAATGAAAATCAAAAATCAAATGACAGTTCTGACAATTTCGAATGATTTGACATGCCAAGCAAAACGAAAGAGACCAATGGGAATGCTGGACACTATTTTTCCCTCCTGTACCAATACAAAGTCCATTTGGACGATGGCTCTAGTAATGTATGCTCGAAGGGTAGCTACCCCCTATTACCCTCAATTCCCCCCAATATCCCAATGGCCCCCATTATCTCCATAACCTCCATTACTCCTATTACCCTCATTACACCCATTACCCCTATTGGCGCCCTTGTGTACAGGATCACAAAAAAACAATGATAATGTAATACGGTCCAGTTCATCACCCTACAACTTTATTATAATTTATACAATTAGGCATTCCAACGACCTGTCCAAATGGCTACCAGTGGGTAATGACAGTTTAGATATGGCAACCCTGTTGTCAA
Source organism: Psylliodes chrysocephalus (assembly GCA_927349885.1). Classification (NCBI taxonomy): domain Eukaryota; kingdom Metazoa; phylum Arthropoda; class Insecta; order Coleoptera; family Chrysomelidae; genus Psylliodes; species Psylliodes chrysocephalus. The sequence goes on from OV651815.1 coordinate 89,130,298, forward strand.
GTTGTCATTAACAGGGTCAATGATACATATAGTTATATAGATTGCTCAAAGCTGGTCGTTTACGAGCGGTCATATTGCCTGGCAAATATTTATTAATTTGAATCGGTTTAGCAAAAATGTGTTTTAAAACCAATTATTAGCCTTTAGATATTTAAAAAAAATAATTGCTTACATTTTTACTTCAAGGCATAAGCTTATGTTTATTTTGAAAAATATGGATGATCAATCTATGTAACTATCTATTTCATTGACCTTGTCAAATCACCAGGCCTACAGGGTTGCCATAATTTTGTCATATCATAACCCGTCAAAACCCACTGGTAGCCATTCAGTTTGGAATGCCTAATTCATACAATAAAATACCTTGTGCCAGTTTTTTCGATACCCCGTATATGACGTGACGTGAACCAAGCTGTCGTTGTATGATTTTGATTGATGTATTTATTCGACAGGCAGAAGTTTATTGACTTGACACTAATAATATTTTTGTAAATAGTATAATAAAGAAAACGATAGAATTTAATGGTAGACTTTTTTGATGACTCCAGTTCAGAAGTAAATCCAGTGGATCGATCAGTGTATTTTTTAGATAAAAGTGAATCAAGAATCAATAAAATTTTACATCTCAAATGCCCTATCATAAGATTAATCCGATGTCAGATGATCCATGCTGATAGCAGGATAGGAGAAACGCTTCAGAACATGAAACGGAGGAATAAAATGAGCCATAGGTAAAATCTGCAGTTTAATTCATTTTAGAATTATTTTTGATTCCTATCAGTTTTGTTTTGGTTTACTTTCGTAACTGTTCTAGAACTCTTCCAGAACCTTTGCAGTATGCGCAGTAGATATTTGCTGTTTGGTTTCGCCAGAACTGTTCCGAACTTGTAAGGTCGGTGTTTTGGTTTTTCTTGGGAATGGTTCCATAACCATTCTCGAACAGTAGGCCGGTTCAGGCCTAAAGCGACAACTGCTTCAGAATTGATATGTTTGCGCTTTTGAGATCCTGGCCATGTTTTGTGTTGGAATTTTAACACAAGGAATTTTCGAATGACTAATGAGAATGGAGCAGTTGATTAGTTGATGTTGGGTCATCTACGTTTTACAATATTATGTGGTATCTTTCTTACCTAGATACTGACCCTGTGTTATTGCTTCTTTTTTATTTTATAATTTACTTTTTGACATTATACTGTTCTGGCAGTGTTTTGGTTTCGAATACAAGTGGAATGGTTACAGAACTGTTCATAATTAAGGACCATTGAGCAATAGTTCTGCGCATGGTTCTGGAACAATTCCATAACGTGAACCAAAACAAACCTATCGTGTACAGTTCTGTACAGACGCAATTGTTGCTGAATATCCGTAGTATGTAAAAGGCTAATCTTCGCCAGATTCGTGGTCTGTTTAGGGTGAGTAGTGCTTGTCTGCTATCCGTATGGACATGTTCATTGCAGTGATATTGTTTCTGACAATTTCTTTTGGTGCTATGAGAATCCACGTGATCTTAGTTTGAATTAAACTACACTGCCACTATTGCTTATAGCCCGTTTTATGTTTAATCTTAAAGCTCTTGACTATAATCCATAACCTGGGCTTGGTTTTGTTTTATTTGTTCAGTGCGAAATCATGGTAAGGTGCCACTATTGCTTATTTTGCTTTATGTTTAGTTTTAAAGCTCTTGACTATATTCCATAACCTGAGCTTGGTTTTGGTTTATTCGCTCAGTGCGAAATCATGGTAAGGGAAGCAAAAGCGATACTAGCGCTAGCTGCGGATAATTCGTGCACTTTAGGACAATATTTTGTAATAATTTTGACGTATCAAATATACGTATACATTCTACTTATTTAAAAAAAATATGGGAAGCAATACAATGAGCAACTGGAACTGTTATGTTGTACATTGTAAAAATACTAGTAAATTTTATAAATTTTTAGTATCAAAATGGAAGTTAAATCAAAGAAATAAACGTACCTATAACTGCAGTAAGAAGGGAAAAGTAATTACAAACTTTTATTTTTGTAACAACAGTATCTAATACCTATTAAAAATAGTAGATATCTGAAAATTGATAGGTTGTATATACTTAAGTAATTATCATTTTACGATGTTTTTCAAAATTCCTCAAGTACATGTTCAAAACGGATATATTTCCGCCTTTCATTTTTGTCTATCTAGAATGCAATTTTGAGAATGATTAAAAACAGTTATTTAATAATAAATTTCATCCAACTAAAAATTAAAAAAAAAAGTAAATTACAATCGAAAATATTACTGTATTGCAACTATTTGTGAATACATTTTGAATCCACGTTCGACATTAACCTTTAACTTCATTAGGCAATTTTTCATACACTTTCTCGTAAATATTGTTGCCTAATTACCTATTTTGTGCAACAGGGCTGAGCAGCCCTGTCTCTGCACATGTTTTAATAATTGTTTTTATTAAAGTATAAAAATATAAAATATTATTTAATAAATCTTTTCACTTGTTTTATAAATCAATATACTTTTATAAAATCCAAAAAATTAATTTTTTAATTATGATTTCTATTAAAAATGATACTGTCAAAACACGCAAAATCGCACTTTAGTTCATATTTTAGTTGGCCCTGCCGTCATGCTCGGAGTAAAGAACCATCTATGTATATGCATCGTACCTGCCACTTTAGATCCTTCAAATTTTTTTTCGTTACAAGTTTGTAGGGTTTATGATAGATATAGGGGATAAGGTACAGTCCAATTTTACTTTCAACCAATAAAGAAAGATTGGTAATCATGATTTTTTCTTTACATTTTGGGGTCCTCTGAATCCATTTTAAGCATTTTAGCGATTATGTATGTCTAAGTAAGTATTTATATGTTTGTGTGAGTAATTCAAAAACGAATAAAGAAGAAAACACCAAATTTTAAATTTAGGCTATAATCCATTCTGTGGTGAGCTATCTACATTTTGTGCATAATCGGAGCATTTGGGGGGTACTTTATGGAGGGGAGGCTTTTTCGTTTCATGGATATACTTTGGTTTTTTATGATTATTAATAAAAATTCAATAAATCAGAGTCGTTTGTGTTGTGATTCTATAGAATTTTTATTCTATCTGTATCTGTAACATATGAAGGGTGGGTTACCCCCCACAGCACTTAGGCCTCATTAGACCCATTGTGCATCCTCCTAAGATGATAGGCACTTCCTAGCTCGTGAGCCAGCCTACAGGTTTAATTTAGTTGGCAAAGTCGGCAAGAGGTGGTTTCTCTTATATCGGCCGGTGTTAACCGTTATTCGCCGAACACAAAGCTTCTAAAACATGAGAGCGTCGAGCAACTGTAAAGAATATGCTCGATGGTCTCATCTTCTTGTTCGCACCCTCTGCAGAGTGCGGATTCTGACAGCCCCATGATATGGAGATGCTTCCGTACTTGGCAATGACCAGTCAGAATGCCTGTGACTAGGCGCAGATTTTGTCTAATCATAGTCAAGTATTTGTTTGCTAATGCTAAAGTGTTGTCAGGATAACTTAAGAGGTCCCTGGCAACTCTGCAGTTTCTTGTTTTATCACATCTTTCCTTGAATTTCACAAGGGAATGTTCTTTAATTAGGTATGTCACTACCGATTTTGTCAGGCCAATAGAAGGCCAGGTCCAAAAAATATTTGGTTGGCTGCTTTCTTGGCTAATGAATCAGCAAGACAGTTACCTTTCGATGTGGTGTGGCCTTTAATCCATCTTTAGGCGACCACATTGTTGATGGATACTTCGGCCAAAGCTTCATGATATTCTAGTATTAACCCTGAGTAAATTCGTGGTCTGTTCAGGGTGAGCAGTGCTTATCTGCTATCTGTATAGATGAGCATGTTCCTTCCAGTGATATTGTTTCTGGTTATTTCTTTTGCTGCTATGAGAATACCCGTTAGCTCTGTTTGAACTATACTGGCACTATTACTCATAGCCCATTTTATGTTTAGGTTTAATAATCTGGAGTATATTCCACATCCTGAGCCTTGTTTTGTTTTAGAACCGTCGGTGTAGAAATGAATCGTACCTGCCACTTCTGGCTCTTCTATTTGTTCTGTTATAACTTTTTGTGGCTAATGGAAGATATATCTCGGTGAGATGGAGTCCATGTTCGCTTGAAGCAGTGGGAGGGTATCGAGCGCCTCCTGCCAAAAGCGATGTCTTACCTCACCAGATCCTACATCAGGTTCTACTCCAACCGTGCGGAGGCGTGTCATTGTCGTCAGAGCAACCTGCTTGATGTAAATATCAAGGGGAGTGAGACTAAGAATAACTTCCATGGCTCTGGTCGGTGTTGTTTTCATTGCTCCTGTTATGTTGAGTTTGTTCTAGTTTAAGGATAGCTGTTAATTTTTGGGTTTTCGGTACCCAGACAACTGCACCGTATGTTAGCATAGGTCTTATGATAGCCGTGTAAGTTTATGCGACGATTCTGGGGGAGAAATCCCAGGTGCGCCCCACGGTTCGACGGCATTGTTCATAAGCAATGTATGTATGCTATTTTAACTCTGTTTTTTAAATGCGAGTTGCATGTTAACTTGCTGCCAAAGGTGAGACCTAGGTACTTCACCTCTGTTGCAAAGTTTAGTTTTGTGTTTAGAAGTTGTGTAGGTTTTAATTTCATTTTTGTCTTTTTCCTGAGAAAAGGACCATTTCTGTCCTAGTCATGGTTTCTTTAAAATATACCGTTTAATTATTTAAATTAATTTAAAAACTGTGTTTGTTTCCAGGGTTTGGAAGAACAGATGGATGATAATAAGTTTCCTTCTACTGGTATTATTAATGGTATTATTGTTTCTCTACGGAACAATAGTTGGAGCTGGATTATGTTCAAATAGCCCTTTTGCGATGAGACGATGTCCAGCTGCAATAACTTTCCTTCCTTTATTTAACCTGGCAACTCCACATCTGTTGACGTTTTAGAATTAAATATTTCAATATTTATTTCACAGGTTTAATCATTTCTTTCTACAAATTTTAAATAAAGTATATACATTTACAGAAAAATTCAAGTTTTATTTTTAATTTTCATTTTGTAAAGACGTTAGATAAGTTTACACCGATTAATAAAGCAGAAAGAGAGAGAATATTATAGGTTTTTGGATCACTGCCCCATCACGTACCACAAAGAGCTCGCATGAGATTTAAACCTCTGTTAGTTTTTTGCTCAATGTAATTTATATGTGCATGCCATTTTAAATGTTTATGAATGTAAATGCCTAAATATTTAAATGAATCTGACCAGTGAATGATTATATCATTAAATTTAATTTTTGGAAGGATTAATTTAATTCGACCTTTTGAAAAAAGGAGAGCCGATGATTTAGTTCTAGACAATTTTAAATTGTGCTCATCTAGCCAATGTTTAAAAGCAATTAAAAAGGAGTTTATTTCTATAATAATATTGAAGACATTCTCTCCACTAACCAAATTACAATGTCATCCGCGTATTGGAATAATTTAAAGGTTTTTGATATAATATTGAATAAAGATAGATAACATATAGAGATTGAACAAAATGGGACTGAGGGGAGATCCCTGAGGAAGTCTTTGATTCGAGGTTCGTGGTCCATGACTTTGACCACAGTTATCTGGGATTGAAATGGATCTGTTATTTAGAAATGCACAGATAAGGTTGCATAGCTCTATTGAAAAACCAATATTGGCTAATTTAGAGTACAGAAGATAGGTATATATTTACACTATCATAGGCTGCCAAAATATTAAGAAATAGACTAACAGTATAATTATTTGATGCGAAGCCTATTTGGACTTGAGTGATTAAGTGAGATATTGATTCTGTGCAGCCTTTTCCTCGTCTAAATCCTAGTGTAAAGGATGTAAGATTTTCTTGTTTTCCAAATACCATTCTACTCTATTTTTGATAAGTAATTCTAGAAGTTTCCCAACGCAGGATGTTAAAGCTATAGGTCTATAATTATTTGGACATGATTTAACTTTCTTAGGTTTTACAAATGGCAATATCAAAAATTGTTTCCATTGTTGGGGAATAGATCTACTTTTGAGACAGTTATTGTAAAATTGTAACACCCAAACGGCACCCAAGTTAGGTAAGTTTTTTACCATTGAGTAGGAAATATCTAAGCCAGGAGAAGAATCTTTTTTAATTGATAGTGTATACTTAAGTTCATTATATGCAAAGGCGGGTTCTTTGTTATTAGGAATTTTGATAGAAGCAGCAGGAGAAGCAATATTCGGAGTTACGATTTTTAGTATATCATTAGCTAGTAGCGAAGATAGCATAAAGCTGGAAGTATTAGTTTTCTGACCTGCAACTGAATTGACTTTATTCCAATATCATTTTTAAGAATGAATCGCTATTTAGGGTTCCGCAAAACTCCCTAGTTATCTACAGTTGGAATGTCTTTAAAATTTTTTATGGCCATTACTCTTTTTTTCATTATGTCATCATGAGTTATCCCTCCATGGTATCTGGTATTTGTTTTTATTATTGCCTTTGAAGTTTGTAATTTTGGTGTCAGCTACTGAATTAAGAGATTCAATCAAATCTTCATAACTATAACTACTAAATGAAGAAAAGATTATATCAAGGTTACGATGATAAGAGGACCAATTGGCTTTATGGAAACTTCTCTTTTTAGTAGGCAATGGATTGGTACTTGGACCCATACCAATTTTACACATTGTGGGGCAGTGATCACTTGATCCATGATCAGGAATGACATCATAGGTGCATTAAGATGCTATTTCAGAAGAAAATCAGGGATAAATTAACTACAGAATTGCTTCCTCCAGAAGAAGAAATACGAGCAGGAGAGCCGTCATTGAGGAATATTAAATCAAGATCATCCAAAGCTTAGAAAATATTTTTACCATTGAAGCTGTTAGAGCTACTTCCCCAAACAATGTGGTTGCAATTTAGATCACCCATTATTAGTAAGGGTTTATTTATTTTTTGGATAAATTTTATAAAACCCCTTTTAGTAATTAGGTTATCTGCAGGACAATATATATTAAGCAAATTTAGGTTATAATGAGGTAAGAATTAGAGTTGGATTTGGATATTTTGATAAAAGCAATTATTAACAGTTGTCTGGAAGAAGTCTATACTGTTTTTGACTAGTATAGCAATTCCCCCATTTCCATAAAATCTATCATCTCTAAGTATTTGATAACCTTTACATTTTAAGGTATAATTATCAGTAAGCCATGTTTCGTTAAGTAATATAATGTCAGGGTTGTGTTCCATAATTAGAATTTTCAGATTGTCAACATTCACATTGTATGGGTCGACCTTTACCCATCTGTTTAATGGATAAAATTTTTTTTTTATTAGATACCATATGTTTTTAAATATACTGCAAATGGGTTGCCTAAGAAAATATGGTCACGCCCATTTTTTGCTTTCCTTTCTGTGTAAAGGTAAGGAAAGTATATGAATCATGATAAAAGATGCTTAAGATGTCATTCTCTATTATTTTGTCCCTACACATGATTTCCCTAAAATGGACCTAATTCGAGATATTTGAGGAAAAGTGCAAATTTCGAATTTTGAAGACAACTCAAAAACGGATAAAGAGAAAAACACCAAATTTTAAACTTAAGCTTTAATCTATCCTGCGGTGAGCTGACTAAAGTTTGGGCATAGTCGAAGCATCTGGGGAATACTTTACAGGGTGTTTTTTAAGAAAATAAACAGTCTGGACCATATTTTCTTAGACAACCCTTTTGCGGTATACTTATAAACATATTTTATTTAATGAAAAGAAACTTTCATCCATCAAACAGATGGGTGAAGGTCGACCTTGCTTCGGATCTTAGACTATAAATATAGCAGTCCTCACTTTATGGAGAGAGATTTGTTAAATTTGTCTTATTTAAACTGTGGTTGTTGTCTTTTGATCGATTGAGTATAGTTATTGTACAAAACAGGTTGCTCAAGCCTGATTTAAATCTATAAACTTTTCTTCCATTTGAGTTTTATTTTTACGTTTTTTGTTTTAGTTTGTCAACTTTTGTTAATTTGAGTCTTTCACGTCAAAAGTTAAAGGGGAAATAAAATACACATCAGTCGAGCTTTCCAACAAAACAATAAATTATATTTTTGACTCATTTTCACAAACAACATATACATACATCTTATCTGCGAATTTGGTCGAGATACGTCTGCGACCAATTTAAAGTGTTTTCGTTTAGAGCGTGCATGCAATAATTTATTCTCCAGCACTTTCACGAATGATACTATCAACTATCTGCCATCAAAAGAGACAAATGGCAGCGACAGAAGCGAAGTTAGCGAAAAGGGTGGAAAGTGTCAAGATCCCGATGTTATGTAAGCAAATAGCGAGTAACAGCGAAATATCGAGTCACTGAAACGAGAAGAGATGCTAGAGTATGAAACGACTTCGGTACTTGCTGAAGAATAGGGTGCTGGAGATGTAAACTAAATTTATCAAAGAAGTAGGAATGAACGAAATGATCCAATTAAAGATCTCAGAAGTAGGATTTTTAATAAAAAAACCGATCGATTTCCTCAATCATTTATGATGTCACAATCATCTTCAGAATAGTTGAAGAATGTAAGGTTATGTTACTATAAGAACAAATCATTTTAAATATATATGACTATTGGGAAATATTGAATTCCTTGGTGCATGATAAACATCTGCTGTAAACATAATATCTCAGATAGTCACGGAAAATAAAACTGTAGCCAGTAGATACTACAAAAGCTTTTGTATATTGCAGATGAATAAAACACCGTCTTTATTAAAATGCGTCCAGAATTAGTCCAGAAAATATCTTAAAACTAATTTTTTTTACTACTAACATGAGAAAGCACTATTATTTACTCCATTCCTCTAATGAGAAGTAATATTTCTCACCCTAGGTAAATAATGATAATAAAAAAAAACCTAGGTAAATAATGAAACTAAATTTCATTAGTTTCATTTTGTTAATTTGACAACTAAACTCCCAGACTACTTGATATTTTGAAATATTTGAAAAATAAGTAGGAAATAACTAAAGCTGGGTTTATCAAATCTAATCAAATCAAATATGATAATATATATCAGTGTAAACAGTAAAAATATATATTAACTAGGAAATTCAACACCGGCTTTAAAAATTATTAATTAATACCAATAAATCCATGTCATTAAAATATCAAAAATGCAATGGGATATTTCCTAGAATCATACCAAAATTTGACACATGCCAAATTTTTACATAAATAAAGCCAGTCTGATTAGAAACACGCTCCAGTCTGCTTGATATTTCGAAATATTTAACAAATTGTTAGGAAATTACTTATGTCAAAATTAAAATTGCTAATACATTAATGTTAGTAGTAAAAAAAATTCTATATATACCTCGGCTGAGAAAGCTATTATTTACCTCGCACATTATAAAAGTGCTCGGTAAATAATAGCTCACTTCTCACCCTAGGTATATAATGTACTATTATTTCACCACGAAAGTCATTTAACAAAAATATATTTAAGCTAAAAGCCACAACACCCCATAAAATTAACGGAATAATTAAAAAAATGAAATATACAAAGGCATGCGCAGAAGAGAAAGTAACAGTCAAGATACTTGAAGAATTCAAGAATGAATTTGCCAAAAATGAAATTTTTAAGATATTTTAGTACTTTAGTAAATCTCGTAATAGTTCTGTGCCTCAAGTATTGAGCCAGAGTTGTACGAAAATACAGTACTGTCGTGCGATCGGCCAAGGCCAACTCTGTTCCTTGACCTTCACCGCTGCCAGTATGTCTGGTTCTACTTTCGCTGCCCGTCCACCTCGAAGACTCACGCAGCCGACGCGTAAAAGAAGCACTTCACGAACACATCGAGATTCTTCTAGCCAGAATTGGTTCTTTCTAGGCTGTTTTTATATAAATACTGCGACTTTGTCGATAGAATTTTAAGTTTCAATATAAATGTTGTCAAGTAAAGCTAAATTGTAAAATAAATTAGAAGTGTGAATTATAATAGTGCTTAAGCATTAAATAAATTGATTAGTGCGTAGTGTAAATAAATTATTAAAAAATTGCTTTAAATAAACCATTTTAAAATAAATAATCGTTACATTGGTGTTTAAAGTGGAACTGTAAATAAATAGTGGACAAAAATGGCTAAAGAATTGTGGGATTTAAAAGATATCGAAAAAGATATACTAGGAATGGATTTATTAAATTTAGATGCCTTCCTAACTGATTTTAAGAACAGATTGATCAAAGTTGGTGCAGAAAGGGGTATTCCTACATCCATATGGGGACAGTACCGTGGTAGTATCTCTACAGGAAGATACGAAAGTACCGGGTAGAAGTAAAACCATTATAGTAGCACGGTTTCAAGAAGCTACGGAAGAAGGAACACCTGTCATGATGGTACCTTGGAACCACGATGAAGAGGTTGGACGAGAAATTCTGATCGGAAAGGGGTTGGTCACGACTGCTAGATTGATTCTTATAAAAGTTAATGATCACCCAATTACCACAAAAAAAGAGACCGGAATCGGAACCTTCGTCTCAGTAACTTCTTTAATTCGTCAGACAACAACTTCTGGTAATTCCAACGAGCAAATGATTGATCTCTGAATTAATTAGAGAAAAGAAAAATAAAGGAATTTCTTCGACGATATCGTGAGATTTTTGTACCAAAACGAGGAAGAACAGGAATAACTTCTATTGTAAAATATAAAATTGACACTGAAGACACCAGGCCAATTTGTCAATCAGCTCGAAGATTACCAAAGGCAAAAAGAGATGAAGCTGAACAAATTGTTCGGAAAATGTAGGAAGACAGGATGATATAAACTTCTACCGGTCCATGGGTCTCTCCGGTAGTACTTGTCAAGAAAAAGAATAAAACTACAAGGTTTTGTGTAGATTACTGCAAGTTGAACAATGTCACTAAGAAAGACAGTTATCCTCTATTTCGAATCGACGATACCTTGGGCATATTGGCCAGAAGTAAACTGTTGTCTACTTTAGACGAATTTGGCTTGAGTCAATTCAATGTCATGCCATTTGGACTATGTATTGTCTCCGCGACATTTGAATGGAAGGGTTTATCCAGGAAAGCATTTAGATGACATCAGAGTCTTGGAGAAGACATTTGATAAACATCTACAGAACTTAAAAGAAGTTTTTAAAAGACTCCAAGTTGTCCAACTGATGTTAAACTCCAAAATGAATTAAATGTTTTGGTTTATAACTTTTAAGCTTGTGATTTTAGAGTATAATTTAAATATTGACTTAATGGTTGAAAGTGTCAAAAACTGAAGAAAGGTAGAACATTTTTTGATTCTTTGCTTTTTTTTGAATTTTGGACTATGTTTTAGGTGCTCGAGAACGAAAACATGGATCATAAACAACTCGGCAAAAAATCGTAACTACAGGATCTGAAGCGAGGTCTCTCCCTTTCAGGCGACAAGGCTACAGGACTATAAACTGTTCAAGTTCAAATATTATTCGTATTTGGAACAAAAATATATTTACTATATTTCGGTTTGAATTCAAGATTCAAGGTTTATTATGCCAGATTCGATGACATGAATTTGCAATTCGAACACGATCATTCCTTTGCAATTCCTATTTCTTTATAAGCGGTAGAGAAAAGCGGGCGTGATAAATATAAGGCCATAAATGGTGTGTGGAGGAAGGAGAGGGTGGCGTGTGTATCCGGAATTGCCGCCACCGTTGCCGTTTTGCCTTGAGCTGCACAGGGGGGCAGCAGTGGCGGGCGACAGGGCGACAGTGAGAAGCTGTCGCAACCTCATGCATTCGAGCGTGTAATTGGATAGAGTGTAACGGTATCGACGCTGATGGCGGACGGACTGGAATCAAAAGGGCCGCCGACGCAACGCGAAAACCTAAAGACCGATTCTGGAACGAAAACCGTGCAGAATTTATTTGCATCAGGAGCTAATTCGTGGGGGAGAGGATGTAAGGGGGAGTCGACTTCCGGTTGGTTGATATACCGTGAGGAGACTTGATTTATCGTAGATTTATTTGAAATAAAAAAAACATAGTAGGTACAACAAAATTGATTATTTAAAGCAGAAAAAATCGATCGCAATGTTTTATATTATCGAAGTCAACTACAAAACAAGAGTTTGAATAGGCAATATACTGATGATAGGCTTATTGTTTCTCCTGACAAAAATGATGTTTAACTATTTCTGGAACCACAAAAAAACATTCAAGTTTAAAACAAAGTCGTATATTTTAGGATTGAAGTTCTTCTTCTTCTTTTTTAGTTTTGTATGGGCTCAATCCTTGCGGATTATTTACCCAGCCATATGATTGGAGTTGAATTTCGAAGAAGGTGGATCTATTAAAATCAATCAGCAAGTATTTAGCTCATGTTTTACGAGTATGTTAGGCAGACAGAACTGTCGCATCGCCTGCCGCATTAGAAAAAGCAAGACGCCTACTCAGTTAAGTGGGGATGATTTTGCGAGCAAGCGATTTATGAAAGAACAAGTCCATACAATTGCGATTTCTGCAAATTACAAAATAAAAGATGTATTTTCCTGTAAATCACCTACAGCTACAATAATAGTTCCAACCAGAAAAATACATTAAATAGATAATAACTGGAACTAAGACTCCGTTATACATGTAATTTTGAAAGCTTTTGTGCGTTTTAGGGCCTTTTAGTAGAGCCCTCATAATTTGGCAAAAACTCGATAACACTGTGAATGCGTTTGCAATAAAATTGGTCTAATAGTTGTTCGTCGTTGGTTTTTATTTTTAATTCTGAAATATTTATTCTATTATTTTACCAATTTTGAATAAATCCATATTGATAATTTTAATTGAAAAAATCACCTCTTTTGAAGAAATTACCCAAATTGTTTTTACTTCCTTCGGTAAAAGGGAAGTACTGTAATCGTAAAAAAGTCACCCTCCATGATTATTTTAAATTTTAAAGTTGCAGGGTCCCTAGATTACGAAAAACATGTTTCCCCATTCCGTCGGTCTGTCGTCGTCTGTCGTCTGTCTGTTGGTACTATAGCTCAAAAACGACTTTAGAGAAAAACTTCAAATTTTGTAAACCGACAAGGTTTCTTTCTGGTTCAAAACCAGTTATACTCCTGAACAGTTATATACAGGGTGAACAGTTTTAAAAAATAATATTTTTTTAAAATTCGGCAGATTTCGACTAAAATTGGTATCTGAGTATTTTAGAAGTCAAAGATAACAAATCCCAAATTGGTTTAAAAAAATTGAAAATTGGTTTGGGTTGATATTTAATCAAAAAAGTCCTCTTTGATATAAATAATTAAAAGCGTTCTTTTGGTTTGTATAACTGGACAACTGAAAGGACTTTTAAATTTTTTTCTTCGTTTATTTTATTTTAAAAATTATTAAAAGTCATAAATTATTTTAAAATTAGTTATTTTGTCTTAATAACCTAAAACATATTTTTTATTTGTAAATTTTCGTTAATGGATCGTGCTATTTTCGCCAATTCTTTTTTTATTTTTTTTTTATTACACATTTTTCCCATTTTTTTAAGCAACTTTTTTCCATTTTTTTTTATTACTCTTTTTACCATTTTATACAATAATTTTTTTCATCTTTTTTATATTACACTTTTTACCATTTTTGACACATTACATAAATATACAAAAAAAATCAATAATTAATTCAAGCGAATTTTAGTATATAGTATGTAGCATATGAAAAGAGACCAATAATCGATAAAAAAATACAACACAAGGTGAGTTGAGGTTCAAAATTAAGATACTAAATAAACAAACACGATCATTATTTGGAAAATTTTATTGAATTATGGTTAGGTATGCACTCGCTGTAAAGTTAATCTAAACAAGTTATTCAACATTCTCAAAATATCATATCATACCATGATATCTATTTTTTTATCCAATTACTTTTTACAAATCCTCTGTGCATACTTCTAATAATTTTTTCTAATTCTATCTTACCTTATTACTTAAGAACGTATCTCACTGAATACTGACCTGTAAAAGAAAACAATATGTAAATAAAAATTTTATAAATCTTTATTGAAATATACACAAAATATTTTGTATTTTTTAATCGATTTCAAAAAAGGAGAAAGTTCTTAATTCGTCTGAATATTTTTTTTAATGTATATTCAGCGATAATTCTTTGCCACGTTGTCCGATTTCTTCAGGGGTGATCCCATATAAACTTAGTCTACTTATCTACAGTTTACAGTCCCATCTACAGTCTACTTATCTATATAATTGGGTCCATGATAAAATCAACAGTCTTCTTTTTTATGTATGTTCAGCGATAATTCTTTATCACCTTGTCCGATTTATAGGATTCTTTTGTTAGAAAGGGGGTACCTCAAGGGTTATCCCTTATTAATTTGGTCAAGAGCTGATGATGGGATATTTGAGAAAATCAGCAAACTCCGTTTGTAATAGCATTTGCATTAGCTTCCATTGTAGTTGTAGTTATATCATTGTAGCTATAAAATTTTAGTGTGATTTGTTTTCTGCTCAACAGGGAACAACCGGGATGAAGCGCTTCATCCCGGATTGAATTAAAATTTTTTCGTTAAAATTTTAAATTTTTTCGTTAAAATTTTAAATTTTTTCGTACCTTTATTAATATATTTGAGATATGGATAACCTTCTAGTCTTATACGAATTTATATTGGTTAATTAATAGAAAATCAAAATTTTTAATAAAAATAAACCAAGAATGGATGTATGGACTAAAGGTATACGACTCTGGGAGTAAGCCAGTAAAAATCTTAATAAATATTATATGTTTCCTGAACAAGATAATAAGGGCAGTAGTAAACGCAGTATTCAAAGAATTCTGACCTTCACACACATCTGAAAATGCCAACAGTCTAAGAAGAGAGAACAAAGATCGTAAAAAAATGAAATGCATGATTACGCCATTAATAAAGTTCTAAAACTCCTGTATAACCAATATCTAATGAAAAGTTTTAAGTACCATATAATTTCTATAATAATTCTTGTTTATATTTTATGCTTCTTCTACATCGTTTCAATGCATAGAATGTAGTTTTCTTGAGACTGAAGAGCCTATGGTGCCTTCTTCAGTACTAGGTTTAGAGAAGATATCATAATTTTAAGCTTATTAAGTTTACTTAACCATATAAAGACAATTTGTAACTAGGCTGAAATAAAGCTAGATGTAATACAAAAAAGAAAATTAAAAAATGAAAAGAATTGAAAGCTCTGATTTCTTACATATTCTTTTTAATATAAAACTTTATAAAATGTTCTTTAAAAATAGCGGTTAATTTATTTTCAAACAAAACGAAGGAAGAAACATTTATTTGTGCACAACAAAATTTCATTCCCAAGTTGCATTAAAACCATTTAAAAATGTATTAAAATTATTTACGAGATGTATCCTGACAATGTCGAGACAATATTGTAAACAAATTACCAACTCGTATAAATCACATTATTTCACGCTGGTTTAGGAACACGTTTATGGGAAAACTGGTCAATATTTTGTCTGCTGGCTGAACATAACCAGCTACTGCTCATTCATGGATATGGCGAGTGTGACTGCTAACGTATAAATAGTGAGGATGGGACCACATTCTTAACGAACACTCAATGGAATTCTTAGCTAATTGATTTTTTGATGTTGCTTATAAATTTCGTAGATTATGGAGTGGCCATCTAGTGTAACACCAAAGGCCTTTGGATGGTTCATTGGCGTGCGTACCATTATTCAAGACGAAGGGGCGAATCCTCGTTAATTGTAAACTTTCTAATTAATATTGTTTACAATTGTCGTTAATACTGCAATGCTAGCTATATCACGAAAAATTAATTTTATAGGAGACTATAAAATACTAAAAAGTACTGCATAAGAATTCCTACATATAGTATTTTTAATATAAATCCCGATGCACGTCAGAGATCATTTATGACGTCACCGTCTTGCAGTGTTGTCTAATCGTCAGAATAGTAAAGGAATTTAGAAAGTTTTGAAATTGTAAGGTTATGTTTTCTTTTTGTTATGTTACCAAAAACAATTATTAGTTTTAAATGTACATAATGAAAAATATTGATTTTCTTTATGCATAATAAAGATCTGAACAAAAATGATGCAAATAGTTATGGAAAATAAAACTGTAAGGTAGTATACTGCTTAGCACAGAAAATATCCCAAACTAATTTCATTTCACCAAGAAATTTATTTAACAGAACTACATTTAAGTTATAAACCACAACACACCATGAAATTAAAGAAATTATTGAAAAAATGAAATCTACAAGGGCATGTAGAGAAGTCACAATATCAGTAGATATATGTACTTAAAGAATTCAAGATTGAAATTGTTAAAATATTTAAATACAAGAAAGAAATTAAAATATTTGATTAGGTACTTTAGTAAATTTCATTTCAGTAATGGTTTTGTGTCTAAAGTATTTAAGATAGTCAAAAGTGCTTCATCTCTAAAGCTTTTTAAACATGTACGAATAATAGTAGCATCATTCAAACATCAAAATTCTCCACCTTACCAGTTATAGGTAATAGACATTTGAAAACTGTTTTGCTCAGTGAATTCTTTATCAATGCGAAACTGTAATAAAATATTCTACTTTTTGCTATACTATCTACTCTTATATATTCAATATTTTATAAAAATCTTAATTTTATTTGTTTATTGCTACTAGTCTTTTTTAAACCATTGTAAATATTATTTAACTGTAGACTCGCCTAGCGAAACCTCTGAATGTTTTATTTTGATATATATTTTGGAATAAATAAAAATACAGATAATATATTAAACTATTTATTGTTATTAAAATAAGACAAAGTTTTATTTAAAAAATATATTTTCTCTCATCTACTAATCTTTGTAATTCCTACAAAAATTCTATATGTTTTCCTAATCCAAATCGCAAGTACTTAAATCACTGTCATCACTATCGCTGTTGGGGTTAATTATAATAGGCTTAATTTCCAATCTATTAAAAACTCTCTCATACCATTTTAATATTTCTTTTTCGGTGTGTTCAATAGAATTTTTTCATATTTGGGGTGTAATCGTTCGAAGTGCCAGACCACATTTAAACAATCTTGTTCTTTATTACCATCTCTACCAATATGTTTATTATAATATTGCTTAGAAATTCCC
Source organism: Psylliodes chrysocephalus (assembly GCA_927349885.1). Classification (NCBI taxonomy): domain Eukaryota; kingdom Metazoa; phylum Arthropoda; class Insecta; order Coleoptera; family Chrysomelidae; genus Psylliodes; species Psylliodes chrysocephalus. The sequence continues at coordinate 89,147,448 of OV651815.1, forward strand.
CAAATTAATTCAATGGGGTTAAAAACACAATGGTAGGGAGGAAGACGTAACACTTTATGACCATACTGTTCTGCTAAATTATCTACCAAATATACCTTTGGTGTTTTAAATCTGAAAAAGGAATATGTTTTATATCTACTTGGGTTTCGTTTATCATGTGTCAATATTCTAAACTGTCATACTGAAACAACACATGTTATGTTGGGTTTGGGGTATTAAATCATTGCGACCTAAAAGATCTATCATGTCCCTTAAAAGATGCAGCATATCGAAGATTTAACGGTAGGTACATGAATATAGCAAATATTGTAACAAAATTTAAAATTTTAGTTTTAATTCTAAAAAAAGGTAGATTTGGTTTTCACTGTACAACTCGAGAATGTGAATAACCTGTAGATTTTTATTGTCCCCAAATAGTCAAATTTAATTGTCTTCGTATCTGTCACAGTTTAGAATATAGCAACATTGGTAGATGATCAGAGAAATAAATATACCTAACAAGTTTTTGTACTATAAGTGAGAAAATGCAACAGAAACACGATTTTTTTTAGTCTGTTTGGGCTATTTACTTATCCATCATCAGGGCATATAAGGAGTTTTAATATCTGCAATGTATGGAGACCAGTTTGTTGCATGCTTACAAACAATAAACTAAATTGTTAATTTTTTTAGCACAGAGATTTTTTAGCACATAGCACGTCTTGCAGTATCAACGATGCAATATTAGTCCTATATCAAGTTTTCAAATATTTTTAAGCAATTTAGGCCAAATCGTAGGTCAGTTGTTAATGCGTACAAATAATTAATGATTTTATATTATATTTTATTATGGGTAGGTATATTAATATTAATGCTCATTCTAAGTCTAAGAAGACAATCACGATCGTTTCTTTATTTGTCAGTGCATTCTCACCCAAGTGTAATTGGTAAGTGCCATGGTGCAACTCTGCCAATCTCCACTGTACTTGGCCCTGTTATAGAGAGTTCGCACTTCGGATCTTAAGTTTGACAGAGTTTTTGAATACAGATCAAAAGAAACATTTAGATAAGCTTGTTGATGATACATTCAGGACTATGGGAGATAAGTAAGGATGTACAAAGTTAGTAGAACATATCATCAGGACTTAGTCACCACCGGTCAAACAGAGTTATTATCCATTATCACCACCACTCCAGAAGCAAGTCCATGAAGAGCTTACAAAACTGTTAGAGGATGGAGTTGTAGAGCCGTCAAATTAATCGTGGTCTTCGCCAATTCTTTTAATTAAATAATTTGACTACTAAGGATGCCTACCCTCTATCTTTTGTAAATGCCACCCTTGACAAGTTACGTGATGCTCATTATCTCATTACTCTAGATATAAAAAGTGCCTACTGGCAAATACCCTTATCAGAAGACTTCAAACTTATAACTGCTTTTGCCGTTCCAAATCGTGGCTTATACCAATTCAAGAGGATCCTATGGGTCTACACAATGCACCAGCAACGTGGCAGAGACTCATCGATCGCGTAATCGGAGTGGATTTGGAAAAATATGTTTTTGTCTACTTGAATGATGTTATCATTTGTACGGATTCATTCGACATACATTTAGATATACTTAAAGAGGTTCTCTCCCGATTGATCAAAGTACCGGTATCACGTTAAATCGCGATAAATGCAAGTTTTGTAAGTCAGAAATAAAATACCTCGGATATGTTGTGGGAGTAGGAGAACTAATGGTTGATCCAGAAAAGGTCCAGGCAATTCTGAAAATTCCATAACCAAAATCAGTGACTGAGGTAAGAAGACTTATTGGTGTCACCTCATGGTACAGAAGGTTTGTACCCAATTTTAGTCAATACTTTCGTACAACAGAGAAAAAAAGAAAAAAATAAATACTTACAGTTTAAAATAATGCTAATAGATATTACCTAATTATTTATTTTGTTTCAAATATTGTTTACATTCCAAAGTATAAACAATATTGACCTTAAACTCTACTTTTTCCCATTGTTGTCCAAAATATTAGGTACTCTTTTGCCTAAAAATATTAACATAAAAGCCTACTACGGTTAGGTTTATTATTGTATTCAAAAATCTCCTATGGAAGTATGCTTTCTCTCTCACTTCCTGGTTCTGTCTCTTTTTTGGGCTGTTATTGGGCCATGTGGACTTTAAAAAGCCTAAAACAAAAAGAAATTCCATCAAGGATTTTGTATAACGAAAAATTAATCAATTATACGCGTTTGTGGATTTGTATACATATCTTTAGAAGGCCGCTACTTCTTCACGGTAAGCTACCTTGATCTCATCTCACCACAAAAACTTCAATATATTGTATTCATCCTGTTTTCAGGCCATCGACTATCAACTACCAACTACCATCTAGCTTTTATTCGTTGCTAACTACCATATAGTGGACTAGTTACCATATCTACAATTACCTCTCCTCTAACACATATTCTTGGAGAATCATATTTAATAGCATCACTCACCTTCCAGTCTGTAGCTGTTTGATACTGACCACAACGCACTTCTGCAGATATAATCAGCTTCAGGTACAAGCTTTTGAACAATTAAAATCATTTGTACTGCAAGGAAACAAGTAATACATTTACAATTATAACTCTCGAGGGTATAACAGGGTGATTCGAATTCAAATTCCTTTGGGTACAGGAAAACCTACAAAACAAGATAATAAATATTGAATAAAACATATTTTTATATTATATTTTACCAGCTAAACTATATCTTCATAATCAATATCAATACTTTTATATTAAAAAGGTATTTACCTTGCACTGTAAACCGCATAGTACTACGTGGGTTCATTTACGGTTTTTTTATTGTTATAATCATATATTATCAATTTTAATCAAAGATATTTAATCTGCTGCACATAAAGAACACTTTAAGATATTCTGCTTCTTTAAATAAGACCCCAGACCACTCTCCAGTTCAGCAACAATAAAATTGTACTAAAATATTATAGTTTCAGAACTCTGTCTTTGACCGACTCATTTAATTATAGTAAAATCTGCTAAAAGATGGGCCAGTCGTAATAACTGTTCCACCAAAGGAGCGTGTCTACTAACTCTATTTGTTTAAATGCGCCAGTTTCATTCATATGCCTCAAGTATTGCCTCATTTAATTCTTCGAGATCACTTTCCAGAGATAGTGGGTGACTGGGCCCTTTCTTAGTCTGTATACATGCTAAAGTTTGTTTTAGAGTAGTGTTGTATTTGTCCCAGTCTGTTTTTCTAGGATTCTTCCTGATACAAATTAATTATTTATAGGTGACAAGTGACAGGCCGCAAAAATGAATTTAAACTTAAAATCAATTTTCAAGACGTATTTTTTTTAAGCATTAATTGGATTAAATATTAAAAAATACATCCCATATGTACATTAAAACTGCAACATAATTCCACCATTGTAAAATAATGTTATCAATTGTTTTTATATTGGATCATGTTAAAAATTGTTAGAATATATTTTATATTTTTTTCATATCCTTTTTCGACGGCAGTGGTTTAATAAATATTAATGGATTTTCTATTAATATTTGGAAGCTCCCGCAGACACTAGTTGGTTTTTTATTGATAATATCAGAAAATAAACAGCAAACAGTAACCAATAAATATTGTCCCTGTGTGTGCTGATAGTTAATATCACCAAATAAGGTGAGAGTTATTAAAAAATGTTATTGCTTATTTTATCTCATTGGTTTTTCTATAATTTGATTTAATTAAATTTTATTGATGCTTACTCGATAGATCAGTAGGGGGGAATTTCATTTATTTTAATTATTACACAGAAACAGTAATAATTTTTGGATTTAATTCTAATGAATATATTAATATTAAAATTATGTTGTCTCTACCGGTGAGAAACGTCTTAATTTTTAAACAAAGACACTTCTAATGCTATTAATGTAGAAACAGTATTGGTTAAAAGCAATAAAGTTGTTTAATTAGCTTATTGCTTCTTGTTAGGTCTTTAGTAAGCAAATATCAAATGGGGAGTAAAGATGCTCTCTTCTTTTGTGTGAAATGAAAAATGTACAATTAATAGCTTCTTTAGATATCCTGTGATAGTAGCACAATTAAAGAAAATACGATTTTTAGAGCAAGTTATTTAAACAACTACATAAACCTACATAAAACAATGTACATTGTAATATCAAAGGCCGTGCAATTTACAATTCATTGTTGTGTCATTTTCTTGTAAATTTGTATCTTCTGCCAGTCTTTATTGTGTTTGAATTTTCTTCAGTATATGCAGTGTTAGTAATTATTATTAAATATACTAACGACGAATACACAGATATGGTATACCAGTATATTTTATGGTTTTTGAGACGCTAATACTTGAGCTGCATAAATAGATTACAAATTAAGGTTTCCTAGTCGAAGATCACCAATTTTCATCTTCTTAATTACATGAGAACATAATTTAACAGAAGAAGAAATGGTCATGCTATTAATGTACCTCATACTATTATACGGTGATAAAAAAGCATCGTTTTGACCCATAGCATGTGGCATTTGTTTAATTATAAAAAAACTACCAACGTTTTCTGACGTCGATCATAAATGGCCAGACAGCAGTAGCCGTTCGCCATGTTCACATAACAAAGCATGGTACATATACGAGTACCTATAACACATTATTATATTATAAGGACCGATGCGTTTGAGAAAATTTTAATAATAAATTCTATTGGTGGTAAGTACATTTATTATTGTTTCTGAATAATTTACCTTTAGATAACTAATTTAAATAACCTTAGTAGATTATTTTAAAAAAAATAGTTGTGGCCAACGATCGAATTTTGTGCCCAGAGATCGAATTTTGTGCCAAGTTCAATGATGTTTTTTTGTCTTAATTGTGACATATCTACTTTCTCATTTTTGTTAGTTATCTGACTTAGGAGTCTATTCTGTAACAATTCCTTTATATTTAACGGCCTTTAAAAATATTGGCGGCCTATAAAAATATGTTCGTATTCGTTAATTTACTTCTATCATTATTTAAACAGATTTCTTTAAGATGGTTCTCTAATGTATTTTAAAGATCCGTTTAAATAGTGACCGAATTAAAGAAGAAAATATTTTTAAAGGCCGTTAAATATAAAGGAATTGTTACAGAATAGACCCCATTGTCATTTACTATCCAAATCAGTGTAAAGGTGATAAATATCCCCGTTTTAAGAGTATGAACAGTTCAATTGGTATTAATTTTTATTTCATATTTTACAGGTGCAGAAAAGCCAACTGAGACTGAGGGCGCTATTATTACTGGTATTTATTACATAATGTAATTAAGACTTTGTATCTTTTATATTAAAACAATAAATTGAATATTTTATTAAGGAACATTTTTGTAGGTTATAATTATAATAATTATGGAATACTACTACAAATTTTATTAAAAATTACTACAATTTGTATGAATTTTTACTATTTATTGTGTAAAATTTTCGTATTTATTTTCATAAAACGCAATACATTTTTAATATAAATTCATACAATGAATAGTTAAAATTATAACAATTTGTAGAACAATTCTTATGATGCATTTGGATATTTTTATTAAATATTGTAGATAATAACTCTACAATGCATTCTCCACAAATATTTGGAAATTTTTACTACAAATTGTCCCTGTCCCTATATGTACTATTTATTGTAGAAAAAAAATCTATAATTGTAGAAATTTGTTCTACAATTTTTTTTCCGTGAGTATTTAATAAGTTCATTGTGTTCCATTGTTTAACAAATACCAAAACATTCCTAGACTTGTAATATTCTGGAAATGATCAGTGAGAGAGAAAAATGGTTAATATATTATTACTAATTTTTATATTTTGAATGACTTGTTCGTAGAGTAAATAAGAAGCTCAAGAGTGAGGTTAGGTTATGCTCGTCTGATTGAACTTATGAATGTTTTATTAAGGTGTTCGTTTTTACTATTGTTTTATGAAACTTTTTAAAAAGTGTAGCAGGAGCTTTTTAAGACTGGAAAGTCCTAAAAAGTATTTTTTTTGCTTTATTAGTTTTATAAGCTAATGTCCGTTTTTTGGTACAGATAGAACACAATGAGGAAATCCTCCATTTTTAATATGGCAGTTGCTGTTTAACCACATATCATGTAAAATAGTACCTGTCTACCAGACTTGTACCTAAAGGATATTCAAATAAATTATGGTCAAAGTTCAAATAATTCTAAAATCTTTCGATTTTAGTAATGACGTACTTTATGATAACAGTGTGCCAATGACAACATTGTGCCAATGATTGAGTTTACTGCGTTTAACCACATACTGTCAAATTTATCAAAAATATCTACAGCTAATTCCTTTTAGGGTATATACATGTAATTTATATTGGAATATACTATGATATAATGTTATACAACTCCTGCCTCGCCTAAAGTAATTTATGATTAAACACAAAGTTTGTTTCTGATGGACTAGTAGGTAGTATGCACAATTGAAAATGGTTTTCTGACGATGACAAGTATCCATGTAAAGACAAATCTACAATAGGATTTATATTGGCGGTTAAATAGTCACTTCGATGAAATGATAGAAAAATAAAAAATGTTATATTTTATATGAAAAACATATCGAAGACAAATGTAATCATTTTATAGTGCTATATATTCGATATTTACAATGTTACTTTCTATTAAATAACTTTCGGTAAATAGATTAAAATCCGTATAATAATCCTTTTTCACGTATATTTCATATATTGTAAGGCCCATCATTTATTACGACCCACCTTGTCCACTTTTAACAGTACTTTGGTGTGTTTGAAAATTAAAGAAATAACAAGTGTAACTAAACAAATTAATCATACACTATATATTAATTAATTTCTAATATGGCAGTCTTCCCAACATGTTTACAAAATCATTTTGTCAGAGAGTATGATAAAACAGAATAAAGCTTAAACAGTTTAAAATTTAATTCTCTTAAAACTGATTAGTTTTGTAAAGTTTTTATGCCTATCCCACTTACTATCATAATCTTAAAAAATATTTAAAAATGATTTAATAAAATTCTTAATATACTCTTACGGACTTAAGTCTTAAGTCTAATTAGTCTTAAGATATTGTTTTAAAAATACTCCTAAGAACCGTTATAGGATTCTCCCTTTTACTCTTAAAGCAGCTTTATAGCAGCCCTAAGGCTATCTCGCGGATTCAAAAGTTTTATCAGTGTCTTAAAAAAGGGTTTTATGGTTACCTTGTATACTTTGATAAATCTAAAAATGTTTATTACCATATTTCCAATTTTAATTTTTGTATTAAAATGTTTAAAACTTCTATGACGGAATTATTTAGAAATGATAAATAAGTTGCGTATTCATATATTATAATTTAAATACATAAATTTATGTAAGAAATTTTGGTAATGACCGTCATTTCAATAACGCCAGCAACTGTATACTTTGTACGTCGGATAGATGTAATCTACAAACATCACCCACTCCCAACGATATCGAATCCAAGACGTTATCTGACTCTTTACGACGACAATATTACAATCTCGACCCTTGATATCATCCTTACTCGATAACCATTGGAACAATAACCATGAGTGGCCATTACCATATACGAAGCGAGAATGGTAAGTGGTCAGAAAACAGAGAATCATAAACCTCTAAAATGTGTTCTATCACATTTAAGATAACATCGAGATCCCCGGGTGGCGGCAGTAACCATCTCGCTGTGTATGAATTGTTATTGCGTTTTCCTTAGGAACGGACATCTCATTCTGAACCCAGCCACACACAGTAAACACATTTTGAATTCACTGGCCATCATTGCTGATTCTCTGTCACGTCAAATCGATGAATTACACCTCTTTTCTCCACTTACAACGTATTCAAACAAATTCTGAATGTAGAATTTGTCTAATTAATTACTAGCCTTTACGTTTTTTAGTTTCAGAGTGATATGATATACAGAGTGTTTCATAAAGACCTGTATGTACATAAAAAATAATGTCAGTTCACTCAATAAACGTATGTTCGACAATGCATAATGTAAAAAGGATTCAATCCATTTCAGCCCTAGAAAATTGAGCGCCGGAAAAATTTTCTGCAACAAATACATAAGACACTCTTTGACGCTTGATATAAGTACGGTGGGGTAACATACCTCCTAGTCAAAATATGGTTAAAATAGAACAAGATTAAATTCCAATATTCTAAATAAAATTAAAAAAAAACTGATTTATCTAACCTGTGCGGCTTGGAGCCATCGCAGGTTTATTATTATTTGATATATTTATTTAGTAATAGGGGTACTAATAATACATAAGTTGTAATCTTAGATTATACAAACCTTAGATGGAACATAAGACACTGCGCATAATCCCACTTCGAAATTAATTTATCTAAATGCAAATCTCTATCGCAGATATTTTTGTGTTGATTTCTTATCGTCGATTCCAGATTTTCAATTGGCTCTTGAAAATGATTCTGCAATTTATCAATTAGATTATCTTTATTATCCAACGCCTTATTTAGATCCGCAATAGTAACGTGAAGATCCGTAGTATTTTCAGTCTTGCTAATTTCGACACATTTTGCAGAGCAGTAAATCTTGTATCCTTCTAAAGTTACTTCGCCACTCCTTCAGCAATTTGGATTGGGATGAAAGATACCCAAGCATACCACACATACAAAGTTGTTAAAATCCTTTTTGCAACATTTAAAACTCGCTGGCATATTTATTATGTATGGAATAAATGTCCATAAGTAAAATGCCAAAAATAATAAATATTTTTAAAATTGCACTTAACCGCCCGTACTAATTTATATTTGTTGTTGTCACTTTTTTTATTTAAAACAAAAATTTGGTGATGAATTTTCAGCATAATTAATGTTAATAGTGAATAGTGTTTCTGGGTACGTCTCGTTTTGTATTCTTTATTAAAATAAATAAATAAATAAATAAACTAGTCTGACGATTATTTTATTTCAATTAAATAGATATTTTCTTAAAAAAATATATTTACCTATAGATTCACCAAACACCATTAAACTATTAATATGAAACAACCAATCTTTGATGTGTTACCAAAAAAATATTTTGTTTCATTTTATAACAGAAAATCTATCTAAACTACAAACAACAGTCGTTCATTTTCAAAAGGGGCAATAAAAGAACACAAAAATGAAATATTTTATTGCAACACGGCACAGTCAAAAAGTCACCCAAAGCCAAAAGACACATAAAAGAAGACATCATTATTTTACACCTCCCCGAAAGTGTTCACATAAATATGAAAATAACCTGACGGTTTATGTTCTCCATAAAATTCTACTTTGTGTTGAATAATCTTCAAATTGCCTAGAAGCACATTTGAGCATGAAATATAAGTTGGTGGAAAGTTGGAAAAGCGGAAAACCTCGGAAAAATTCAAGGGCGTGGAAAAAGGCAACAACACCATTACTGCAGCGGCTTTAAAAATTTGACTAATATGGATTTTTTCTCTCAGAATGTAATCATTTTTTAAACTTTTACTTAATAATATTCGTTATAATTATATGATATGAAAATTATGATTATATTGATACACTTGTATAGAGATCATCTGCATGCAACTAGTATATTATTATCTTACTGGCTATCCCCATGGTGTAAGAATATGCTATCCCTACTTCCTGGACCAACATCCGAGTGCACTGTTGTCTGTAAGTTTGAGAACTGTTTTAAATGTAGAGCAAATCAAACATTTTTTCTTCTTAATGATAATTTTTTTGCATAACTAATCTATTTTTGTTTATATCTTCCTTATAGAGGGCGTTTCTGAAGAGTCTGTACAGAACACTAGAGTTTATGAGGATCTAGCCCAATTCAAGGTACAAAAATTGATAATTTCCAAAATAGGAAAGACTAAAGTTATATTTTTTCATACATTTCATACATTTTTCTAAATATTTTTTTTTTAAAGTCGCAGTTTCACTGAATTCTTACTATAAGAAGCAAGGGTCACCATTTCCGTTAGCATTTAAATTCCACTAAAAATAAATATTCTACCAGCTTAAAGTATAAGGTTTGAATAATGATATCTCCTACTTTTTATTTGTCCTGTGATTTTAAACCAAAGCTAAAACGTAGGAGATTTTATTCTACATATTTTTCCAAGCATCCCGTGAAAAAATTTCTAAATTTTATTATTTTTTAAATTTAAGCGGAAATACGATTAAGAAATATTTGAGAAATTTATTTGTCAAAGTAGAGACTTTTTATGAATTCCTGTAATGTCTAGTACATTAATTTTTAAACAGATATCACAGAGAGATTACCATATAAAAACAATGTTGCCACTCTGTTTTAGTAGGCGAATAATTGTTTAGAGGTACCTATTATTGAATCGGTGATACAGCTGTCCTTTATTGCCTCGTGCTTTTGATGCATTTGTCGATTTATTGTACTTATGTATGATAGAAGTGTTGCTACGTTGTCAGATGTGCAATAATTATCGTTTTATACGATAATTTGTGTTCTATACAATGTATTATTGGAATTTACTTACGATAATTTCACAATACTTTTTTTTAATAATTTGATTCAGACTTCTCCACAAGACATCAATAATTCGGACGAATTACATATTAAAGTGGGTGTAATTTAGATCCAAATGACCTGGTACCACTGCATGGTACACACAATTATTATTAATATATTCTGAAAACCCAACTTTCACATCGCGCCATGTGCATACAAATTATTTACAAGCAGTGCTTCATTTTAGGACACGTATCTATAAAATATGCACATGTACCCGCATTTTTCCCATAAATAACAAACTAAATAAATAAACAAATAAATGTACTACATTCATTTTGCATGTTATATTAGACAAAAGAAAAAATGTTTTTTAATTTTTTATAAAAAATAGTTTTTTTACTAACAAAAACAGATTTATCTATCAACAAACGTTTTTTCTACATAGATTGGCACAGATATATAATGTGCACTAACAACAAATTGATATTGCTTCGCATTTATATTGATTGCATGCTAGTAAAAGTTCTTTGTATTTATTTGTTGTTAGTCTAAATCCTCATAGAGTGTTTCCTATGATAAATCTATGTTCTTGTGTTTTTAAAATTCTTTGTATTGTTCCTTTTTGATGTTATATCTTGATGGACAGTATATTGCTTCGAATCTAATGTCATATGTTTTAGTGTTTACATTAACTGATGTTGCTTATATATACTCTGTTTGGTAATTCTTTTCTTGGTAATGATTTATAGATTCCTTCATTATAACGGCACTTCCTCCTCTCTTTCTGATATCTGTACCCTTTAAATTTGATGTATGACTCTTTCGTGATATGCGTTTCAGAGACGACATACATCTATTTGTTCTAAGTCTAGTGCTATTTGTAGATCTTGCTGGTGCTGTAGTAGTCCATTTGCATTTCATTATAAAATTCCAATATTATTAGTCATTTCTAATTTTGGGAATCGCTCCTTGGGCACGATTTTCCAGTTTGGATATTCGTTCACCCATTTTGCTCAGTTTCTTCAAAAGTTAAAGTATGACATCAATAGGTGAATTAGTTTGTTTTGGTTGATTTTCATTACTATGTTTTTCGGTTTTCCTAGTTATTATCTGATTGTATGTCTTGCTCTTGTTCATCACTTTTCTTTTTGAAACTTTGTGGTTGTTTAGACAAACTAGTTTTCTTTATTTGTTTCGTTTTGGTTTTTTGCATTTTTGTTACTACCATGCATCCTTGATAATTTGTTAAATGATTCTCTCCGCGGTATACACATTTAGGGAGAGCATTTCTTGGTTTATCACATTCCGCTGAAATGTGTTTTTCTGTGCATCTGACGCATCTAGCTTCTTTATCACAATATTTCTGGGTATGTCCATAGGTTTGACATCGCTTGCATTGTGGAATTAATTTATTCTTTCTAATGAGTTTTATTTTTATTCTAACTTCCAATATGTCAGTCATGCTGAAGATCTTATTGATATCTTTATCGCATCTAAATGGCAACATAAACATGTTCAAAGGCTGTTTTGTTTTATATTTTTAATAAACCTCGTATACGATTGATAAAATTTGATATTAGATGATCATATTTTAGGTTTTAGACCATGAATAACTGTTAAAAAATCAGTTTTTTTTTAAATTTATAAAAGAGGTTTCTATATGCCGCCAACTTATGTAGATGTACATATATTTTTTAAAAAGAATCTTTACTGATTAAGATCTAAATAAAGGATTGTGGGTAAATAAGGTAATAAAAACACTTTTTTATTAAATTTTATTTTTTTTTTACTTGGTTCTTTGGCTGTAATAGCTTTCGGTTTATACAGGATGTTCCATTGAGAATGGGACATAGAGCAACTGAAGATTCTGAGATTAGAAAAAAGCCGATTAAACGAAATAATCTTAGATAAAACGTTACTCATTTAAGAAATACAGGGTGTTAAAGTTGAAAATCAAAAATTATTAATAGATACAATTTTTTTATTACTTAGTATAATTTCACTAAATTCGGCAAACGTCCTTGGTGTCATAAGATACACCTATTAGCAAAAAATGAGTCAAATAAGCCGGTGGCGTACCCCTTTTAAATTTAAGGCCATTTTTCAAAAAAATGTTTTTTTAATAAATTTAGAAACATAGAAAGTGATTGGAATTTGAAAAAATTCTCGCACTCAAAGGTGGATACTCTTTATTTTAATATATTTTAAAATTCTGAAATTTTCAAATTTTGATTTTTTTTAATACGTTTCTAAAAAGTGTGCATTATTTATTTAAAAAACATCAAAAACTTTAATATATTATCTCCAAATAACTTTTTGGATAGTGAAAGTGATAGTAATATTTAGGAGGGATGCGGTATTACGTACCAATGATGTACGCCATTGAAAAAGTTAATTTTGGTAACTTATTACTTATAGGTGTATCTTATGACACCAAAAACGTTTCCCAAATTTAGTAAAATTTTACTGAATAATAAAAAAATTATAGCCATTAATAATTTTTAAATTTTAAAATTTTAACACCCTGTATTTCGAAAACAAGAAACATTTTACCTAAGTGTGTTTCGGTTAGTATTCTTATTTTTAATCAAAGAATCTTCAGTTGTTTTATGTCCCATTCTTAACGGATCACCTTGTTTAATAGGTCCCTATGAACGTACTAATACCTAGACCTTTGTCCTTTGACGGGACATAACGACTAAGGGTGAGATTACAGAACGTCTGCAACTTTGCAGATCTGCAAATATGGCCGCAACTTTACAGCTCTACAAATCCTACTTGCTTCCGCAAATATCAGTTGCAGTTGCAAAAGAGAAACATGGTATTACAGAAACGTGTTTTCAGTTTTTGCGTCTGTAAATCATCTGTAACTTTGCAGGAGGTTAGAACATCCTACAAACTTGCAGATTGTCAATTTTTACTTTACTTTTTCTTTTTTAATAACTATGAAGTCTTCTGTTCCTTTTGATTGAATACAGTTCATGTTGTCAAATTATCGAGTTTTTAAACATAGTAATGGATTTAAGTTTAGTATTGTTGGGGAAATAAACCACAATAAGTATTGCGAATTTGCAAATATTTTTTGGAATACGAAAACTTGATACTTGCATCTGTAAGTCTGCCATATTTGCAGATCTGCAAAGATGCAGACGTTCTGTAATCTCACCCTAAGTAAATATACCGATATCCCGAATCTAGATCCAAAAACTATTATTTACTACCTGCTATCTGAAAAATATTTTTTGCGGTCAAGAATCTTGTTTGCCTATCGTGGTGGGGCTCGGGGTGCTGCAGCTATTTTAGCACAGTTACCGTTTAACAGCACAGTGTTGCCATATCGATTAGATATCCAAACTGGACCGGATAAATAATAAATAGAATTATTTTGCCATCTGTTGAACAGAAGCTCTATTAAATATGGAATACTGCTCTATCTGTTAAATAAAAGGATTCTTAAATATGACACATAATTGACATCTATTAAAATTAGTTATTGTTGCGAATATTGGAGTTTACTACTGTGACCTTAATAATATTATGATTTGCACAAAATTTGATACTTATTGGGAGTATTTTAGGACAATAAATTTCAATGTACACTGCAGAGGGCGCCATCAGAAGCATTTCGCCCACATTTGTACAATTTTCTCTGTATATACCCTCACTGACACCCAAATAATTCCTTAGCAATAACCGTAAACTAATATAATTTCTGCATGTAAGGTACGGCCATAGCGAAAAATTTAAGATGAATTAAAGGGCCTGGATAAATCAGATATATTGAATCGCTTGACAATATTATCTTGTAACTAATAATAATAATTTTCATTCGATACTATAATGAGTTTTAGTAGTAATGAAGCTTTGGATGTAGAGGAAATACCTCGGGAAATACGGCTATTGGCAGTAGTGACACTCTCTGTAATGTACATCGAAATTGTTATCAAATTTTGTACAAATCATGCTATTATTAAGATAAATAACAATATGATAAAATAGAATTTTGTAATTTGGAAACTTAACTTTTAGGCTAACGTAAATTAGACTAAATCCTTATATTTTAGCTCATGAATTTGTACTAGCGTTCATACCTTTTAGAAACACCCTGTATATACCACTATTTACTTAAAATGGAAATTGGATTCATCCTTTATTGTTAAAAACTTCTATTGATGTAAGTAATCCTAAATTTGTATTGTATTTTTTATCTACAATTTTATTATTTTTGTATTGTAGGCATGATGATGACCATTTTAGGCCGAAACTAGTCGCGACATTTATAATAGTAAAGAATAATATTTTTTTTATTACACACTTTTTATACAATGGCTAATCTTTCATTCATTTCTAATTTAAAACAAACTTATATCAGAAAAGAACGAAATAAAATGTTTCTTTTAAGGTAATAAATATTTTTATTTTCGCTAGCATTGCAATCAATGGTTAGACAAGTCTCTATAGTCGATAAAACTAAACCCATCGAGTTGGATCAACTTATGATCGTTCTAACTGCGTGTCATCAATCATGAGATTAAATGCTCATTCCTGGAGATTCACAAACGCTGCTTATCTTAACTACAGATTTTATGGTAATCTTAATCTTCTGTATGCTCCGTTTATCTTACAAATTTAAAAAATTTGAATTGAAGATATATCTATTACCATTTATATAAAAAATATAAGGAATATATGGGGAATGACATTTTTTTTTAATTTTGTAATTTTGTAATTTTTTAATCATGTACCACAGATATTTTTAAATTTACAATTATTGGTTTTAATTTTTATTGTATTTTAAAAGTTAAGAGCTCCGCATACCATAAATATTTCGTTTTTTAACTGTATCATCTGTATTTTTAAAAATACCTATATGTTTTTCGTTTTCACTGATTGGTTGGTAATTTTTAAACAAGTGGCACGTTTTTCTACTTAAAAAAAAATTATTCTTAACTTAACTTACTAGGTAGTAGGTTAATGAAAGTTTAATTCTGAGAATTTTAACACAATACCCACTTGTTTTGAAGTTCAATTTATTCCTATAATGTTTACATTGTTGCCGAATAATCAGTTAAACATTTCAAATAATAAAAACTCAATCAGGTAAATGGATTTTTACCGTCATCTCCCAAACCACAAATCTGAACCAATGAAAAATAGCTGCTTCGATGTCAGTCTCCACATGATGCTGCTTCGGCATTATTTAATCGTATTAGCAACTACAGCATGTTTCAACTTGACTTGTAATACATGCAATTACCATCAATCCGCGCGCACACGTTCCGGATCTATAAAAACAATTGAATTTCGGTTTCCCCTTTGTTAAGGTGGCGGCAGTATAGGATTGGGCAGAGGCGGATCGGTTTACTCAGATCGGCCCTGTCATTTATCATAAATACTACATATCTGCCCTGCTTAGCTAAAACGTCCTATCTGACATGAGGAAAGTTTTGAGATATTAATCACGATACACATATTAACGGTATACTGACTTTCGATTCAAATTTCGTCCAAACCGCGCAGTGAGGTAATGCGGGACGAACTTTCAAGATATTTTGACACTTTTCGATTGAATAGTGTAAAATAATGTAATAATTTATTTGTTTTTGTGTTAATTGTAATAATTTTAACCTTTGCTAATAAGGTTTAATAAAACTTAAAACGATGCATGACAATTCCAAAATAAATTATGACATTAATCAAACAATTAAACAAATATACAAGGTAAATAAAATATCACTACATTCTTCCCAGCTTAATTTATTATGTAGTCTTCTAAATATTTAGGTGCTCGTCTGGAACGAGCACTACGTTCTTCCGTTTTGGAACAAGACTCCTGGGAGAACGAGGGAACTTCATTATGGTCTTCAATAGTTTCGAATTTTGCAGTTTCCTCCTGTGCTTCAACTATTGTGAGTTTGTTAGTATCATCGTTGAAAACCTTTTTTTCAGTTTCATTAGTTAAATTTTGTTCCAAAGTTTTATAAGCTGTAGGGGCTAAATGTTTAAGTGAAACTGTAGTTTCGCTTCCATCTGGGAACTTGATTTGAGCATATTTAGGATTAGCTTCTATTAATTGTACCTCTTACACCAGTGGATTACATTTACTTTGGCGTCTGAAATTTTTGAGTAGGACAGGTCCTGGAGAAGATAGCCAAGTAGGAATCGTAGAGCTATTATCTGATAGTCTAGGGTGGTTAAACATTCGTTCATGTGGAGTACAGTTGATTGATGTACATTATAAGGAACGCACGGAGTGTAGAAAATCTTCTAAAACCATCTCCCAGTGGGAAACTGCTAATTTCTTTGTTTTTATGGCCAGTTGGACTCTCTTCCATATTTTGCCATTATATCTTTCGATTTGGCCGTTCCCTTAAGGATTATAGGGACTTGTATGACTGGTAGCGATTTCACGAAAATGCAAATATTCTTTCAGTTCATTAGAAATGAACGATGCCCCTTGGTCGGAATGAATATAGAAAGCTTAATCGAAAGTCGAAAAGAGATTTATCAAACACTTAATAACGGTAGAGGAAGTCATGTCGGAGCAAGGATAAGCAAACGAGAATCTGGAATATTCATCGACAATGGTTAAGAGATTTTTGCTTCTGCTGATACTTAGAAACGGGCCTTTGAAATCAATATTTAACCTTTCAAAAGGTGAGGTGGCTTTAATTAACATGGCAATATTTGGGTTACCTGTTTCAAATATTGTCATTTTGTAATGTTTTAAAAAAATGCTAAAATAAAAATAATAAATTAAAATTACAAATAAATGGCATACGTTCCATATTAGAAGACATGCTGTAGACTGTTTTCTATAACGTACAGGTTGATCTAGTTATCTAGTTGAATATGTTAAAATAAAAAAAATAAAATCCTTAAGGTGGCAATAATGGCCTTATATTACGCAGTAAAACATTTCCAGTTAAAAAATATTGTTTAAAAACCCTTCATAGTTAAGCTTGTTAAAGGGTTAAAAAATAATCATAATAACTACAAGTTCTGTTATTTCTTGCAAGCCCAAATGGTAATAAGAATAAAAGCTCTACTCGCTCATCTCCGATCTGCTCTAGAAGTAATAATTTTCCGAACATAGCGATAGAATAGTCTCATCCAATTTTCGTAGTTCCTCTTATGCTGACAGTATTTATAGCTAAAAGTGGCTGATCCCTCACTGTACTGTAATCACATCAAAAACGCCGTGACTAACGATAATGGATATGGACGGTATTGTCGGAATCTGATTTATAACCCGGAAAACAAATCTTGGGGTTGGTTGGCAAGCAAATTGAATCAGGTTAGCCGTCAACCGGACGATATTGTTTTGTCATAATTTTTCGGACGTTGTCTTTGCGGTTTTTAGATAACTTTGAAGCGGCTGTATCCCGACTCACATCTGCTTGTTTCTTATTCAAGAAAAACGCATTATGTATATAAGGTAATTCATTGTTTAAATAGTTTTAAAGTAAGTTTAACGTTCCATTTCATTTGAACCATACTGTATAAGTGATCACAATTTGTACTGAATGCGGTAGGTAAAGTTAACACGCATGTGGGAAGCTCATAGTATGTTAATTCGCTTATTCTAGAATGCGCCTAAGTTCAAGCAGTCACCAATAAATTCATAATAACTTACCATGTATCTATAAATGTATATTCAATTATTGCAAAGTATATACTCTGAATACAGTTTTATTGTCAAGAAAACGATAATGGGATGACATTTAGCAGCTTTATTTTAATCTTAGTTATCACCAATTTTCATATTGGTTTCCTTTTAGACATGGACGTATTTTAGTGATGGGGACATGGGAAAAAATTGGTCACTAAAAATTTAAAATAAATTAATTAATTGTTAAACAATGTTTAGAAAATGTAGCTGGTTGTTCCACACGACATACTGGAGCTGTGTGTATCACTCTATCATTCTGTCATTTTAAACAAGTATTTTAACGTCTTTGAATTGATCTAAACTAAATAAAACGTTGTGCTATACACAACATTTATTTTAGGCAAACACATTTCTGTAGATATAATAAATTTAATGATTTAAATAATTAGAAACATGAATTTGAGACAAATTGGAAATTATGTTCTAACTCGAATTTCTTTGGTCAATAATTTTTTTTAACATAAACAAAGAGATTTTAAACATATAGGTTTGTTTGATTTTTTTGAAAAGAATATCTCAGCAGTAGTAATCAGAAGATGAAAATAACTAAAATGTGTAAACTGTTATTAAACGTTGAAAAATCAATATAACAAAATCAAAAAGTGAAAATAATCAAAAAATAACTTTTTTTTAAACTACTGAGATCTTCAAAAATATTCTTCAATTCTCAATACTTCCCCTTGAACTTAAATTTGAAGACTAATTATTCCAAGTAAACCTCTTAGTTTCTGAAATTGATTTGTACAAAGCGGCTTTGTCATAATAGCAGATATTCTGTTCTGTTCCAGAGATATAAATTACTTTAAACATTCCTTCTAACACCTTCGCTCTGATAAAGTGATAAAGAATTTCGATATGTTTTGAACGCTTGTGGAATTCTGGGTTATAAACTAATTATACAGCATTTGCGTTGTCAATTCTACGAGAGGGCATGTCTTCTATTTTTGTTGAAATTTTATTAAGTAATCTTCGAAACCAAATTATTTATTTTGCTGCTTCGATTCCGCAATATACTCTGCTTCCATCATCGAAAGTGATACTGATTTTTGTTTTTGACAATACCAACTGACAGCTTCTTGACTGAGTAGACACAAAACCTGATGTGAACTTTCTAGTGTCCAAATCACTATATGCTTTCAAAGTGTCTCGATCGATTTGATAAAGTATGCCAAATTCTAAAGTGCCCTTCACATATTTAAAAATGCGTTTTAACATTTTCCAGTGCTGGTTTTTCAGTTTAGCCATAACTTGTGCTAAGAAGTGTACTGAAAAAGTTATATCTGGCCTGGTTCCAACCGACAAGTGCATCAAGCTACCAATAGCTGATCTAAAGGGATAAACTGGGTCTAGGTAATGGTCCTCATGATCATCTTCCCCTATATACTAACCCTTCTCCATTACCGCATTACAATCTTCTATACTAAATTTATTTAAAATTTTTCTCGTGTAAATAGCTTGATTAATAAAAATCTTGTATTCCCAAATAAATATTTAAATTTGAGGTTATCGTTACCTTAAACTGAGATTTTAATTTTTGTAAGAATTCTTTATTTACGTTTAAATCTTTACCAACAACAAGTCCATCATCAACTTACAGAGTTACTAAAAGCTTAGCAGGTGGTTTCTTCCAGAACAAGCAAGAGTTGGCAGTACTCTAAAGTAAATTTGTTTCTTTCAGGAACTCTGTAAACTTTTTATTTCAACATCTGGAGGATTGTTTCAAACTATAAGAAGCTTTTAGAAAGTTTATAAACTCTGCCCGTTCCGTCTTCGAATGCTTTAGGCTGCTCCATGTAGATTTCTTCCTCCAGATTACCATTACAAAAAGGCTGTTTTAACATCAAATTGAGATACATGGAGATTCTCTGAAACAGCAATAGCTAAAACAGTTCTTATTGTATCATACCTGACAATAGAAGCAAATGTTTCTTGATAATCAACCCCTTCTTATTGTGAGTAGCCTTTGGCAATCAATCTTCCTTAATTTTAAAAATCCAACGATTTTTAATCAGTTTTTGCCCACGCGGCCTTTCTATCAGTTTAAAGGTTTAATTTTCAAGAAGACATTCTACTTTTTCCTCCATCGCTTGTTTCCATTCCGCTGCCAAATCAAAAGAAAGGGCCTCTTCTATAGTAGCAGGTTCTTCAGTTGCTATGAATACAGAGGCATCGTACCTGACTGGTTTGTTAATTTCTGATCTATCACGTAACCTAGAGTTTGTTTCTTCCTCTAACTTTACTTGACTTTCAGCAAAACTATCTGTAGTAGAGGTTGACGGTGCCTTATCTGCCAATTTTTTGTTTCGTATGATAGGAGATTGAGGAATGTTTGGGTTGTCTGAGATTTTAAAATTGTTGTAAAACATAACTGAATCTTTAACTGTTTCTTCATTTTTTAAGATAACATCCCTGCTTAGAGTAACATTCCTTTCGTAAAGAAATCATATTCTAAATTCATCTTTATTACCAGAATAACAAACCAAAAAACCCCTTTTACTTTTTCGGTCCCACTTTGTCCTCTTCTGTTTTGGCACGTGGACAAAGCATTCTGATCCAAAAACTTTTAAGTGAATTACTGTGTTTACAGCATCTGCACATAATTGTTCAGGAAAACCCTTTGCATGCAACATACTTCTTGCTGACTCTACCAAAGTTCGATTTTCTCGCTCTAAACCACCCAGCTGTTCAGGTGAATATGGCATCATATTTCTACAATTAATACCCTGTGCTTCAATAATGTGTTTGAACGCTTTATCAATTTCTTTTCTACCATCTACCATTACTTCTTTTATCGGTCTAGGACATTTGGGCGCGGGGACTTTTGGGCGCGAGGAAATTAAACACATTATTACGAGTACTATTACTGTTTTATTTTCTAAAATAAAATATATACAATTTCATAGAAACTAAATTTTATGCAGTCATTTTGTAATTGTATGAAATTCCTCTTAAAAATTCAATAATATTCCTATTATTTACACCGTGATCATATTGTAATCTTCAATCATTTTTTATATTATTTTATGAGCTTGGATAAATTTTTGTTTTTAGGTGTAGGCTCATTTCCCGCAAGTAAGTGCTCATAAGCAACATCTCTTGGACAGTTTCTAGGCTGTTGATGAATTTCCAAATGGTTGGATGGTTCATCGACAGCTCTGTTTGTAGCCTTCTGTGTGCTGCCTCTGCGTGGTAATTTGTCCTATCTGTGTCTGTCAATACCCGATTATGTACTGACCGCAGCTATTGAGGAAATATTGCTTGGCGACGTCCGTTTCCCCTCCTATTTCGACAACCTATATACGAATCGTTAAACCATTTAAAAGAGGTTCTAGCTCTGTAGACAGCACATTTGATAATTCGTCAATAGCTTCATCTAAATCGTCGGCAAAAAAGCCAATGATGTCACCATGCGCGCCTCAACAGCAAAATCTTCGTCATTATTATATCTCCCAAGTAGATTTAATTGTCCCAAATGCTTTCGCATGTTGTCAGGTGGAACAAGCACCCCATTATTTCTGCATCCAGAAAAGCCCCTTTGAAGGCATTGATGGCAGCCAATTCAACATCGAAGGATATTTTTCTGGGGTGTAGGTTCGGCTGAAGACTTTTGAGAAGCTCGATCATTTTTACGTATGTTGCTGTTTGTTTTCGGGAGAAGTACATAAGCTACAGGATGAATTGCACCAAATATTTTAGCCATTATTACATATACTTGATAGAACAACGGCGGAGCAATGGAAAATGTTCCATCGATAAACCAGTGGTCGGAATATAATAAAATCTGCAAATAAATATTGTTTTATTTTAATGTTATATTGTTTTGTTAACACTTAAAAAATTGTTTGAGTTTATTTTTGCATTATCGGCTACCAAAAATAATATTATATAGTTGCCTTGTTTTCAGTTGTATATCGAGGGTACTCTGACGTAACCACGTAATTCGATTTTTCGGGGTTTTGAGTTAAACCTGAATTCATCTTTAGAAAATAAAACCTCGTATCTCAGACGTAGAATGTTGAAAACACGTAACTCATATCATGTCCTCTAAGTTTTTACAGCAAAAGTTGAAAATAACGTATGACGTTTAATAATTTTGCTTATTTCTTGTAATATTCATTTGATCCGAAACTTTGTGACTGATTATAAAATACTGATAGTATATAATATTAATAGAACGATGTAACAACCAGTTAGCCTAAAGGACCAACGCTCGTCACCAAATGTAACAACCAGTTAGCCTAAAGACCATTTGTAACTACTGATAGGTCTTTAGCTATTGTTGTTAATATACTATTAAGGGATTAGGGCAGCGTTGTCACCAGCCAAAGGGTCCTGGAGTCCTGAAGGAACATCCATTCGCCAGTGGCAAAAGAAAATAATAAAGAAAAATAAATAAAATACAAAAAAACATCCCTTAATAGCATATGTGAGCGGTTTTTGGCAACTAGTTTTAGACTCTTTTAGTCCTAAGGGAATAGAAACGCCGAGACTTCTCAAATGCTCGGAGTATTTTGCTGGTTTGGGAAGGGAGGAGAGATTAATAATAAGTATTAAAACATTAACAAATGTATATTAACAATAAATATAAAACTTGACAAATAGTCTTCAGAAAAATGAATAAAATTCCATTTAGGGAATAATGCACTATAACTAATAGTAATAAAGATATGCATAAAATATAATTCGGGACGAAAATGTAAAATTGGCATTTATATGTAAATCAATTAATCAATTATTATTAAACAAAATTAAGTTAAAATATTTACCCATAATTCACATCGTACACAAAAAACTATACACATTACTTTACAATACAAAACGAGAACTTTCGCCCAAGGGGCGCCCAAGGGGAGAAAGTTCTGGACCTTAGTCCGAACCCGACTGAGCGTTTACCCCCAAGTGATCCTTTCTATATAAACCAAAATTTATGTGACTGTTGATTGTATTTAACAATGTCACGTTCAATGTAGATTAATAAATTGAAGGTTTGTTTCATTGTCATAAGTGTCTTTTTAATTATTTAATTTAAACATTAAATACTTGTTTAGAATTTTTGATAAATTCTTTAGATTTCTTCAATTAATAATAATGCCAATTATTACAACGATATTTTTGAAGATATAAAATATCAGGTAAGTTGAATTTCTTTGATGACATCTTTGCTAACCTCACTTATTTGTCAAATTTATTTATATTTGATTAATTATTCATCAAAAAAAAGAAGACTCTTTAAAAAATTAGTTAAAGGTGTTGAAAGGTTATAAAATTTTTACTGATGTTATTATTTAAATATAAATGAGAAACGTGATATGTTGTTGTTTAAATATTCGTTTAAATGTAGATAAAAAATGTAATATAATATATTATACTTTTTTTGTTGCAATAAATAATAGAAAAATTTATAATATACATTGTCAGATGTTATGTATAATGATAAAAAAACGTGAATAATTATAATTTGCTTTAAATTATCAATATTGCATTCAAAAACAGTATATTAACTATTTTAAATAAAAGATTAACAATAAATAATCGAACATTTTTGATTCTGTTAGCTAATAAAATATTTTTTATCTCTCCTGTAAAATAGTGTTTTCTGAGATACGAGGTTACGTCATAGTACCCTTGATATTTGAAGTTTTAACGTTCACTATTCAGAACTGTCAGTGTCAAATACTTAATAGTAAAGATGCGAAATAATAAATTATAATTAACTACTGATATTAGTTATTCGTCTTTCATAAAAAAAAGTTATTTTGAACGATTTTTCAAAAAAAAAAAAAAACAAACAAAATTTGACAGGAAACTCAGTAGTCAACTTTGATATGGGCTATTTTAAGTTTTCAAATAAGCAGAGGTGATTGTCCTACCACGTATTTTTCCAATGGTAGTATTAAAAAAAGTCCCTATGGATCCAAATTTATGGCACACACTTTTTATTACATTGATTGTAGTAAAAAATACTAATAACTCTTACTGACAAAAAGCTAATGAAAATACAAATTCAAAAAATATAACCCATTAATCAAAATTCTTGCACCCAAACGTTCTCGCGCCAAAACGGTTCCACGCCCAAACGTCTCGGCGCCCAAACGTCCCGCGCCCACATGGCCACGCCCAAACGATCGCGCCCAAATGTCCGGCTCTGTTCTTTTATAGTGTGTCCCAGTGCTTTGATGTAGCTAAAAAGGCTTTAAGTTTGCCTTTAGCCTCCCATTTTTGCTGAAGGAAGTAGACAGTGCGAAACTTACTGAAATAGTCTTTAAAAACAATGAAATAACGTGCTTGCCCCAAGGACTTCGCAGGCATCGGACCACAAACATCGACATAGATCAATTCTCCAGATCGCTCGGCTCTTTTTGATCTCTCATGAAAACTTTTTCGATGTTCCTTGCCATACATGCATGCATCGCATTCCATATCTACTTGAATATCTATTCCTAACTGCGATAAAAAAACGTTTAACGTGCTGCTTATTTTGATGGCCTAAACCTTCATGCCATAACTGAGGGCTGTTCGATGAGGCAATAAGGGCTTCTACATTGTTTTTAGAGATCAAACCTTGCATGTGCATTATAAATGCATAAATAAAACAGAAGTCTGGCAACGCCTAATTGTCTCATAAATTTTTTAATACAAACTATTTTCAACTACATTAAAACGTAACAATTGAAAGATTACATCATTTTTAACATAATGGTTACTTTATCAAGTGTTCAAAATGTGCTTCATTTGTGAGTTGACAGTACCCTAATCGATGATAGAGTGCATTTACCACATTTCTCAATTATTATTTTATTTATTTAAGACCTTCCAGACTACATAAAATCATAAGTGTTGCATATGGTTGAACTCGTATTAAATAGGAAATTCCAATAATGACTTAATATACAGGGTGATCAATTTGAAAAACCAAAGTGACTAATAATATAAGAGAAACGGAAAATCTGGCAACATTTCAAATATCAAATCTGGAATCTCCGTATCCCAAAATAGGTGTACCCCAAATTTTATACAATTAGGACTAGCAATTTACGAGATAATTGGCCGTTTCCAGACTTTTGGGCCACTCCGTATAAGTCTCCCTTTTATGTAAATTAGGGAGAAAATCGAAGTTTGAGACAAAGGCTGACCCAACTAATGTATTTTCTTTGACTTCTTTCTCCTTCAGACAATCCTTTTTTAAAATGGCCTTTAACACCACAGCGATAACATTTGAATTTACTTTTGAATTTTTTTGCTACCGCTAGAAACGTGAGGCTTCATTTCGGAAACATATAAGGCTGAGTTGCTTGAAGCGTCAGCTGCATCTGCTCGTTCAAACGTACGTCCACTGTACACAAAGTCGTTCTCTTAAAAGATTTATATTTATCTGTTCTTTTGTAACAGACTCCCATGCGTTGACAAATTCAAAATATTCAGATGGTAAAGTATTAAGGACCCTAATCAGGAACAAAGGTTCTAGTAGCTTCACTTTGTCCTCTTTGCAGGTTTCATTCTGTAATTCATCCCCAATTCTCTCGAGGCTCGCATTATGCTTGGCTATACTGTCTTTAGACCCGTTTTCTTTTTTACCAAAAAACATATTAAATAGGCGATCCTGTCGTTGCTCTGTTCTTTGTTCATATATTCCTAAAAGTTTAACCCACATATGTTCTGCATTTTGGCACATATTAATAAGTTGCCTAACTTGAGAACTTAGGCTTGGAACTATTATATTTTGAGCAGTATACTCAATTTTAGTAACTTCTTTCAATTTTTGTTGATACGTCGTTACATCCTATTGAGTTGCACTTGCACTAGATTTCTTATGATGCACCAAATTCCCTTCTACTGCTTTCCATGCATTCATTGGATGCAGTTGAATTTTAACTTGGAATTTCCAATCCACAAAGTTGCTTTGTCCTTCGAATTTCTTAATTAGAGTTCTTGGAACATCCATTTTCTGACAATATAATTTAACTGACTTAATAATATTTTCTTGGTTATTTTCTTTCTATTTTCACTGCAAAGCTGGGCCGATAACCGTTTGAAAAGAATATCTCAGCAGTGGTAATCAGAAGATGAAAATAACTAAAATGTGTAAACTTTTATTAAACGTTGAAAAATCAATATGACAAAATCAAAAAGTTAATTAAACAAATTTTTTTTTTTAAATCACTGTGATCTTCGAAAATAATCTTCAATTCTCTATAGATTTAATAACATCTTTTTCAGGGTGTAATCAAAGATAATAATAATGTTTATTTAGAAGTATAACAGATTTACATACAATACAATTTTAAACTAAATAAACAGAAAAGACACAATTTTTTTAATTTAATAATAATACGAGTATATAATTATAACCATATTTTTTTTTTATAAACAATTTTAGTCCACTGAAGACACAATGGTTGCGAGTGGGCAAAATTGTTTACATATCCTTTTTTATAAATCTAAGTAAAACATTTTAAAACAAATTATATTTGCGATTACTACACTAGATACTAGTATAATAATGATTAAAGTTACAAAATGTTAAGGTTAGTAGTTCATTTAAAATCACTGCATCGCATGTTAGTAACAGAATAGGTTTATTAGAGTAATTATTTGTTAATAGCTGATCATTTTGATACGCCGGCAGTCCTGATTGGTCATAGGTTATCCAAAAACCAAATTCATCTAAAAAAAAATAAATAAGATTTAATATTAAATATAAGATGTAATCCTAAATATGCTTTCACTAAGTTTTGCAAATACATTTCTATATATTTCAATTTTTTTCTTTAATTGAGGGACATTTAATTTTGAAAATATTCTAAGAAAATAATTTATCGTTTTATCGAATAAATAATAATTAAAATTTATTTAAAACAAAATCCAATATACAGGGTGTTCCAGTAATGAGTAATTCTTCAGTATTTCAATTTGCGTTATAGACACTCAAACGTTTCAAATAAAAGTTGAATGGATATAAAAAATACGTCTTTTAAAAATATTTTTGGATATACATGGTATTGTAGTTTTGCCTAGCAAATAAAAGAGTATATTTTTTAAATTTACCACTCTGTATTTTTTTCATTTTTAGAATGGTTTGGTAACCACTGATCTGTATTATTTTACTGGATATGATATAGGCTATATTTAACATACTAAAAATCCGTTCCACCAAGGAGACCGGAAGTGCATCACTGCTGGCCGATTTGGGCAAATTATGGTGGGATCACAGAACTGAATTTTGGGATAATTTGACAGACCTAACCTATAATTTGATTAGTTTTTCTTCTTATTCTTCTTCTATTCCTTCTGCGGGCAATGTCCTTCGGGACAATTCACCCATAATTTGATTTTTTTATGAAAGAAAATATAAAAATGGAAACGTGAAGCATATTGTGTCTTCACGTTTATTGTTTATATCATAATAATGCTATCCGATACTACCTAAATAAATAAAAAAAACATCTCATCGTAACTTGTTGGCACAATTAAATGACAAATGTGATGACAAATGGAAATAGAGGTTATGTTAAATAACATCCGGTCCGCCATATTATTTGCCCAAATCGGCCAATTTTTCGGAACGTTTTTTAGGGGGCTATATCCAATCCAGTAAAATAATACAGATCAGTATTGGTAACACTGTATTTAACTCTAAAATTATTTTTTAAATATTGCAGGACTGCCAAGCAATAAATATTTTTATGAAATTAGAAAATGATGCAGACCCCAAATTAAATTATCGTACGTTAGGTAGGTTTATATCAAACAACTAAAACAACTAAAACAATTAAAACAACTAAAACAACTAAAACAACTAAAACAACTAAAACAACTAAAACAACTAAAACAACTAAAACAACTAAAACAACTAAAACAACTAAAACAACTAAAACAACTAAAACAACTAAAACAACTAAAACAACTAAAACAACTAAAACAACTAAAACAACTAAAACAACTAAAACAACTAAAACAACTAAAACAACTAAAACAACTAAAACAACTAAAACAACTAAAACAACTAAAACAACTAAAACAACTAAAACAACTAAAACAACTAAAACAACTAAAACAACTAAAACAACTAAAACAACTAAAACAACTAAAACAACTAAAACAACTAAAACAACTAAAACAACTAAAACAACTTAAACAACTAAAACAACTAAAACAACTAAAACAACTAAAACAACTAAAACAACTAAAACAACTAAAACAACTAAAACAACTAAAACAACTAAAACAACTAAAACAACTAAAACAACTAAAACAACTAAAACAACTAAAACAACTAAAACAACTAAAACAACTAAAACAACTAAAACAACTAAAACAACTAAAACAACTAAAACAACTAAAACAACTAAAACAACTAAAACAACTAAAACAACATGAGGAACTTTTTTTAGAAAGTTTGTAAAGTGAAACAATATGAGAACCTTTTTGTTGTTTTTTTTATTTTTTTTGTTTTTTTGTTTTTTTTTATTTTTTTTGTACTTTTGTCAATTAATTAACAAAGTTGTCACATATTATTTTTTATATAATAAGTTATTTTTCCTTTCCATTGAGTTCTGCCTTACTTCAACCAGCCTGTATATTTAAGAATAATTGTTATTTAGTGTCACAGAACTTTAAGGTATCGTTGGGTAGGTAAATGTTATTCTA
Source organism: Psylliodes chrysocephalus (assembly GCA_927349885.1). Lineage (NCBI taxonomy): Eukaryota > Metazoa > Arthropoda > Insecta > Coleoptera > Chrysomelidae > Psylliodes > Psylliodes chrysocephalus. The sequence goes on from OV651815.1 coordinate 89,176,283, forward strand.
AAATAATATACAGGTTGTTGCATTTTAAAAAATGAGTAAATTGAACATAAAATTAGCCATACTTAAGACATGTTTCTAAACATTCTGTATAAAATAATCCAGTTCTATCACTACTAATTGTTAGCTTAGTATCGTATAAGTCTCTATTATAAACAATTTTAGAATCATTGTTAACCTACCTAAATTATAATAATTTAATTTGGGATCTGCATCATCCTCTAATTAAAAAAAAAATTAATTGCTGGGCAAACCTGTAATATTTAAAAAAAAGTTGTAGGGTTTAATACAGTATTACCAAACCATTCTTAAACTGAAATAAAGTACAGGTTCAGTTTAAAAAAATATACATTTTTATTTACCAGGCAATAACGCAACATCTTGTATATCCAAAAATATTTTCAAGACATGTAGTTTTTAAATCCATATAACTTTTATTTGAAACTTGTATGCGTGTCTAAAACACAAATCGAAATATTGAACAATTACGCACTAATGGGACACCCTGTATAATAATTCTTTATTCTAATACATAATATTCATTTCGATATATCAGTGCAACGTACATGAGGCACCCACAGTCTTATGGCTGAGTGAAGTTACCGTCTTTTTGTGCCAATTAAAGTACCTACACTTCCCTCAACATTTTATAACAGAAAAAAATGATTATAATAAAAGTTGTAGAAGAAGAAGAAGAAGAAGAAGAGACAGTTTCTAAAGCTGATATTTGGTACCACATTTAATATTTTGTAAAAAAAACTGTAAAAACCCAATTATATTTTGTAAATTATAGATTGTGCCATATAGCGGAAAAATATGAACTTAAAAACATTCTTAAGCATGTTCTTGATTTTTTGAGGCACGTAAAAAAAGTATAATTATTGTTTAAGCTCCATAATTAGACCATTGATTGACCACTAATTGAATCTTAATCTTAATAGCATTATAGTCGGTATCCAAAAATTTTCAAAAAGTAGAAACCAATTTTAGAATTTTTATTCAATTCATACCCTAAATATTCGTACATCTGTTATTCAAAAGTAAAATCCGTTTTATTTAGGGTCCTCTTCCTCAAAGAAAAAAGGGCATGTGGTCCAAAATAGAATACGTTTTGGTAAATTTACACTATCAGCTTATTATTAGGTACTGACTTATCATTCAAGCTTGGACAGAAAACCGCAACTTATATGAATGCGACCCTTTGTCGATCTTTTCACGATCCGTCATAGAGTTATGACAGCACCTCGTTTTCATCTTCGGTGAAATGAGATTGTGTAATAGGTATGGACCCATATTATGGACCTCATTGACTTTGACGTGAGGCTATTATCCCTATTTATCTCGGTTTTACAAATAGTGATAGATGGGAGATACCGATTCAGTGTGGTACGTTGGGATTTTATTTTTCTTATATTTTAAAGAATTTGGGGTAACTAGAATTCATTATATCTACATTTTTAACTACATTAATCATTATCATGGTTCATAAATAAAAAAAAAAGTTTTTAAATTTTTTATAATTTTCCATAAATCACATAAGTCCCAATTATTTATATTGTAATTTTAATTCCTTGCAAAAACAAGAACCACACCTGTGTTTTTTTTAGAAAAAAGTAAAAATCCGAAATTTTCTGTTCAAAATATTAAGCTAGAACATATTGAAAGTAACAATAATATATTTAGGACAATGTTGTTGAAGACCAAAATAATATTCAGGTCTACTACTTCTTCAAATCCTAATAAAGTACATATGATAATGAAGAACCACTGAGAACAGAATAGTGAAGTAGGATTCTTAATACCAGATCTGTTGAAGTGGCTTTAGCTGGAGAAGATAGGAAAGCCTTGAAACAGGCCATTGAGAAAGAGTACAATTCACTAATAAACCCTTGTAAGCTTGACGGAAAACAAAACAACTGAAAAAATTAAAACTTTCTAATTTTCACTAGTCTTCAGACATGCAACTCCAAGAATGCTTTGACATAAGTCGTGCAATATGGCCCGGAGATAAATCACATGGATGTGAAAACTGCATTTCTAAATGTAGACCTGAAGGAAACTGTATTTATGGAGTAACCTGAAGATTTAATCGCAGCAGGAGAATAATCAAAGGTTTGTGTTCTGAAAAAGACCATTTATGAACTAAAACAAGCATTTAGGGCATGTTATAAAAAAAATTTACAGTAACAGAACCCTGTATTTACTCGGAAATAACTAAAAAATCAATGTTAATTATCTTCGTGTATAACAAAAATGGAACAGCCAAAACTTTCATCCTTCGATCTGGGGTTGAAACATACATATACCAAATTCACCTGTCATTACTGCAATAAATCCCACTCACTCTAGCAATGTGAGGAATTCAAAGCCCTACTCGTAATTGAAAGAATCGATCTAATAAAAAAGAAGAAGTTATGCTACAACTGTATGGTTCATAAATCCAAAATCAAATGTAGAAGCCAACAAACATGTAACATTTGTAGTCGTTTCCATCATACCATGTTACATCAAGACAACAGAGAACGGTCAAAACCGAAACAACAACAAAAACAACAACATCAACTAACCAGAGCTGCACGACCACTTCCTCAAAATAGTAATACAATAGATACGTCTAGCTACGTAACTAACCAAGAAAAAGAAGACCTTTCAACAGCTATGGTACAAGTAAAAACCAACACTGGTACAACAGTACAACTAACAGCTCTAATGGATCAAGGGTCTCAAGCGTCTTTTATCACAGAAGAAGCCGCACATATTATTATTCTTACCTAGAGAAACAATAGATGCAGAAATATCTGGGATAGCCGATCAGCAACCCAAAACTTTTAAGTGAAGAAGAAATTGATCACTCTCTGGTTCTCCCAAAATACCAGTATATATGTTCCCCATCTCTGGTAAAGAATATTGAATCAAGTCCAAACTGTGCCATTGACGAGATTAACGAAAAACCAGAAAGATCGTACTGCGGCATTAAGCAATTTGCAGTAATATCGATAGTATAGCAACAATTACATATGTCCAACACATGATTATTCCTCACTGGCTAACCAACAAAAGTAGCCGTAATTTGCAACGGAATTAGAGATGACGTTCTACTCAACATTACTGGAGTGATCTAACTCTAGGAAGATTGAATGATTCGGACCAAACCAAATATTCTACAGACAAAAAGAACAGTAATTTATCTGAAGTAACATCAGAGGAAAACGATTTGCAAGATGAATTGTACGAGAGGATATGGAGACAACTTAAGCAGCATTCCTATAGGTCACATGCCATAAGTGTAACTACCACAATAATTCTGGTTTTACTCATCTGGATTGGATACAAATTAGTTGGATACAAACGAACATGAGATGGTTGAGTTGCAGCCTCTGGACCGAAGCGAAAACGGAAGCCTCTTTACTTCATCTGAGAGCCGCCAGTATGTTCAATCTTGAACATCAAGAAAATAAAAGAATATCCTGTATATGAAATAATTTAATTCTTTCATTATATAAAAATATTATTTTAATATATCGAAATTAGATCGTTCAAGTTAGTACGTACAAAACTGCTAACTTGCAGTACTTTATTTTATTGACCTTGTTATTATTTAAGCGATTGTGTTTGTGATCTGTGATTTAATAAATAATGGTTGATTTTAAAAATAAAGCGATTCAAAACTAAAAAGTTGTAGTATTAACCCAAATTAACAAAAATCCTAAATGTCGATTATACAAACTGTTTATAATGATAATCAGTTAGCTCTTAAATTGTCTTCCATTCAATGTATTTATACTGTAGAACGAAGCACATATTCATCATTTTTTACGTGTTATCTGATGATGATATCAAGTGGATTACATTAGTAGGTACGAAAGAGATTATAATCGATGTTTTTACGAAGCCATTAAACGAACCAAAATTTGAATTTTCAATATTTGAGGTTTATTGTATATGTAAGAAGTTAACTGGCTTATATTTAAGGTGACCAATCTTAATCTTTAGTTTATTGTATATTTTATAGTGATAGATTTGA